>CM071865.1:20626720-20647380 GCA_036759665.1 Gynandropsis gynandra
GCCATACGATCTATAAGATCCTCGATTTGTGGGAAGGTGAGGTTGCTCAAAGAACCTCCAGCCGCGGCTACGATCAAGATCCTCGTATTGTCCATGAGTCCTTGGAGAAAGTTGTGTATGAGGTAGCTTTGATCCATGCCGTGATGTGGGCAAAGGCGTTGATAGCCCTTGAATCGCTCCCACGCTTCATATAAGCTCTCGGCTGCCCCTTGAACGAATGTGTTGATATTATTCTTGGCAAGCTGAGCCTTACTTTGAGGGAAGAATCGTGTCATGAACTTCTCCTCTAGTTGTCCCCACGATGCGATAGAATTCGCCGGTTGCGATTATAACCAATCTTGCGCTTTGTCCTTCACCGAGAATGGGAAAGCAGCTAGCATGACATCCTCATCCGATACCCCATCTCCAGCTCTTATGGTTCTGCATAGCATCTTAAAATCAGTGAGATGCTGGTTTGGGGCTTCGGTTGGTCTCCCTCTAAACGCCGCGTTACCGAGCATTTGGATGAATGCCGGTTGAAGCTCTACGCGGGCGTTTCTCCTCGCAATACATGACAAGAGCTGTGTGTGCCTAGGGGCCGTGTATGATCCATAGGTCAGTGCTGGTTGCACTTGCTGCGCGTTTTGAACGTTCATATCTCGACGTTCGGCCATTAGCTCTTCGTCACTCTTATCTACAAACGGTTGTTCAATTACTTCCTTGGTTTGGAAGTCCAAGTGTACTTGCGTGTTATCAACTGAATTGCTTGCACTAGCTTTCGTTTCTTTCCTTAGTTTTCTGAGGGTTTTATCGATGTCGGGGTCGAAAACTAGATTCGCACTTCCGGTGTTTCTCATGCACAAACTACCTGCCCAAGAAAAAGAAGAATAACACAAAGATCACGTGAGATCCGAGAAGCAAATGAACTTGACTCTAAACAAGTAGACAAACAAAATAAACACGAAAAAGCAAGAAACAAACAAGACTCCTATCTAAACTAATGTCTAATCTAAAAGTTTCCTAACTCCTAAGCCGTAATCAAGTCCCCGGCAACGGCGCCAAAAACTTGATGTGCGTTATATCAAGTTATAAAACCTAGACTAACGCTTCCGCAAGAATACGGATCGTGTAGTAACTAGGGTCGAACACAAGGAATTGATGCGACTAATGAGCTATTAAACTAATTGAATAGACGTGTGAGGTGATTAAAGTTGAGATTGTTATTGAACTAGACTAGACTAAATCGATGAGATCAAATTATAGCTAAGCACCATGGGTATCGAGAGTTTGCATAATGAAGTAACGAAGTTCTAAAAGGATAATTGGTCTAAGGTACTATCATGAATTCAGGGAATTCAAGCTCTCCTATAGGAACTGACTGGCGTAGACTTGTCCACTATCTAGCATGCATATACCAATGTATCCATTGCGCATCTTACATGCATAGACGCATTACGATCGCTATCCTAATCCCTAGATTCAACCGATTGACCTGTCGTAGATTCTAAACCGGCTAAACCCTAAATCATGGCTAAGTTCCGAAGTCTAATGCCCTGGCGTTGGTTTATTAGGCTTCTAAGATCATTCAATCAAGTGGCGTACAGGTAAAGAAAGCATTAAGAACAACCATGAAATCTGAAAACATGATAGATACCAATTTCATTCATTCAAGTGGCGTACAGGTAATGAAAGCATTAAGTTCCACCATTCATTAAGCGTAAGACTTCGTTACAACATAGGAAATCTCTCTAACCCATGGCAAAGGATCTACTCAGACATGAATACAGAAAAGGAAACACAAGAGAAGTCTAAATTCGACATAGATATAGAAAGAGATGACTCCCTATTCATAAACCGATGTCTTCGGTAGATTCTCCTTGCTCCCGATCCGTAGATCCGTCTTTTCTTCCTTTTTCCTCTTGCCCTGATGTCTCTCTATCTCCTCTGATCTAATCTGGTTCGAATGCTCTCTTTCAGATCTGATTTTCCTTTTAATTTTGCCGTTCTAGATCTTAGGAAAGTTTGTTGAGATCCAAGGACCCGAGCGGGCACAGCTTGTACCCGCTCGTGCAAGCCCTTTGCCCGACCGTGTTTCACACATTTGAGCCCGAACGGGCACCATGCCCGACCGTGTAGATCTTCAGCCCGAGTCGTGCAAACCTACGGGGTTTTCTTGACATGAATGAGCCCGAGCGGGCATACCAAACGCACCCGAGCTGGCACACCTCCCTGGTCGTGTACCTTGTGTGCCCGAGTCGTGCAAAGCTACGGGGGTAATTGGCAGCAAATAGCCCGATCGTGCACTCCAATGCCGCCCGAGCGGGCACTCTTGAAATGTTGTTTCGCTCCCTTCGCTCGGTGTTTGAGTGTTCACTTTCAGTCCATGGCCTTGCACAAGTCGAACCTTGTTACTCAACTTCGTTTTCGGGGTTAGATTGCTATATTCACTCGTGTTTCTCCTCATGTCTTTGTTTCCTACACAAAACACGAAATGTAGATGAAGTCCTCGAATAAACACGATAAATGAATGAAATCTCAATAATCTACTCTAAACTAGACCTAAGAATGATATAAAAACTACAACGGATTACGTGTTATCAGTTCACGTTGATTTCGACTTTAGATGCTAGATTAATGGGTTTGAGGACTTAAAGGATTTGTATGAATCTGATCTAGGCTTTAAGGAACCCTATGAATCATGTGAAGGGATGGCGAGTGGCAAGTTTTATAAACATGAGGGCTCCTTGTTTCGTGAAAGCAAACTTTGTGTGCCTAATTGTTCTATGCGCGATTTACTTGTCCGTGAGGCTCATGGAGGAGGACTAATGGGTCACTTTGGATTGGCAAATACTTTATCTATGTTGCAGGAACACTTCTATTGGCCTCATATGAAAAGATACATAGAGAGAGTCTGTGGGATATGCGTGACTTGCGAGAAAGCCAAATCAAAGCTCCAACCGCACGGTTTGTATACTCCTTTACCTATTCCTAGTGAACCTTTGACTCACATATCTATAGATTTTGTGCTTGGTTTGCCTAAAACTAGGGCTAGACGTGATTCTATATTCATGGTTGTAGATACGTTTCTCTAAGATAACACATTTTATAGCATGTAATAAGACATATGATGCTTCAAATGAGGCTAGTTTGTTCTTTAGGGACGTTGTGTGTCTTCATGAAATTCCTAGGACCATAGTTTCTTATCGAGACGCTAGGTTCTTTAGTTACTTTTGGAAAACGTTATGGGCTAAGTTAGAAACGAAATTGTTGTTCTCTACAACTTGTCACCCGCAAATTGATGGCCAAACTGAAATGGTTAATAGGACATTATCTGCATTGCTTCGCTCTCTTGTGAACAAGAACTTGAAAACTTGGAAAGATTGTTTACCTCATATGGAGTTTATATGATCGAGTAGTTCATAGTGCATCTCAGTTTTTTCCTTTTGAGATTGTTTATGGGTTTAATCCCTCAACTCCCCTTTGATCTAACTCCTTTACCTTTGTCTGAGTAATCTAAATGGATGGTAAGAGGAAGGCTGAGTTTGTTAGACAGGTCCACAAGAAGGCAAGGGCGAATATTGAGAAACGAACGGAGCAATATGTGAAACATGCGAATAAAGGACATAAGGAGACGACCTTTGAACCCGGCGATCTGGTTTGGATTAAGATGCGGAAAGAAAGGTTCCCTAACCATAGAAAATCCAAATTGATGCCACGAGGAGAAGGACCGTTCCGTGTAGTTGAAACGATTAACAACAACGCCTACAAGATCGAGCTTCCGGGTGATTTTAATGTGAGTGCTATATTTAATGTCGTTGACTTAACTCGTTTTGATGTAGATGAAGCTGATTTGAGGGAAAATCTTTTTCAAGAGGGGGAGAGTGATGAGGACATCACAAGCAAGCTAGAAAAACGTCCATAGGAAAACGGGGAACAAGAAGAATCAGATTTGGAGTAGATTTCGACAAGTTCGGATAGATTCAATGACGAGCAAAGAAATGAGCATTTGATTTGTGATTTGGACAAAGGAAGAGTTCATGGACGTGGGGCTTCTCAAGACACACTTATTCAAGGCCCTATAACTCGTTCAAGGGCTAAAGAATTGAAGAAGAAGCTGAATTCATTCGTTCAAGCTTTTCTCGCACCACAAGTCATATTTTATTTTGAAGCCCAATTCGATGAGAGCTTGGACCGGCCTTTTGTCACTTTAATCCAAGTCTTAGAAGGCCCAAGAGAAGCTGGGTAACTCCTACCTTTCGTGTCTTATACTGAAGATATGGAAGAGTTGTTGTTTGGCTAGTTTTCTTATCCGTTTTTAGGAAAACTAGTTAATATTTTCCTGTTTTGTTAGAACTTCCTTATTCTCTATAGACTACCTTTTATTTTGGGATGTTTCTTTCCTAAAAATCTCTAGGAGACCTTTGATACTCTATTTATGCTTTGTATTTTCTTGCATTGAGGGATAACATCAGTTTTCAGACATTTTTTTAAGAGTTCTTCTCTGTGATTCCTTTGAGAACTAACTTTTGAACTTATCGGCTTGTTCGTGACGTTCGCTTGACTTATCAAACACTAAACCACGAGTGTTGTGGTGTCTTCGTTGTGTTTAGGGTTCTTAGGTTGAGTTTATTGAGGGTCTTAGGTGCTTAGAACCTAATGTTTTCTCTACGGGTTGTCTAGGGGTTTAAACCTTTTCACCACCGCAGCCTGATGTGGTTAATCTCAAGGAATAATTTACTTAGACTAACGCTTCCGCAAGAATACGGATCGTATAGTACCAACGTCGAACACAAGGAATTGATGCAACTCTAAAGCTAGTAAACTAATGAATAAGACGTGTGAAATCGATAAGTGAATGGAATGCGCATGCGACTAAACTAAACTACTTAACGGGATAAACTCAATGACTAAACACCACGGGTTTCGAGAGATGCACGATGATGCAACGAAGTTCTAACAAGATCATGGCCTTAGATATTATCACGAGTTTAGGGAATTCAAGCTCTAATATAGGATCTGATTGGCGTAGACTTGTCAACTACCTAGCGTGCGTACTACCAATCTTCCAATTGCGTAATCTCACCCACTAGACGCATTAAGATCGCTATCATAATCCCTAGATTCAATCGATCGACCTGGCGTAGATTCTAAACCGTTAAATCCTAAATCATGGCTAAGTTCCAAAGTATAATCCCCTGCCGTAGATTCATTAGACTTCTATAATCATTCATTCGAGTCGCGTACAAGAAAGAAAGCATTAAAAACAACCAATCAATCTGAAAACGATCAAATACCAAAATCATTTATTCAAGTGGCGTTCAAGAACAAAAGCATTACGAATCACCAAGCATTAAGAACAAGACTTCATTACAAATCGGTAAAACTCTTTAACCCATGGCTGTGGATCTACTCGGACATGAACTCAGAAAACGAAACACAAAATATAACTATATTCAACATGGATAAAGAATGAGATCCCTCCTTATTCTATTATCGACGTCTTCAATAGCTTCTCCATGCTCCGGCTTCCTCGTTCCGTCCTTCTCTCTCTTTCTCTATGTCTCTAAGTGTCTCCTCTCATGTTTGGTTCGTCCCCTAGCCCTAAATGGCTTATTTATTCATTAATTGCCCGTTCAAACCTTCAAAATAGTTAGTTCCGGATTAGGCGGCCCGCGCGGGCTTGCTTGCCCGGTCGTGCAGGATTTCAGCCCGGTCGTGCAGCAGGTCAGCCCGGTCGTGCACACTTCACAGCCCGAGCGGGCTTGCTTGCCCGGTCGTGCAGGATTTCAGCCCGAGTCGGGCTGAGTTTCGGGGATTTTCAGTCCCAATTGCACAACCTCAGCCCGAGCGGGCATGGTCCAAGCCCGAGCGTGTAGCCTAGACTAATTATTTAGTTTATAGTAATTAAATATTAACTTTTAAATATATTCACCATTGGATGAAAATAAAAAATTAATATATTCAAAGTTAGATGGAAATGAAGATTGAAAAGTAGTTAGTAATTTAATGAATTTTTAATAATTTATAAAAATTATATTTATGTGTTTTTATAATAATTTTTAAGAAAATATATAGTGGTATAATGAACAAAAACATCAAATTTTTCATTGTAATATATAATTATAACTAAACCATAATATTTATATATTCACTAAGAATCTAATAAAAAAAATTTACAAAAATGTTAACAATTGAAGACATATATATATAATTTTTTTTCATTTATAACTTTAATGAATTAAATAAATTAGAATTAAAAATTGTAATAAAAACAAATTATAATATATTTTTGGAAAAACAGCCTATCCCTCTTGAACTTTACAATTTTAATCATATTCACCCTGAACTTTGCTGCTCATCCAATTCCCCCCTAAACTATCCTTACTCATCCTATTCCCCGCTGAACTTAAAAAATTCATCCTATTCCCCCTCCGTTAATTTTTCTGTTAAATATTTTTAAAACAGTCTATTTCCATTTCTCTAAAAGTAACATATTTTCTTTAATTTTAATGTATTATTAAATTTTTTATATTAAAAACTATTGAATAATAAATACTTTAAATTCTAGCGATTACAAAAAGTTCTATTTGATTTCTCTAACAGTAACAGTGAAATTGGATGAAATTTGGTTAAAATTGGGTGAAAACGGATTAAAATTGAGCAAAATATATTTAATATTTAGTTAAATTGGGGTTGAAATTCAGTGAAATCGAGTAAAAATTAGGTAAATTCGAGTTAAATTTTGGTGAAATTGGCTGAAATCGGATTAAATATGAGTGAAATAGAGTTTAAATTCGGTTAATTCGGGTTGAAATTCGGTGAATCGAGTAAAATTTGGGTGAAATGGGTCAAAATAGGGTGAAATCGTGTTAAATTTGAGTGAAAATTCGGTTAAAACGGGTTTTTATTCGGTGAAATCGAATAAAATTTGGGTGAAATTGGGTCAAAATTGGGTGAAAACGTGTTAAATTTGAGTGAAAATCGGTTAAATCGGGTTGAAATTCGGTGAAATCGAGTATTTTTGGTAATCGTTAGAATTGAAAGTATTTTTTTATCTTAATATTTTTTAATATAAAAAATTTAATAATATATTAAAATTAAAGAAAATATGTTACTTTTAGAAATCATATAGTTCGGGGGATTAGGCTAGAGTTTATATAGTTCGTGGGGGAATAGACTAGAGGTTATATAGTTCGGTGGGAAATAGGTTATAGTTTATATAGTTTGGGGGGAATAGTTCTGAATTCATATAGTTTGGGGGGGAATAGGTTGGAACTCATAGAGTTCGGGGGGAAATAGGCTGGAAATCATATAGTTTGGGGGTAATAGGTTGTTTTAAAAATATTTTAAGAGAAAAATTAACGGAGGGAGGAATAGAATGATTTTTTTAAAGTTCAGGAGGAAATAATAACGATAGTTTAGGGGGAATCGAATGAGCAGGAAAGTTCAAGGGGGGAATAGGATTAAAGTGGTAAAGTTTAGGGGGAATAGAATGTTTTTCCTAAATTTTTCAATTAATATGTAATTTAAAATTTGTAATAAAGAAATTGAAATAAATTTTTCAATTAATATGCAATTTATTAATTACATATAAAATAAAATAATCAAGAAAAAGGAAATTTTAAAAATTATTTTTATCTAAACTACTTAAAATTTTAAAATCGTAAATAACTTTTATATATTTACTACTACTGAAAAAATTATAAATACTTTTTGAAAAAGAATAGGTTGTTATATTTATGATTTGGTCAAATTGTTTATATAATTATTGTATTTTAAAATATATTTCGTTTTAAATATGATAAATTAATAAAAAAATATTTAGGTTTTTATTTATTCATTAGTTTTATAACTTTTGAAATTTTAAATGACTTAAAAAATATTTGATATAGAATTTGATGAACTATAAATTGGATCACCACTCATATTTTAAAAATAATACATAATAGATAAATTCAATTAAATAACAATAGTAAAATAAAGACTATTAGACTTCTAAATTATAGTAATCATAAATGATAAGAAAACAATAGTTTGAATATGTATAAAAAATTATAAATAAATGATAAATACTTATTCTTGAAATTGGTAACAAATTATCATTATTGAAAATTCAAGAGTTGAGTGAACTATTAACCGAATTTGTCTAAGCATTACTATTGTTGCATTATACCAAAAAATGTTAAAATTATTATAATTAAACAAATAAATAATTGATTTATAGTAAAGTTAATTATTGTACATTCCATTCCAAAAATTAATTCTTGTAAACTGAAGAACATTAATGTTTTGTATTGGACATCTCAAAAATATTTATGCAATTTCAAATAAAAATATTGTTATTAAAAAATATAGTTATATTTTTTTAAAAGAATATTAAAATTTAACACTATTTAAATAAAATATTAAAAAACTTACATATATAAAAAAGTCATATTAAATTTTAAAAATGATTTATATATTATTTGAAATTAATTAAATGATTAATTATTTGATATTTGGATATAACAAATTTATATTACAAAAGTTTTTTTATTTTATTTCTATTTTAAATTTTTTTATTTTAAAAAAATATTAAAAAACTAAAATGTTATTTTTCAAAATTTTCTCTTTCTATTATTTGTTTTAGTAATATTACTATATTTATATAAAAAACCAAATACACTCAAATTTAATAGGATAAGCACAATTGATCGAAATAAATTTATTTCTAAATGTTCCATACAAATTTTATAGATATCTAAATCTTATAAATTCCTTTCTAATACATATAATCGTGGATAAATTTAAAATATTTGAAGAAGACTAACAAAGTCATGCATATCAATATTTTAGCGAATTTAGCATGGACCAAAAAAGAGAGTCAGATAATAAGTTGGTCCACATTTTTATTTCATCGATTAATTTTAGGATAAATTTATGTAAATGAAAAAAAAAACATTTATCTAACATACAAACTAGGCAAGAAAAGGTGGCAACAATCTTCAAAGTCAAATGATAGTATGATGGTTAACAATAAATGACTAGATTGTTTCTATTGATATTTAAATTTATCTATTTATATTTATATACATGTGTTATTATTTTATAATTTGAGTGTATAATAATAAGTCTTTTGCAGGCGTAAGGTGGATTTGTAATTTGTGGTTGTGGCTATACTATCAATGGCATCTATGTATGAAGCGATTTCCCCAAATTTTCATGAATTTATACGTATAGATAATGATGGATATTTTATATACAAAAGATCTCATAATGTAGATAATGATGGATATTCTATATACAAAAGATCTCATAATGATAGATATGTAGTTAAAGATATAATTCAATTGGATAACCGCAATATTTTTAAATATATAAAGGCTATGACAAAAATACAACAAGTATAAAACTGTCGTAAAAAAACTCTAAATTCAAAAACCATAAATGAAATAAAAAATTATTTAAACTGTAGATATATTTAAAGATATGACGATTGTCAGAGAATTTTCAAATCTGACATACACTTTAGAAATATTCCATTTGAACGACTAACTTTTTATTTGTCAGGAAAACAAAACATTGTATTCGCTAAAAGTGATATATTAAGTGAAATTGCTTCTAAACAAAATGTTAATCGCACCATATTTATAATTTGGTTCAAATGCAATGCAATATATGATGAAGCAAAAGAATTAACGTTTGTCGAGTTTCCAACTCGATTTTTGTGGAACAACAAAGTATGGACTCCAAGAAGTAAAGGTTATGCATGTTTACATCATGTTTCATCTAATGCTAGGAAGCAGTCCTTTTATGAACACTTCTAAACAAAATAAAAGGACCACTTCATTCAATGCTCTACAAAACGTTGATGGAAAATGTTATCCCATTTTTAAAGATACACACCGTGTCCTTGGACTCCTAGTTGTTAGCAAAGAGTACATAAATACCATTGAATAAGCAAACGTCGTATCTACGAATTATGTTTGTTATGCTGCTAACATCAGAATGTTTATCATCACCTCAAGATGTTTGGTCGACTGTATGGCCACATCTAGCTGATGACATT
Organism: Gynandropsis gynandra; assembly: GCA_036759665.1. Taxonomy (NCBI): domain Eukaryota; kingdom Viridiplantae; phylum Streptophyta; class Magnoliopsida; order Brassicales; family Cleomaceae; genus Gynandropsis; species Gynandropsis gynandra. The sequence goes on from CM071865.1 coordinate 20,636,748, forward strand.
CTCTACAGGCGTAGAAAAATTCTTAGGTTACCAAGTATAATGTGTATTGTCCATTCATAATAATAAAAGATACATAACAAATATTCTAATTTTTTTATTTTTGCATGCCTCATTATTTCGTTGGACCAACTTCAAGATATTGTTTTAGCCGAATTAGAACAACTTTTACAACGAAACAGACGTTCCTTATAACATTATCCTTCTATGCCTTAACCTAAAAATGCAAAAACCATTCAAGTCTTAATATATTAGTATATGAATAACTGGCATATGACGTTTATGTTAAACAAAAAGAGTAAGAAAAACTAATAAATCAAATAACAAATGAACAAAATGCAATTTTTAATCAAATTATGAACAATGTGTATGAATATGAAGGGCAAGTATTTTTTATTTATTGTTATGGAGGTATCAAAAAAATATTTGTTTGGAAAACCTTATCAACAACAATTATATCACGATGTGATATCGTACTAAACGTTGCATCTAGTGGAATTATTTTGTTGCTACTCGAGGGTGGAAGAACTGCTCATTCAAGATTCACAATACCAATAGACATTAATGAGGGTTCTATATGTTGCATCAAACTTGGTACTGATCTCGTAGAACTTATTGAAAATACAAAAATTGTCATATGCGATGAACAATAATCACAAACATTGTTTCGAAACACTAGGAAAAATTATCAAAGATATCATGGGCTCGATAAAACAATTGTTTTTGTAGGCAATATTCGAAAAATACTATTGTTTGTTGTAAAAAGGGAGTAGACATGACACTGTTTGAGCTGCATTAAACTCATTGTATATATGGAAATACTGTAATGTACTCAAATTAACCAGAAACATGCGACTATCTTCCAATAGTAAAAAATGAAAATGAAAATGAAACTACTAAATTTTTTAAATTGATTTTAAAACTGAGGGATGATACTCGTTCAGAGCCAAATGATGGGCAATGTTTAAGCAATATTCCTTCAGATTTTCCAATAACTCAAACAACAAATCCTACATTATCCATTGTTAATCATGTATATGGCGGACGAAACAATCATTATAATTATTTGAAGTTTTTTTTCAAAAAAGATTTTTTTTTATGCCTACAAATGAAATTATCGATGAAATCAATAACGTTTTGCTAGAATGACATTTAGAAATGTTAAAGAATATTTAAGCTCTGACACGTAGTGCGGCTCTACTTCCAATACCTATGAAGAAAATGAGATATAAAATATTGAATTTCTTAATGCAATTAGATGTTCAAGAATCCCCAACCATTCATTACGACTCAAAGTCGAAATTTTTATAATGTTGTTAAGAAATGTTGACCAAAATCTAGGATTATGCAATGGTACAAGACTCCGAATAACGAATTTAGGGAAAAATATCATTGAAAGAAAAACTATAACGGGCAACAATGTTGGGACTCAAATGTTTATACCTAAAATCCCATTAAAACCATCAAACACGACATTGCCATTCTGTTTTAAAAGAAAAAATTTCAATTACTCCTTACTTTGAAATGACAATGAATAAAAGTCAAGAACAATGTCTAAATAAAATCAGACTATATTTATCACGTCATGTTTTGAGTTATAGACAATTACACGTATATATATCAAGAGTGAAAAGCAAAGCCAATTTGAAAATAATAGCACTCGACAAAGAAAAAATATCACTACCAAAAAACAAATGTCATATTCAAAGAAATATTTAGTAACTTTTGAACGACACAAAAATTCGTTATTCCATTATAATGTTGTAAATTGTGTCACAGAAAATACGAATGCAATATACAAAATTTGTTATGATGTACTTTTAATGTAAACCATTTTACATGTAATACGGATATAATAAAGTATATATTTATATTATATTATATTATATTATATTATATTATATTATATATATATATATATTAGTTATGACTATATAATATATATATATATATATATATATATTCGTTATGACTATACTTTATATATATATATATATATATTATATATGACTATACTTTATATATATATATATATATATTATATATGACTATACTTTATATATATATATATATATATTATATATGACTATACTTTATATATATATATATATATATATTTAGATGTGCATGTAGTAAGGTGGAATATCAGAAATACATTTATAGGGCTAAACCGCTTCAAAAATACCCTTCCCTTAAATAATTATTAAATCGGAAAAAAAAACTGAAGAAAAGACAAAATTTTCCTTAATGTTCGATTGTGAAAAAACTCACGTTCTGCAGTTTTTCGACGTGAAAAACTGTCAAAAGCGAGAAAGCCGAATAGTTTTTCGACGCGAAACCTGTTTAAAAGTTGATAGCAAGAAAGAAATAAGTGATATCGAACTTGAGAGGGATCGATTTGAAGTTGGCGAGAAGGAAAATGGCTAGAATCAGCTGCAGCAGTGACGAAGAGAGCACGAGTCAATCTTCAATGGCGTCAATAAGTGTAAGTAAATCGATTTCTAGGGTTTTGCAAGCTTTTGAGTCACAAAATGGTTTATTGATTTGAAATGGGTGAGTGTCAGTGAGTCGGTTAGGTCGCAAGGGTCGCAGGAGTTGCATGAACATCTTCGACTCAATGAGTCGGTTGAGTCGCAAGGGTCACAAGAGTTGCATGACCATCTTCGACTCAGTGAGTCGGTTGTCTCAGTGAGTGGGATGGGTCACAATGGTCGTTTGAGGGGCGTGGGTCGTTTGAGTCTCAGTGAGTCGGTTGAGTGTCGCAGAGTGTCGGAGGGTCGTTTGAGTCGCATGGGTCGCACGAGTCGGCTCAGTCGCATGGGTCGCACAAGTCGGTTGAGTCGCATGGGTCGGACGAGTCGCACGGGTCGCTTAAGTCGGTAGAAGTATAATATATTCGTAATTGGTCATTTTGCAGGTGGCGCCAAAGCCGAAGTTTGTGTACGAATTCAAGCACATGGAGAATGCCAAAGATCACCACCAAGTGTTATTTTCACGAGACAATAAGGACGCTGAGAGGAATCCTAGATGAACACGAGTTGCATTACTTCGAGAAGTAGTCACAATTGAGGCATTTATTCCATTTACAATGTGGCTCCACATTGACGAAGGTTCAAATGTATGTCCTACTAAATCACTCCGTGATTATACGGGACAAGACGGAGTTGTGGTTCGTCATAAACGGCATTCCATCTGGTACTCTATAGTGGAGCACGGACTAATTTCTTTATTGAAATGCGGACCATATCCCATAGGATGGGAGTCCATGATGGGTGTCACATTCAGGCTGAAGAATTTCGGCCGTGGAAAGGTGACCCCCGAACAAGTCAGTGAAAAGCTTGTGAAGGCGAAGAATTCTGACGACCGGAAGAGGCTGACTTTGATGTTGTTGTTGGCGCAAGTTATGGCTCACAAGCCTTCAGCAGAAAACTCTATCAGCCATGATCTCATTGACATGGTTGATGACTTGGAATTTTGTGAAGGCTTTCCATGGGGTCGTTACACATTCGATAAGATTGTGGATACTTGCCATAAGCACGTTAGCGGGGAATCATCGAAACCATAATGGTATTGTGACGGTTTCATGATCCCACTAATGGTAAGTTGTATATATTATTCGAATAACTTGAATGTTTTCGTACTTTTTGCATTCTTATCATTTTGTTTTAATGTTTCAGTTACTTCCATTTGAAAACATCCTTAGTTTGGGCGGAAATGGATGGTATGTTGAGGTTGTGGATGCGCATCGATCATGCCCAAGAATATGCAAGAAGATGGTTAAATCCAATTTTAACCCGAAGTATGTAGATGTGATAAGGCAGATTGGAGATTCTAAGGTAACAATTACACAAGGTTTACAAGGGAAACAAGGGTCATAGAGGGTAATAATGGTTACTTTTTGTTTTTCAGGATATTCTAAGTATTCTTCGTGCTGAACACGAATAGGAAGCTTTACTTTCTGATCTGGAGGATTACGAGGGATGTGACGATCCCGATGTTTAGATATGGATGAAACATCCTCGTAAAAATCCGAAGGGTATTTGTTGGGAGGATATCCGTAAGCAAGAACTGCTGACATGAAAAGCAGGTCTTGGTGATCAAAAAAAAAGAGAGAAGGAAAAAGGGACTAAGAGGAAGGAGAGCGTGAGTGGTGCTGATGCTGATGCTGATGCTGATGCTGCAGTTCCTCTGACACTGGAGCAGAAATTAATAGGGAAAATAAGAAAGTCGGAGAAGAGAATCATCAACGCCGTAAGATACCGTCTAAGGGATGTCGGGATTCATATGCCTAATCCAAAATCAAAGGCTGCCGAGAAAGTTGTGATCACCGAAAACCAATCTTCCGACACTGTTACTGATTTTGGTTTTGAATTCCTTCGACATCCAAATCCAGTGTCAAGAAAAGAGCCAAGCTGAGATGGCTCAAAAGAGGATTCTGGCAAACATTGCTCTTGATGGAGTTCCACCAAGTAAGTAATATTTAGTGAAAAGATCATTTGAGTGTTAATTTCCATCGAGACATATAAGTCGTAGGGTCGCATAAGTCGTAGGGCCGCATAAGTCGTAGGGTCGTTAGAGTCGTAGGGTCGCATAAGCCGCAGGGTCGTTAGAGTCGCATTGGTCGCATGGGTTTCATATGTCACATGGGTCACTGGATCGCTAAAGTCGAATGGGTCGCATGTGTTACATAATCAATGTAACGAACGATGAGTCTAATGAATGAAATAATTTTATGTAGATGCTCCAGTGGGTCCTATCAAAGAGGTGCACACTAAAGATACTTTAGTGGGAGTGGATCCTGTTGATGACGTCGCCGACGATGTTCCTGCCAAGGATACTCCAGCACCACCAAGTAAGTACGGTCATTTGAGGTCTCATTGGTCGTATTGGTCGCATTGGTTGCATGGGTCGCATTGGTCGCATTGGTTGCATGGGGCGCATGGGTTGCATAGGTCGCATTGGTCGCCATATACTTAATGAAGTAAATTTATGTAGGTGCTGGACCTTTATCGAAGGAGTTTACGCCATATGTTGAACCTCCACCGGCAAAAAGAGCAAGAACAGTGGTTCAAAAACCTGAAGGGAAAAAGGAGTTTGTGTGGATTCCCAAGGGATTAGTAAAGGACATGATAAGCCGATTTCCTTCTTTAATTGACGCTAGCGGTGAAAAGTTGACTAATCTATATTGGTTCCTGAAGGCACCTCGACATGAGCGGTGGTGGAAATCTGAGCTAGATATTCCCCGGGGGCCAAAGTTTTAGGAGATTAGATTAATGGCCAACGTATGGTTTGAAGATGATGTAAGTTTTTTCAAAATCTTCGTCTCACAGAGTTTTGTGTCATATGTATTCATGTGTGTTAAATTTTTTTGCAGCAATTGGATGAGGCGTTGATGGTGTTGTCTTCTCGCTCGGCATTGAATCCCGGCGTGAATCAGAATTAATACGTTTCTCATGTTGCTTTCATGCAGACGATCTCGATGTGGATGTACGAGGATATGAAATCTTTTCTGGAAATCCTTAGTGATTTTTTGAATGCCAAGTATCCATTCAGAAGTAGGAAGACACCAATTAGTGATTATGAAGGTTTTGTCTCGGTTCTAAACATTCCAACGGGCAAAAATCGATGGGTAGGATGTCATTGGGTAGCCATTAAAGCGGATTTCAAAACCCGATGCATCACGGTATACGACTGCCAGATGAGGCTTAAGGAAATGCATATCGAATCGGTGATTGAGAAGATAAGAAAAGCTATCCCCAAGATGCTCATTCTCGGAGGGTTTCCTTCTTTGGCTTATGGAGAAGATGAATGAAAGTATGAGTATTATGAAGGTCTATCACTGAACCAAAGCGGGAATGACAGTGGTGTTTTCTCCTACAAATTCGTTGAAGCCTCGTTATTGAAAAAGAGGAATATGTTTCACTTAATTTGCGACGACAATGTTACATCCATGCGTGAGAAGATGGCGGCTGATATATTTAGTAATGGAGAACGTATCTATGAATCCCAAGAAGACTAACTTGATATTTGGCACATTGATTTTTTATTAATGGAAGATATAAACATTTGGTACATTGTTTTTTTTTTTAATATTTGGTACATTGTCGCAAGGGTCAAACGGTCGCAGTGGTACAAGGGTCGCACGGGTCCAAGGGTCACAGAGCCTCATACGACCCTTGCGACCTTTGCCACCCATATGGACATTGCGACCCTTCAGCCATTGCGACCCTTGCGACCCATTTGTCCATTTCGACCCTAGCGACCATTGCGACCCTTCCGGCCATTGCGACCCTTGCGACCCATTTTCGACCCTCGACCCTTTCGACTAGTCTTTTCAATATCAGACTACTGGTTTTTCCAGGTGCTAGCTATGCTTTTTATTTTACCAATGCCACATTCAAGACCATTGGGACACGTCTCTGTTACCCCTATATTAAAAGATTCTTTAATATGGTCAATACATGCACCTTGGTCATTCTTTGTATTTAGTGTCTTTCGAGAATTTTAGGAGTCCATTTATTTTTCGTTAAATATGAGTTTATAAATAGAGGAGGAAAAACCGAAAAGCTACAACAATTTGTAGCACCAAATCATCTCTTGTTTCGAGCCTTTCATTCTCTCAAAAGGGAGATTTCTAACATCTAACCCTAAATTCTCTGAAAAATCCTTGTTACCTTTGTGACCGTTTTGACCTTCGTCACGAAGGTCACATGGTCGATCCAGGGCATCGTGCTGTCTATTTGTTACTCAAGGTCTTGGTAATCGTCGGACTCGGTCTCTATGCAGATACACACAAGTACTTACAACGTGGAAGTAGGACTTTGTGATGTATCTGCACTACATAAGGTCTTGGTAATCGGCGGACTCAGACATCAAGCTGTATCCGTGTTACCTAAGGTCACAGTTGGAGGTCAACTTGGAGAAGGCGTTGAGTCACACACGACTCTCCTTGCGGGGGAGGGCCGATGTGTCTCTAAGGTCGGCAAATTTGACCTTTTTTCCTTTCCTTTTTTTTCTTGAACTTCTTTTTGCCTTTTTTTTCTTCAACTTTTTTCTTGCCTTTTTTTCTCGAACTTCTTTTTGCCTTTTTTCTAACCGTTGTGACCTTTGAGACCTTATGTAACCTTATGTAATTTTTTTTATTCTTCATCTTCATGTTCTTCTTCTTAAACCTCTTTCTGACCTTTGTAACCTTTGAGACCTTATGTAATCAATATTTAAACGTTGAAAATGTCTTATTTTGCATCTATTGTTCGTAAGATTCTGACCCATCCGACTCATGCGACCCAATATGACCCGTTATGCGACACTCAATCGGATTAAATTAGAATTAGGTTTAAACGGGAACCCATCCAACGCATGTGACCACATATGACCCTTGTACGACTCATGCGACCACACATGTTCCATGGACGACTCATGCGACCACATATGACCCTTGTACGACTCATGCGACCCAATATGACCACATATTATCCATGGACGACTCATTTGACCTATGCGACTCATGTGACTTGTCATTTTGCTGTCAGACTCCTGTCTTCCGACCCATGTGACCCTTCCGACCCATGTTACACTTCCTACCCATGTGATTTGTCGTTTTGCAGTCAGAATCCTTTCTTCCGACCCATGTGACTTGTCGTTTTGTTTTCAGACTCCTGTCTTCCGACCCATGTGACCCTTCCGACCCATGTGACCCTTCCGACCCATGTATATAAGTTAACGTCTACGTCTCTTCTCTTAGTATGCGTATCTAACCCATATTTCTATGAAAAATCTTTTTTACCTTTGTGACCTGCGTGCCGCAGTTACCATTGTCGATGCAAGGCATCATGCTATCTATGTGTTACTCAAGGTCTTGGTAATCAGCGGACTCAGGCTCTATGCAGTCACTAACGAGTCATAATCTGTTTTAACCGTTTATTGGCGTTGTAAATGTATACACAACTCAACTAGGTACACATGGGTCATAATCTGTTTTAACCGTTTGTTGACGTTGTAAATGTATTGTTCTGATTGGTTTTTGTCATTTTATCATCATCGCATCTATTCATCAATATATGCGACCATGCGACCCATGCGACCCTCATTTGGCATTAATTAGTTTGACGTTGTAAATGTATTGTTTTGATTGGTTTTTGTCATTTTACCATCATAAACCCGTTAATTCGTCGAGTTCGCATCTATTCATCAATATATGCAACCATGCGACCCATGCGACCCTCATTTGGCATTAATTAGTTTGACGTTATAAATGTAATTTTTATTGGTTTTTGTCATTTTATCATTATAAAATAGTAAATTCGTCGATTTCGCATCTATTCATCCATATATGCGACCAAGCGACCCATGCCATTATCAATATATTTGAGTTGTATACGTCTAATTTTGAATCAATATAGATAATAATATAAATAATAATATAAATAATATCGACATTTGAACAAAATGTTAAATGTATTGTTTAATCATCCGCCGAGATCTTAAAACCCTACTATCACTTTTGAAACATAGGCATTGGTTATATACAACTCAACTAGGTACACATGGGTCATAATTTGTTTTAACCGTTTATTGACGTTCTAAATGTATTGTTTTGATTGGTTTTTGTCATTTTATCATCATAAACCCGTAAATTCGTCGAGTTCGCATCTATTCATCAATATATGCGACCATTCGACCCATGCGATCCTCATTTCGCATTAATTAGTTTTGACGTTGTAAATGTATTGTTTTGATTGGTTTTTGTCATTTCATCATCAAAAACCCGTAAATTCGTCGAGTTCGCATCTATGCATCAATATATGTGACCATACGACCCATGCGACCCTCATTTGGCATTAATTAGTTTGACATTGTAAATGTATTGTTTTGATTGGTTTTTGGCATTTTATCATAAACCTGTAAATTTGTCGATTCCGCATATATGCGACCCATGCCACCCTCAATTTTGATTGGTCTTTGACATTTTATCATTTTCACCAAAACTCCCGCCGAACTTTTCACCAAAATTTGAAAAAACATTTTGAACTCCCTCTGACGGCGATTCGATGTCAGGGTCGTATCTTTTCGTATTCCAGGCGTTTCCTTTTTTCTAATAACGACACACTCTCTCTCTAACTCTCATCATCTTCCATCCATATTTTGTTGAAAATGCAACATTTCGTAGAAGCGGGGTCATCTTCTTCTAGTGAGAGGATTTTCACGGTACTAGTCACGCGTTCAAATCTGGTCGTAGATGTAGTGGTAAGTGAACTCAAACCGATTTATTCGATTCATCAAATCTTGCCGTGTATGCATTAGTTTGGCGTTGTTGTAAATTTATTCGGTTATCGAAGACACTTCCAATAGAGTTTATGAGGTCGAATGGTCTTTGCGATAGACGAAGGTTGATCTGATAACCAATTACACAGACATTTGGGAGGCAGATCTAAGGCCCGTGAAACATGGTGGCGCTAGCTCACCAGTGGTTGGACAACGTTTTGTCACGATAATGGCTTTAACGTGGGTTGTACCCTCAAAGTCGAACTGGACACCGTTCTTGATGATGTACCTTGTCTACTGCTTGCCCCTATAATCATCATAGATTGAATTCCGTTGTATTTTGATTGCATTGAACCTCATTTGAACAACAAAATTCATTTTTGTATTTGGTTGGTTTTTTTACTATTATTCAATAGAATGCATTATTGTTAGTATCGATGTTTTTGTGGATTTACTATTATTGTAATAAGGCCCGCAGAGCGTCCAAGGGTCGCAGGGGACAAAGGGTCGCAGAGGTACAAGGGTCGAAGGAAGACAAGGGGCGAAGGGAGACAAGGGTCGAAGGGAGATAAGGGTCGCAGAGGGTCCAAGGGTCGCAGGGGACAAAGGGTCGCAGAGGTACAAGGGTCGAAGGGAGATAAGGGTCACAATGGTCCAAGCGGTCGCAGAGGTACAAGGGTCGAAGGGAGACAAGGTTCTGAGGGGGACAAGGGTCGCACGGTCCAAGGGTTTAAAAAAATGTTTACTCGTTGATTATGGAAGATGTAATTTGGTACATTGTTCTTTTTTTAACAGTTTATTTGTAACATAATTTTGGAAATTGATAATTCAACTTCGTACATTGTAATTTTTTAAAACATTATTCATATTATTTGTAAATAAATTTTTAATAATAAAGCGTAAAGGGTCGCAGGGGTCCATCGTCGCATAAGTACAAGGGTCGCACCATTTGTCCTTTGTGAACCTTTTACCCGTTCGGCCCTTGATCCTGCAACCCTTGACCCTACAAGGGACCAGAGCCACTCTTGATGAGAGGGTTTTCGTTGTATCAGTCACGGGTCCAAGGGTCGGTAGGGACAAGGGTCGCATGGGTCCAAGGGTCGCGAATGTACAAGGCTCGTAGATATTTGAGTCAATTATTTGTAAATAACTTGATAAATTATTATTTTCATAATTTATTCATATTATTTGTAAATAATTTGTAAATAATAAATTATTTTGACAATATTATTAGTATCGTTGTTTTTGTGGATTTAGTATTATTGTAACAAGAGTCGTAGAGGGACAAGGGTTGGCAGGGGTCCAAGGGTCGCAGAGGAACAAGGGTCGCAGGGGTCCAAAGGTCGCAGAGAGACAAGGGTCGCAGGGGTCC
>CM071865.1:20647445-20712117 GCA_036759665.1 Gynandropsis gynandra
CTTGTACCTCTGCGACCCTTTTACCTCTTCGACCCTTGGACCCCTGCGACCCTTTTACCATCTGCGACCCTTGGACCCTTGCGACCCTATCCTAAACCCTGCGACCATTTGACCCCTTTGCGACCCCTTTACCTCTGCGACCCTTGGACCCCTAAGACTCTGTGACCCAGAGCAACAGTTTTTCTGCGGAACCTGCTTAATTGCAAGCTTCTTTGTTGACAACAAACGATTTCAACCTATTGGCAGCGAATCTGATGCTGATTTCAAGCTATTCTCGCCGAATCTGTCGTGGTGTGGGAGAACAGTTATTTTCGCGCCACAGTAGAGAGAGAAATCGAGGTGCTCTGGAGGAGAGAGAAAATTTGTCGACAAGGGTAATATGGGATTATCAATATTTTAAGGGTAGATTTGAAGTTGAAACTTTTTTTTCAGCAAAGGGTATTTTTGAAGCACTTTAGCCCTACGAGGGTATTTTTGAAGTTCCCCCAAGTAGTAATGTATAAACTAAATAATTATATTATTTATATATTATATAATATGCTTGTATTGATATGACATATAGTTACATAATATATATATATATATAATTATAATTTTATTTTTTAACACGTTATTAGTACGATATCCTAATCAACTGAGAAGAAATATAAATTCAGTATCATTTCTAGCATATATTATTTTTATTTCAATTTTAGGATTTCAATTTCCAATCAATTTTAGTTCGGGTTCGATTTCAAGTAAAAATTATATAGACCTCGCGGACTATATATCATTGGTCATAATGTTAATATATATATCATATTATAAAGACAACACAGACTAAATCATGATCATAATATATTTATATTTTACTATATAATTTCGTGGGCTAAGCCACCGGTCAATAATATTAATACTTATCAATATTTATCTATTGTTTATTATTAAGATGGTTATGTCATCCACTTTTTTTATATTTATTCTATTTTTTACTTGTTTTATTTGTATGAAGGATGTATAATACACCCATTATTTATTTACAATATGTTTATACTATTTAATGTTAAATGGTTCAATTAATCCAGAAATGAATTATTTATAAATATGGAAGACTTTATTACTTGAATTATTTTATGATCATTTCTTTAATTTTATTTTCAATGTCATGACATATATTTGTTTAATTTTCTTCAATAATAACAGATTCTCATGTAGAAACTCATGAATCTCAAAATCACGACGCTTGATGCATCGGGGAAAACTGATATGACATGAACATTTGATACTAAAATGCATCTTAAAATCAAAAATATTAATGGCACGATTGATAAAGAAAATAATATTTCAGAAGATGAAAAAACAAAAGCCATGATCTTTTTTCGCCATCATATTGCCGATGGGATAAAAAAATGAATGTCGTACAAATGAAGATCTCGCATATTTGTGGGAATCTTTTAATCATAAAAACATGTGATTCTCCCGAAGGCAAAGAATGGTTGGTTAAATATGAGATTCCAAGATTATAAGTTGATGTATGAATATCATTTTTCAATGTTTAAAATAATATGTAGAATGGAACTATGTGGATAAAAGATTAATGACTATTATTAGCTTGAGAAAACACTATCGATATTCCATCTTGATAATGACATTTTACAGAACAATATGGAGCGAAAGATTTCAGAACATATTGTGGTTTGTTACAACTTTCCTTGTTGCATAACAACAAAATGAGATATTACTGAAAAATCATCACGCTTGTCCCACTTGTTCTGCACCGTTCTCTGAAACGAATGCGACTTCATCTATATTCAATCCAAAATATAATGACTTGTTTAAGTTTTGACATTATCCATTAGGTCTCATTGGTTCAATAATGATGCGGAGATTCGTTGAAAATTTTTATGGTCATCTATTAAAAAATTAGAAGATATTATGACATGATCCTAGATCGACGTTCTATTATTAGTAGGATTGATCTGAAATGAAACCCACTAGCAACTATGATTGGATAAATGGAAAAAGGCTATGCAGAAAAAATTAAACTCACTAAATAAAAGAAAATTATTTGGACTCATTGTTCAAACTCTTGACGATTTTAAACCACTTGAATGCAAATGGGTATTTGTGCAAAAGAGAAATGAAAATAATAATCACAAGATATAACGCTCGTATCGTAGCACAAGGTTTTTCTCAAAGACCCAAAATTGAGTATGATGAAATATATTCCCCTATTATTGATAAAGTCGCGTTCAGATATTTGATGAGTTTAACATCATCCAAAAATTTAGAAATATACCTTATAAATGTGGTTGCAACATATCTACATGGATAGTTAGATAATGATATATTCATGAAAATCTGGATTAAAAATGTCGAAAATACCAAATGTAAAACCCAAAGAAATGTGTGCGATCAAATTACAGTGATATCTATATGGATTGAAACAATCTAAACGTATGTATTACAATCATCTCAACGAATATATGCTTAAAATAGGATTTATGAATAATTCCATTTTCCCTTGTGTATTTATTTAGAAATCATAAAGTGCTTTTGTGATTATATCTGTTTATGGGGATGATTTGAATATAATTGGGGACCTAAAAAAGGATTGAAAATGCTCAATATTGTCTAAAAGAAGAATTTGAGATGAAAGATCTTAGATAAACCAAATTTTACATTAGTTTACAAAATAGAGCATCTAGAGAGTAGAATATTTGTGCATCAATCAAATTATACAAAAAAATATTAAAACGTTTCATATGAATAAAATAAATCCATTAAGCATTCCAATGGTCTTTAGATCTCTAAATGTTGAAAAACATCAATTTCATCATTGTGAAGATAATGAAGAGATACTCGGATCAGAAGTAATATACGAGTGCGATAAAGCCCTATTGTATCCAACAAATTGTACTTGTCCGGATATAGCGTTTGCTATTAATATCTTGGCAAGATCTAATTCTTCTCCTACATGTCGTCATTAGGTAGGGATTAAGCATATTTTTGTTATTTACAAGAGATAATTGATTTAGGATTATTTTATCTTAAGGATTCTAAACATGAGTTAGTTGTTTTTGTAGATGCGAGTTATTTATCAGATCCCCATAAAACTCGATCAGAAATGGTATACGTTTTCATAATTATAGGTAAAAAGATATTGAAATAAACATTAGTTGCAACATTTTCAAATCATGCTGAAGTCACCGCACTCATGAATCTAGCGGAGATTGTGTGTGGCTCAGAGCTATAACTCAACATATACAATAAACATGTGGATTGTCGATCAATATCAACTCCAATGATAATATATGAAGATAATTACACATGTTTTGCTCAAATGAATGAATGATACATAAAAACAACAGAACAAAATACATCCCTCCAAATTTTTATCATATACTCAAGAGTTTGAGAAGAAGAAATAAGTTGATATTCATTACATCCTATTAAACGAAAATGTACTTAACTTATTCATAAAGGCTCTCCCTACTTCAAACACATTCAAAATATTGAGATGCATCACATGCGAAATATAAGGGTCCAAAAGTCAGGGCAGTGCCCTGCCTCCGACTCACGGAGTATGTAAAATAACGTTAAAAGTAGTGGTATTTCACTTGCTCTGGAGCTCCCACTTATCTTACACCTCTCAAGTCATTTCATAAATTCGGACTAGAGTCAACCTCAACAGGGTCTTCTTGCCCTAAAGAAATATATTGTAATAATTAAATGTCTCTAGACCTTTGGCCCTTTAACCCACTACCTTTCTCCATATTGAAAAAAAACAACTTTAATTGCCTAAAGATAAAAATGCTTCTTCACATTTATATACACATCAATAAAAAAATCACGTACACAATGAAAAACTTCATCATTTGTTATTCTCTTCACTCTTTTTGGTAATTTTCTCTTTTATACATTATATATATATATTGTATTATTATATATAATATATGTATCTATAATATACATATATGAATTAGTTATGCAATGCTATCTACTATTCTTATATATACTAAAACACGATTCTAAATGAACAATAAAAAAGCCAGTTGTCACAATTTAGCTTTTGGATTTTCTTTTTTATGTGTTGATGATTTATTAACCATTGGATCAATATTTTTTACTATTTAGGGGGGGGGCGGGGGGGGGGGGGGGGGGGGGGGGGGGGGGGGGGGGGGGGGGGAAGGGAGGGGAGGCCTACGTCATCTGTCCGAATTCCTTCTGCCCTCTTGACCCCTACGTCATCTTTCCTCTTTTCTTTCTTTCCTTTTTTCCTTCCTTTCCTCTTTGGCCATCCTTCCCATTCCTTCAGCTCCAACAGCCTTGTTTCCTTTTTGTTGTTCCAGCCGGCTGAAGTTTCCTTTTCTTGCAGCGTCTGGAACTTCTATTTCTTGTGAGTTTCCAGCTCTTATTGGTAGTCGTTTCCATTCTTGTATAAGTAGATGTTTCCATCTTTCTTTTTGCTCAGCCATGTGGTTCCCATTCCACTTCTCTAACCATGTTTCCTTTTTTGTGTAGGCGGCTAACCATTTTCTTTTTGTTGTAGCAGTTGGATTTCCATTTTCGTATTAGCGGTTGCCTCTTCTCTCTTCCAACAAGCTTCCATTTCATTCTAACCTTTCCCTCCTAAGAACTACTCCAGCAAGTTTCCATTCTTGTGTTTGGCGGAAGCATGTTTCAATTTTTGAAAACCAGCGGCTGATGTTTCCATTTTTGAAGACCAACGGCTAATGTTTCTATTTTTGCTCCAGCAGTGTATATATGTGTATTCTAGCCATTCTTGCTTCCATTTTTCTTCTTCAATCAATGATCCTTAGTTGATGACCGTGCATGGCTGATAGGAGAGTGGTTTTTTCCTCACTTCCTCATATTTGTACCCCGATACTTCATTTCCTGCAATAACACGAGAAAACGCTAAAAGAGGACTAAATGATGCTTAATGCTCAGTAAAGTCTAAATGATTGATTAAACTAATATAAAAATGAACTAAAATACTATAACAAGATAGACGTTATCAAATTCTCCCAATCTTGAACCTTTGCTCGTCTTCGAGCAAAACTAGAACTAAGCATGAAAAGAGTTAGACAACAACCGGATACTAGCACAAATAATTCGAGAAATCAGCCGTCATATACAACAACGCGTCACACAAACATATACCTAAGCAAACTAAATTCAGACTTTTATCCAGTGAAAGTCATGAGCCGTGTAATCCTACACATAACCTAAGTTCATTTCACTAATCTCTAAACGTCATTCAAGGAATCTCCATACCAATTTCATCTAAACTTTCGTGAGATACCATTCTTAAAGACACTTATCTTATTCTTCTTCTTTTCTCTTTTTTTTTCTTTTCTTTTTCGGTTTCCATACAATTTTTTCTTTAAAAGTTCATGCTCGGTTTCTAGGACATCGAAGTTGAAGAGGATAGTCTTCTACTTAGACCCAGGTTGTCGATTGTCACACTCATAAGGTCTTGTAACCTTAGCAGAGTGCGTTGTTGACAATTTTTTTTCTTTTAGATAAAACTATTAGATTCATGCATCAACTCTAACCCTTAGAACGTAGAAAAACGGCCTCATCCCACCACTTAAACCCGAACCATTGAGATCAATGCACTCATGCCAATTTAAGGTGGAAATAGCTAGAAACTTTATCCTATTGATAGTGGAATATAAGTGTGTGGAATCATAAAATAGAGAAGTGAATCAAGAAGGTATCCGATTTAGTAAAGAGTAAACGGTATGCTCGGAGATATGGATGCTTGGGACTGAAACTTAAAGGGTGAAATGAAACTATGAGTTATGGAATTCATGCACGACTACAAGACTAATCAATATCAAAGAGTCTTTTTCAGAAAGCTTAGTTTTTTGTTCCCGGTTCGACAAAGTTGCATAAATATGGCTAAAGTTCGAAATTTTTTGTACTAGATATATGTCCGTCTAATCCTAATAAAACTAATGTAAATGTTAAAATAAAACAAAGAACTCAACATCTAAATTCCAATCACAATCATGACACTTTGAAGAGTATACCCCCCCCCCAGACTTGAACGGAATACCGTCCCGATGTTCAAAACCTAAGAGAAGGACTTACATGCAAAAACTCGGGAAAAATAAAGTAGATAGGAATGTGTGCACCTGATGTGTGTTTGCTGTCCCGAGTTGATGCATCTGGGTATATTTGTCTCTTCTTTGTTGTGGATGATATCAAAGTGAAAATTCTGTAACAAAGAGTCATACGATCCGAAAAAAAAGAGAACGATACATCAAAGTCACTAGTAGTGCGTATGCATGTAAAAAGAATAAGATTCGAATTATGAAAAAATAAAACAAAATAAACTAAAATGATACGAGGCTCGGGTTGCCTCCCGAGAAGCGCTTGTTTAAGGTCACGAGCCTGACCAAGATGTGCTACTCATTAGGTGGACGTCCTCGACGTCGTAGTGTGCATAGCATCTCGCGTGCATAGGGTGCTCGATTGGGTATAGCACGCGGATCATTTGGGTTCCTTGAAAATTCTGTCATGTCCTCCCTAAGCTTGTTCGTGATGTTCCCTAAGTTGGGGGCTAGATCGTGCTGTCCAAAAAATTTGACCGAGTTGTCCATAAGTCCGGTTGTGCACTCCATGAAACCGGTTAGGCATTCGTCTCTCGTTTCCTTCAGCGTCTCCAGAATTTTTGGTTCGTGAGTTCTTGTGGTGAAGTCTTCATCTTCACCTTGAGTGCCTTATCGATGCTCCAATTAGGTGTTGAACGTTTGGTGTGACTGTTAGGCATCACAGGAATGGTTGAACTTGCGTTGCATGCTGCTTGAGATGCACTGGAATCTGCCAGGGACGCGCAGAGGTTTGTACACTGATCCATGATGTTTTCTTGATCTGAACTGAGGTCCACTTGAGCTGTGCTTACGTATGTATGAGCTGAGCACTGCTCTTGATAAGGACTGTCCGAAATTCGACCTTTGGCTTGGGTTACAACCTGTTGTGCTCGGATCGCACAGAAATCTGCTCGGGGTGCGTTTAGCTCGGCGTTCGGGGATCTCCTTTGTCTCTTCTTTGTCCAGAAGCTTAGCATAGTATGTTGCATCATTTGGGTCTTTATACACTTTTTTTTTCAGCTGCTAAGAGAGCCATCTAAAGTGAATCCATATTCTCGAACTCTTCAAGGACTTCTTTAGATAGTTTCTCTACAACGTCGATGTAGAATACCGAATCCACCATACAAGGTTGCTTGAGTGTGTCGTTCAGATTGAACTCCACTTCATCATCTCCGAATTTTAGCGCGAGTCTTCCTTCAGCATAGTGTATGATCGTCTTTTCCATATTGAAAAACGGCCGATCGAGGATAATTAGGATTTTCTTGTCTTCCTCCATATCTAAGACGACGAAGTCGACCGGGACGAAGAACTTCCCAACTTGTAATGGCATGTCTTCCAGCATGCCCTCAGGTATCCTAACACTTCGGTTAGCCATAGTGAACACCATTCGTGTAGGTTTAAGATCCATCCTATCCCTAAGATCCAATTTTTCATATAACGAAAATGGTAGCATGCTCACGCTTGCTCCGACATCAATTAGTGCATGGTTAATTTCACAATCACCTATTTTACAAGGGATCACGAATATACCTAGATTGGGTATCTTCTTGGGTAGGTTTGGTTGCAGCATCAAATTTGTTACCATCACGGTTTCGATGTCCACGTCTCGTTTGTTCGCGAGCACTTCTTTCAAGAACTTAGCGTATGAATGCATCTTCTTCAACGCTTCGTGAAATGGAATGGTGATATGCATCTTCTTAAACATCTCGGAAAATTAGAAAATTGAGAATCCTTGTTTTTTTGCATTGATGTTAGGGAAATGGTAAAGGAGGCGGTCTTCGATCGGGTTTTACGTATTTCGGCTCCTCCTTCTCGGGTTTCTTTTTGTGCTTTTCAACGTTACTGTCTTTTCCATTGTTCTACTAGACGTTTCACCTTTTTCAAATGTTGAGGGAGTGGGCTGATCTATCAGTTTCTTAAGTTGACGTTGTGGAAATGGGAAAGGGGCGGCTTGGTTTGGGTTTTACGTATTTTGGCTCTTCATCCTCCTCGGTTTTCTTCTTGTGCTCTTCAACGTTGCTGCATCCTTTCACCATTGTACTAGATGCTTCAAACATCAAAAGAGCGGGCTGATCCACCGTCTTACCATTCCTTAGATATATGGCGTTGACTTGCTCAGGGGATTCGCTTTCGGCTTTCTCGGTAGAACTCCTTGTGGTTTGGAGGAGTTTGCAGCAAGTTGTGCAACCTGATCCAATAACTTTAGGTGCATTTGAATCCCTACAACCTGCTTTTTTACATCGTCATGATCCGCTCTCATCCCTCTAAGTTCAACATATTGATCTTTTTGTCCTTGTAAGATTTGAACGAGCATAGACGTAATATCAGAGTTAGCTTCTTGTTGCGGAGGAGAGGGCGCATGTGACTGATAATTCTGAGTTTAGGGCTGCTTTCATGGCTGAAAGCTCTGGTTTTTTTTTTTTTTTGCATCACTCGTGNNNNGGCTGAAAGTTTCCCGATAGATTTTGCGCGTTCAACGCATTGTTGGAATTCCTATAGGAGAAGTTTGGGTGATCTCTCCATCCAGGGTTGTATGTGTTCCCAAGAGGCTGATTGTTTCCCACGTAGTTCACTTCCTCATACCCTTCCGCAAACTTGATGTGGTTAATCTCAAGTAATAATTATCTAGACTGACGGTTCCGCAAGAATACGGATCGTGTAGTACCAGGGTCGAACACAAGGGAATCGATGCAACTCTAAAGCTAGTAAACTAATGAATAGGACGGTTAATATCAATAAGTGCTTGGAACGTAAGTAAATCTAAACTAAATAATTAATGGATTGAATTCAATTAACTAAACACTACAGGTTTCGAGAGATGCACGATAATGCAAAGAAGTTCTAATAAGATCATTGGTCTTATATATGATCACGAATTCAGGAAATTCAAGCTCTGATATTGGAACTGACTGGCGTAGACTTGTCCACTTCCTAGCGTGCGTACTCCCAGTCTCCCAAATGCGTAATCTCACCTACTAGATGCATTAAGATTGCTATCCTAACCTCTAGATCCAATTGACCGACTTTGCATAGATTCTAAATCAATTGAGATCGTAAATCATGGCTAATTTCCAAAGTCTAATCCCCTGGTGTTGATTCACTAGACTTCTACAATCACTCATTCAAGTTGCGTGCAAAAACATTAAGAACAACCAATCATTCTGAAAATGATCAAATACCATAATCATTCATTCAGGTTGCGTACAAGAATAAAAGCATTAAGAACCACCAAACATTAAGAACAAGACTTCATTACATATCGGCAAATCTCTCTAACTCGTAGCTACTAAACTACTCGGACATAGACTTAGAAAACAAAACACAAAAGAAATCTATATTCAACATAGATAAAGAACGAGATTACTTCCTATTTTAATATCGATGTCTTCAATAGCTCCTCCGTGTTTCGAGTTCATCGCCCCATCTCCCACCTTCTGGCATGTTGCTCGCTCTTGTTCTCTCGTGTGTGTTGTGTGTGCGATGGTGTGTCTTCTATCTGAATTCCTTCTGCCCTCTTGACCCATACATCCTCTTTCATCTTTCCTTTCTTTCCTTTTCTCCTTCCTTTCCTCTTTGGTCGTCTTTCCCATTCCTTCAGCTCCAGCAGCCTTGTTTCTTTTTTGTTGTTCTAGCCGGCTGAAGTTTCCTTTTCTTGCAGCGGCTGAAACTTCTATTTCTTGTGAGTTCCCAGCTCTTATTTGAATCCGTTTCCATTCTTGTATAAGTGACCAACATTTCCATATTTCTTTTCCAGACATGTGGTTCACATTCCTCTTCTCTAACCATGTTCCCTTTTTTATGTAGGCGGCTAACCATTTCCTTTTTGTTGCAGCGGTTGCCTCTTCCCTCTTCCAGCAAGCTTCCATTTCATTATAACCATGCCTCCTAATAATTACTCCAGCAAGTTTCCATTCTTGTGTTTGGCGGTAGCATGTTTCCATTTTTTAAGACCAGCGGCTGATGTTTCTATTTTTGAGGACCAGCGGCTGATGTTTCCATTTTTTAAGACCAGTGGCTGGTGTTTCCATTTTGCTCCAGTTGTGTATCTATGTGTATTCCAACCATTCTTGCTTCCATTTTTCTTCTTCAATTCATGATCCTTAGTTGTTGACCGTGTATGGTTGATAGGAGAATGGTTTTTGCCTCATTTCCTCATGTTTGTACCACGATATCTCATTTCATGCAATAATACGAGAAAACGCTAAAAGAGGACTAAATGATACTTAATGCTCGGTAAAATCAAAATGATTGATTAAGCTAATATGAAAATAAACTAAAATAATATAACAAAATAGACGTTATCAATATCATCCGAGGTTTTGTTTCCGTCCGATTACCAGACCTTGCTTTGCTCCTCGGCCGGTGAGAATCATGTTTCCAACATATTTGGATCCGAAGAGCTCCTTTATGTCGCCGCTTTCACTTTGTCATCGGAGGTACTTTGATCTCTCCCCTGGAGATCTGACAAGGTCCAAAAATGTTTCAGTCGGAATCGTCAAAGCCAAATCTTGTCATCCCTTTTATCCTCGCTTACTCTAGGTGTATGAAGTTAATCATCATTGATTTGCTTGTTGTTGTGTAGTGTAGATACGCATCTTTAATCTCATATATGTGCATATATGTCCACTTCATTTCTATGATATGCTGAGTACTAGCTTCTAGATTTTTTGGTTCAGATCCTCGCTCTTATAGTATGTTGGTTGCAAGCTCTATATGAGAGAAACATATCTTTTATGGATTTGTAAACTCATCGGATGTGATTTCAAGTATAAGATCTATGTATAAGAAACATACAATCTGTAACACATTAGGTTCATGCGATTCGTTGTCTGTTCTGTACAAGTCCTTTGGGTTCGGGCACTCTCATGTACTCGATTTATTGATCGGGTACCCGAGTACCGGGTACCCGCATCTCATAGGTTCGGGTAAAAAAATGTCTATTCAGTTGGGTACCCTAAACAATTCAGGTACCCGACCCATGCACACCCATATCGCGCATTCTTAACATCCATCACTCTTGATACGAGTTCGAGATCGGAGGGACTTAGAATGTTTGCTGCAATAGAGGAGGATTCCGTCACCGCGAAAGGGGACCTGTGGCCAGCAAAGTCTGAAGTAACGCTTCTGATTTTGTTGCTCCTTTTTCATCCGTTTGATAGATTTTGTATTTGACGATTTAGAGACCAAAATATACACCCGTTTTGAGTCCCTTATCTACCGTTTATGGTAGAGGAATAGAAAAAGACAAAGAAGGTGAAAGGGAGAGATGTCGAACGATACAAATGGTATAGGAACGACGACGAAGAATTTAGAAGAAGACAAGCATTGTCGATAGAAGAAGAAAAAGCGCGGCAATGAGGGGAGAAGAAAACGATTGCAATGCACTTAATGTGTTCGTCGTTTGCTTTCGTCTCATCCAATGCTAAATGAACACTGTAGTTGGGCGATCGACGAGATTCATTCACCGATGACTCGCTACCAATGATGACTGCATGTAGGCGAACAACGTACACGATAGTAAACAAAAAATGAAGAATGTTGGTTGCTGGAAGAAAACAGAGAAGGAAGAAGGTCACTGCAGAAGAGGTCATAAAAAAGCAAAGAAAAAAGCCCCATAATGGGCGGTAGGAGTGAGAAAATTACCTGAATAACCCGTTTCGATCCAAAACTCGTCTTGAATCCGCAAAAATTACTCGAACCCATGGGTTCGTGTTTGCGTAAAAAAAGTTCATTACCCAAGGGTTTGGGTTTTAAATCCTTAAAACGAGTACCCACGAATATCCGGAGACATATATAAAAATAATAAAATAGACATATATATCATAATATTTACAAATATGCCACTAGATATTACTAGTTTACTCTCTTTCACTCCTGATGTCGTCGTGTGTCTTTCCATCCGGGCCTATCATTCTCGTCTGCTCTCTTGCTATCCTCGCCAATCGTGTCTTTCTCGCCGCTCGTATCCGTCATCGACGGTAAGCACATCTCTTTGGTCTGGTCCATCGAATAATGTGGTCTTTTCGATGTTGTCGTTGGTCTCCTATGTTGATGTCACCGGTTGACTCCTATGTTGGTGTTGTCGTAGGTCTCCTATGTTGGTGTCACTATCGATCTGGAATGTTAATGTCGTCGTCGGTCTGGAATGTTGGTGTCGTCGTTGGTCTAGAATGTTTGTGTCGTTGCCGGTCTCCTATATATGATGGTGTCATCGTTCATTTGGAATGTTGGTGTCACCGACGTGTTTCTCTTATTCTTCTTCATCTCTGTTAAGAAGAAAGATCGCATCCAGCTCTTCATGACTCGTGTCCTGCTCCCTTCTCTGTGTCTCGCTCTCTTTTCTCAAGTTGCATCCTGCTCAGGCTACGTCCCGCTCAGACCGTGTCCCGCTCTCTTCGCTCTGGTCACGTCTCGCTCTCTACGCTCAGGTCGCGTCCCGCTCTATCCTGCATCATACGTCCCACGTCCTAGTCCCACGTCCTGCGTCCCACGACCTGCGTCCCGCGACCTGCGACCTGGTCAAGCAAATTTATGACCGTTGAGGTCTCCTATGCCTTGTTGACCGCTCTAGCTCATGCTTGTTACATCTAAACTTGTACCTTGCATTTGTACTTGTATTTTCCTTGTTTTTCTCCCTTTTTAGTTGTAAAATATGTACATTTGGTTCTCAAGAAATGCATAAGAGAATAGTTATTCTTATTCTCTCTAATTCTCTCGATCTTACGCTCGCTCTTAATCTTTCTAATTTTGCTTTTGCTGATTCATCTTTGTTTTACAAAATCAACATGGTATCAGAGCGGTGATTGAATCTCGGAAATCGTTTCTGATCGATTTTGTTTCTTTTGAAATCTATTCTCTTTGAAAAGGTTTTTTCGGTCAAATTTTTTTTAATCTCTCTTTGTTTTTGTCTCCCTTTGTTTTCTCAGATCTCTTGTCATGGACCCGACCAAAGGCATCCCAATCTCGTTCAATGGAAACAATTATTCCATTTGGACAAAGATTGCTAAGGCTAATCTTGGCATGCGAGGTCTTTGGGGTTTCGTGACAGGATCGAATGTGAAACCGATAGATTTAAGTGTCGGATCAGAAAAATGGGAACAAAATAAGCTCAGTGCCTTGGTTGTTTTACAAAATTCCCTCGAACCTCATATAGTTCGTACATATGGGCACATAGAGTCTCCTAAGGAGCTTTATGACGAGCTGAAACAAGTTTTTCGCAATGAATCCAATCTTAAAAGTGTGTATGAAGTAAAGGAAGGCATTAATAATATAAGGCAAGAGGGAAAGCCTTTTAACCATGCTTTTGGTGATTTTAAGGAATTATGGTCTGAACTCGATTCTCTAAGGCCTCATATTGTGGATCCTGTGGAAATTGCTCAGAGATTTAACCAGGATCAGATCTTTTGTCATTCTCCCTCGACGACAAATACAACGACCTTATTAATCACATACTTTGCCAAAACAAGTTTCCCTCATTTAACGAAGTTTGTATGATGATTCAAAGGGAGGAAAGGAGAAACCATCTCTTTAAAGGAATGATCGAGGATGATAATGTCTCCAAAAGCACCTCTGGGCAAGCCGCTTCTATCAAGCCTTTCAAAAAGCAGTTCTCTTGTGAGCATTGCAAAAACAAAGGTCATACAAAGGATCTTTGTTGGATCCTTCACCCCCATTTAAAGAACAAAAGTCGTGACGACCAAGGTAAGGTTAATATGGCCTCTGAGTCCAAGTTTGTCACCAAGTCAGACCTCGAGGAGTTTTTCCAAATGATTAAGGTAGAAAATCAAACAAACAAAGCTTATAAAGATGGAGGTAATGTTATCTTTGCTTTATCTATTTTTCGAAACCATATTATAATAGATTCCGGAACTACAAATCATATGATAAAAAAATAATGACTTTCTTAAAGATATAAAACCTCATAGTGGCTATGTTTCTATTGCGAATGGGGAAGTGTACCAATTAAAGGAACATGGAAGTTTAAGCTTCTCGGTCATGATACAAGAGCTCTCTTCGTTCCAAAGTTTTCTAATAATCTTATCTTTGTCCAAAAGCTTGCAAAAGACCTTAATTGCTATGTTTGTTTCGATTCTAACTCATTTTGGATATAGGATATTGAAAACAAACAAGTAATCAGTAAAGGAAAGCTGCTGAATGGTCTTTATGTTCTCGAGTCTATGTATTGTGATCATGAGTCTGTGTTTCTATCAAATTCAAATATTGATAAAGTTTCTATATGGCATACGAGACTTGGACACTCTCACAATAAAGTTTTAAGTATCATCTTTCATGATCTTAAAGATAAACATGAAGCATGTGAAGCTTGCATCTTAAGAAAGCATGTAAAACAAGTTTTCTAAACTTTGTTTCAGTTTATAAAAACTGAATCTATTCCGATGTTTGGACAGTGATAACACGTAGTGTGTGTTAGTTTTAGGCTAGGAATTTATATCATTTTCGCATAGTTTGCATAGCACGAGTTACGAATCCGACACGAACGTTCTTTATATACTCCCTTTTTGTTGATATTCAGGTTTTAAGGCGACAAGGCCTATTCAAGCTTTAGAATGTCGATTCCTGGATTCAACCGCATATAATAGGAGCTACAAGCCATTCGGAGCAACTTCAGGCCACGGAATCAAATGGAACACCCGAGCATCGAGCGAAAGGAACGAAAATAAGAAGATAACTCAGCCCGCTCGGGCTTGGAAGAGGCCCCGCATGGGCTGCAACTCCAGCAAAGTTTGCACGACTCGGGGAGGCTTGGAACACGCCCGGATTGGATGAAGAACACGACCCCATGCGTGGTGGCTAATGATAACACGTAATCCATAGTAGTTTTTATATCATTCTTAGGTCTAGTTTTGATTAGATTTAGTAGATTTCACTCATTTATCGTATTTATTCGAGGACTTCATCTACATTTCGTGTTTTGTGTAGGAAACGAAGACATGATGAGAAACACGAGAGAAATTGGCAATTTAACCCCAAAATGACAAGGTTCAGCTTGTGCAAGACCGTGGATTGAAGAGAACGTGCAAACACCGAGCAAAAGGATTGAAGTGAACGTGCAAACACCGAGCGAAAGGAGCGAAAACGTCATTTTAGGACATGCCCGCTCGGGCAATGCAGAGTACCCGCTCGGGTAATTTGTGCCATGACAACCCCGTAGCTTTACACGACTCGGGTGCCAAAGGAACCTGGTCGGGCATGAGTGCCCGATCGGGTGGAAATGTTGCGCCCGCTCGGGTTACTGGTCATCAAAATATGCCGTAACTTTGCACGACTCGGGCTGAAGAGGAACACGCTCGGGCAAAGGTGCCCGCTCGGGCGAAAATGGATGCACACGGTCGGGTACATAGCTTGCACGATCGGGTACAAGATGTGCCCGATCGGGTCCCTAGATCTCAACAACTTTCCTAAGTTTTGGAACGGCCAAATCAAGGGAAATTAGATCTATTTAAAGAGGATTCGAGCTAGAACAGAAGGGGGGACGATTCAGAGGATTTAGAGCTCGAATTGGAGACATCACGGAGGACGGAACGAGGGATCCGAGGCATGGAGGATCTATTGAAGACATAGGGAGTCATCTCTTTCTCTTTCTATGTTGAATATAGATTTGTTTTGTGTTTCGTTTTCTGAGTTCATGTTCATATAGATCTATTGCCATAGGATAGAGAGTATTGCCAAGATGTAATGGAGTTTCGTACTTAATGAATGGTGGAACTTAATGCTTTCATTACCTGTACGCCACTTGAATGAATGAAATCGGTATTTTATCATGTTTTCAGATCTCATGGTTGTTCTTAATGCTTTCTTTACCTGTACGCCACTTGATTGAATGATGATAGAAGCCTAATAAACCAACGCCAGGGCATTAGACTTCGGAACTTGGCCATGATTTAGGGTTTGCCGGTTTAGAATCTACGCCAGGTCAATTGGTTAAATCTAGGGATTAGGATAGCGGTCTTAATGCGTCTATCCATGTAAGATACGCAATGGATACATTGGTATATGCATGGTAGATAGTGGACAAGTCTACGCCAGTCAGTTCCTATAGGAGAGCTTGAATTCCCTGAACTCATGATAGTATCTTAGACCAATTATCTCGTTAGAACTCCGTTACATTGTCATGCAACTCTCGATACCTATGGTGATTAGTCTTAGAGTCATTCCTACCTATCTTTAGTTTAGTTTGCATTTAGGTTAGTTTGCATTCCACTACTATTGAGATCCATCACGTCTTATTCATTAGTCTAATAGCTTTAGAATCGCATCAATTCCTTGTGTTCGACCCTAGTTACTACACGATCCATATTCTTGCGGAAGCGTTAGTCTAGGTAATTTATTACTTGAGTCTACGCACATCAGCTAAGGTGCCCGCACGGGCTGCACATTGACCAGCAAAGTTTGCCCAGGTCGTGCTGATGAAGAGCCCGCTCGGGCTGGAGGAAAACACTCACCCCACGCGGGTAGAGCATGAGCCTGCGTGGGCCACCTTTCTCTCAACAACCTGTTTTGAATTCAAACTCGAATTAGAAAGAGAGGGGGTGATCTAGGGCAAGGAGGAGGACGCACGGGCAAGGAGGAGGACGCATTGGCAAGGAGGAAAGGGACTGAAAAACACAAGGAGAAACTCGGGAGACGCCGGAGAAGAAGAGAAACAACAATCCGGACTTTGGTATCAAGATAGGGAAGATCGAGGAATCATATTTCTTGCTCTTTATCATGTCTATGGTTTATTTCTCTTGTTTTACAGTAGATTCCATGAGTGACTAAGCCTCTAGCTATGGGTTAAGATTGCCGGCGGATTTGTAATGGATGCTTGAATTTATTCGTTAATGATTAGACTTATCAAAGTTTTCTTGAAATTCGGTTTTGCAATCAACATCGTAAACGTCTTATACTTGTGCTGACCGCTCAGTAATTTAGGAATTCGTGTTTAGCTGGAAAGTTAGATTATGAATCCGGAACAGTTGATTGTAGATTAAGTTTGATTAATGAGAATCTGACCGGTCAGTTAATCGACTTAGGAATTAGGAGTGTGCGCGTAATGCTACCGTAATCACGAGTTAATCACTGCTGGAAGGTAGGGTTGCACGTTGTTGTGGTTAGGAGGTTTAGGATTCGGAAGAACCATTCCTTATTTACGAGCATGAATTCCCTGTAATCAAGATAATTTGATAGGTTCATGATCCTTTGTTAGTTGCATCCTTGTAAATTCCGATAACCCGAAACCCATAGTGTTCTTAATTATCAAGTTTTTCACGTCACCTCATCGCTATCATTATCCATTTTAGTGTTTAGAAATCTGTCCCACATCACCATCAATTCAACCCCTCTTAGTTTAGTCGTATTCTTAGCTTATGTTGCATTAGTCCCTAGAGTTCGACCCTTTTATTACACCGATCCGTACTCTTGCGGTAAGTGGATATTAGGCATTTTTATTGCTTGATATTTTGCACATCAAGTTTTTGGCACCGTTGCCGGGGACTAATTACGATCTAGATTAGGAATTCGCTAGATTAAGATTTCCATAGTCTTTGTTCTTTTTCTGTATTTTTGTTTTCTCTTTATCGAGCCTTAACTCAAATGCTAAGCAATGCAGCGCTTAGAGGAATTCTACCATCTCCTATCCAAATCACATCTCTCGCACTATCCGGAGCAATCATGGGACCAAGGAGTTTGGGGTTATGAGGAATTCAATTACATGGGTAATAATCAGCTTGTAGGAGACACATACGACACCGGATGGGGAGATCACCAAAACTTTTCGTATAGGAACCCCAACGGTGCGTTGGATGCGCAACATCTACCGGGAAATTTTCAGCCGTGGATGCAGTCCCATAATCAAAGTTATCAGCCACATGCGCTACCATTGACTCAACTCGATGCAACCTCCGATATCACCGCCATGTTAGCCCGCTTCATCCAAAAGCAGCAAAATCAAAGCAATTTAATTATGAAATTGAAGGCAGGGCTAGCCAAGCTCAAGAAGCAGATAGAGGGCATTGAATATCGTCTTAAACATTTGGGGATGAAGGTCGTGCAATTAGCGCAAGAAGCAGCGGAAGAGGCCCTTGTCGAGCTTAAGGACAAAGCCGAGGAGGAAGAAGAGAAGTACGTAGAACCAACCCCGAGATCACCTCCTTTGTCGTTGATAACACGTAATCCGTTGTAGTATTTACGTGATTCTTAGGTCTAGTTTTGAGTAGATTACTTAGATTTCACCCATTTATCGAGTTTATTCGAGGACTTTATCTACATTTCGTGTTTTGTATAGGAAACGAAGACATGAGGAGAAACACGAGAGATTATAGCGATTTAACCCCGAAAACGTTGTTGAATGACAAGGATCAACTTGTGCAAGGCCATGGATTGAAGTGAACACTCAAACACCGAGCAAAAGGAGCACTAAACAATTCAACCCCTCTTAGTTTAGTCGTATTCTTAGCTTAGGTTGCATTAGTCCCCAGAGTTCGACCCTTTTATTACACTGATCCGTACTCTTGCGGTAAGTGGATATTAGGCATTTTTATTGCTTGATATTTCGTACATCAGACAACTCCATGTGTTTCTCGTGATCAAAAGAAATATTTGGTAACCTTCATCGATGAAAATTCAAAGTTTACATGGATTCATACTCTCTCGTCTAAGAGTTGTGTTTATGATATGTTTGTAAAGTTTCATAAGCATGTTTTAACTCAATATGATGCTAAAATAAAATGTCTAAGGACTGACAATGGTGGAGAGTATACTAGTTTTCTGTTTCATGGGTACCTTGAAGAACAAGGCACCCATACTTTGCAACAAACCTTGTGTCCCTATACTTTGCAACAAAACGGAGTTGCCGAGAGGAAGAACATACACCTAATAGAAATCTCGAGAACTATCATGTTCGATCGAGATGTTCCTAAACGTTTTTGGTCTGATTCGGTCATGATCGCATGTCACATCATTAATAGAATTCCAACAAAGGTTCTAAAGGACAAATCACCTTATGAGGTATTAAACTCTACAAAATCTAAACTTTACAACTTTAGAACTTTCGGTTGTGTGTGTTTTGTTGTTGTTCCTGGCTCATAGCGAAACAAGTTAAAACCAAGGAGCACTAAAGCCATGTTCATCGGATACTCAGTAAATTGAAAAGGCTACAAGTGTTTCGATCCAAAAACACAGCATGTAATGGTGTCTCGAGATATTATGTTCCTCAAAGACAAGAGCTTTCATGATCAAATCTCCTGGAAAGAGATTAAAGGAATCTTAGGACCAAATGATATAGGTTTGTCCCTTAAAAACTTAGTAAATGCTATTTCGACAACTAACAATGAAATAGGTCCCCTACCAACTGTACATGTGCATCATGAAGACCAAAATGACCAAGAAATATCAAAAAAATATCAAAAAATGAAGAACAAGAAAGCCATGATTAGATCATACCTTCTGAGCAAAATTATAAGGAGGAAACTAGAGCCTCAAATCATGAGAACGAAGAACAAACCCATGATCACAACCAAAATGATGATTATAACGTCGATGAAGTCGAAGGAAGGACTCTAAATGAGATAGTGCCTCGGAGAAGCACTAGAATAAGGCGACCAATCTCGGATTGGATTCAAAATCCTATTCATTGGCGTGGCAAACAAATACCCATTTCAATGGCATGGAATCTAAATACCCTATTCAAAACTTTTGCTCTTTAACATTTCTCTCTACTGATCATAAAGCTTTTCTTAGTAAGATTGACAGGGATATTGAGCCACAAATCTATAGAAAAGCCGAAGAAAAGCCAGAATGGGAGGAAGCCATGGTCGAGGAGCTAGCAGCCTTAGAAAAGAATAAAACATAGGACCTTGTTCCTCTTCCTAAAGAAAAGAAACCCATAGGAAGCAAATGGGTATACAAAATCAAATATAAGAGTAATGGTGATGTAGAACGTTACAAAGCTCACCTTGTAGCGCAAGGGTATAATCAGAAGTATGGGGAAGATTATACTGAGACTTTTGCCCCTGTTGTTAAACTTCATTCTGCTCGCATTATCTTTTCTATTGCTATTAACCTTAGTTGGAGTATGTGGCAGATGGACGTTAAAAACGCTTTCCTTCAGGGGAGAAATAAAGGAAGAGATCTATATGAAACCTCCCCCGGGCCTCCAAACCGAAAAACGAATAGCATATAAATTAAAGGGAGCTCTCTATGGACTTAAACAGTCCCCACGAGCTTGGTACACTAGGCTCTATGATGTTGTTCGAAAGTATGGTTTTAAAAGGAGTGAGGCTGATCATTCCATGTTTATCATTCAAAACAATTCTGGTATCATCGTTCTCTTAGTTTATATTGATGATATCATCATAACATGTGATGATAATAAAGGAATAGAAAGTGTTAAATGTTTTCTAAAGACACGTTTTAAGTACTTTTTTGTAATTGAAGTAACTAGATCTAATGATAATTTATTTCTTTCTCAACGAAGATATGCCTTAGACCTTTTGAATGAAACGGGTAAACTCGAATCTAAGTCACCCAAGATCGCCATCGAAGAAAAATACAAAGACTTGCATGAGGGGAAACAATTTTATGATATAGAACAATACAGGCGCCTTGTCGTTAAGCTAATATACCTTATGATAACAAGACCTGACTTGTGTTATGCTGTGAAACGGGTCAGCCAACATATGCATGCTTCGAAGGAACAACATTGGAAAATGGTGGACTGAATCCTCGGATTCATCAAGAACGCTCCAGGAAGAGGTATACTAATGAGTAAAAAAATGAAACTGGTCTAATTGGGTACTGTGATGCAGATTGGGCTAGTGACCGCAAAGACTAAAAATCAACGACGGGGTTCTGTCCCTTTTTCGGGGGGAACCTTGTCACTTGGAAAAGCAAAAATAAATCGGTGGTCTCTCATTCCAGCGTTGAGACAGAGTACCGAGCTATGGAAAATGCAACATGTGAGCTCATTTGGCTTCGGGCTCTCCTCAAAGATCTTGGCCTCGAACCTTCGCAGGCCATGGTGCTTCATTGCAACAATCAGGCGGCAATTCACATTGCATCCAACACGGTGTCCTCTTTTACTATTTCCTCGTGTTTTGCAGCGAATGGAGATACTGAGACACAAACACGAGCGAATGCCTCAAAACATGACCGTTCCACGCCAAAGGAGAGGCAACCCGCGCGGGGTGGACACTTAGCCTGTGGGGGCTTCAAGGACCAGCAATCTCAGCACGCCTCGGGCTCAAGTCAAGCCCGAGCGGATCATCTTTCCCACACAGCCCGCGTAGGGTGCCTACCTTAGCCCGAGCGGGGCAAGACCATCAACTCTTGCACCAGCAGCTTCAGCCCGAGTCGGGCTCCTCACCAGCCCGCGCGGGCTCCCCTCTCCAATCCAGCCCGCGCGGGGCACTCATCAGCCCGCATGGGTCGTGTTCGTCACCTGCATAAACCAGAAAAGGAAACTTCGCAAAACAAGAAAAGGAACGTGTTGGCTGCTTAAACCAAAAGGAAATATGGTTAGAGAAGAGGAAGGGGAGCTACATGGCTGGAAAATAAGAGGAATCGTTAACAATTACACAAGAATGGAAAAAAAAGAGATGGAAAAGCTCGGAAAAGGGAAACTGCAGTTGCTGTAAGAAAGAGGAAATATCAACCGCTGAAGAGGAAAGAGAGAGAACAGCCAAAGAGGAAAGAATAGAGGAAAGGAAAGAGGAGAAAGAGGGCAAAAAGGAGAGAGCTTCAGGAGCCCAATTCGTACAGAAACTAAGAGAGAAAAAACAGAGCATGCACGAGAGAGAGAGGGCAATAAGCTGGAAGGCTGGAGACTGGACGACGAAGGCGGCACGCGGAGGAGCTTTTGAAGACTACGGTATTGGTATAGGGAGAAAAGCTACAGGTTAGAGTTTTGCCGATATATAATGGAGGCTCATGCTTAGTTCTTGGTTATAATATTTAATCGTTTGCTGAATTGATTGGTTGTTCTTAACGCTTTTGTTCTTATTGACCGTTTGAATGAATGATCATAAAAGTTTGGTTGCATTGGAAGATGAATTGAACTTTGGAACGTAGCCATGATATGAGGTCTCAATTGATTTAGAACTGTGACTAGTCGGTTAATTGGACTTAAGAATTAGGATAGCGGACTCAATGCATTTATCGTGTGAGATTACGCAATTGGAAGATTTGTAGTACGCACATTAGATAGTGGGTTTGGGCATCAGAAGAGTCATTCCCTAGGAAAGAGCTTGAATTCCCCGAATACGTGATGATTTTCATAACCATGATCTTTGTTAGCACTTCATTGCATTATCGTGCATCTCTCGAAACCTGTAGTGTTTAGTCTATTGAGTTTATCCCATTAATTAGATAGTTTAATTTCATTTGCATTCTACATACTTATTGACTTTTACCGTCCTTTTCATTAGTTACTAGCTTTAGAGTTGCATCAATTCCTCGTGTTTGACCCTGGTACTATACAATTCGTATTCTTGCGGAAGCATTAGTCTAAGTAAATTATTACTTGAGATTAACCACATGAATTCATATACACAAGAAGCTCAGATCAGTTGGTCGATGTCTTCACCAAAGCCACAAGTGAAAAATTTTGCAAAGATCTCCATTATCGTATCAGCCTTGTTGACATCTTCATTCCTAAGGCATCGCTTTCAAGCTTAGTCGATTTTCCCTCGAGTTTATAAGCTGTTGTACTCTTTTTTGTCGGGTTTTTGTCTCAATTGGGTTTTCCCCCAAAAGGTTTTAATGAGGCTTCACTTATGTTTCTTTTCAACGCCTAAGCTTGAGGATGAATTTTAAGAAGAAAGGTCGCACCCCGCTCTTCATGACATACGTCCTACTCCCTTTTCCGCATCCCGCTCTCTTTTCTCAAGATGCATCCCGCTCAGGCCACATCCCGCTCTCTTCGCTCTGGTCGTATCCCCTCTCTATGCTCAGGTCGTGTCCCGCTCTGTCCTGCGTCCCGTGTCCTGCATCCTGCATCCCCCGTCATGTGACCTGCGTCTCACGAACTGCGACCTGGTCAAGCCAATTTATGACCTCAGCGGTCTCCTATGCCTTGTTGACCACTCCAGCTCATGCATGATACATCTAAACTTGTGCCTTGCATTTGTACTTGTATTTTTCTTGTTTTTCTCCATTTCTATCATTATAAATATGTACCTTTGGCTCTAAAGAAATGCATAAGAGAATAGTTTTTTTTTTATTCTCTTTAGTTCTCTCGATCTTACGCTCGCTCTGAATCTTTCTAATTTTGCTTCCACTGATTCATCTTTGTTTTACAAAATCAACAATCTCCTCATCGTAAACCTTATAATTGTTGTAATTGTGTTTATTGTCAAAATGAAGATGTGTTCACTGTCATAATGAGAACCCTTATAATCCTTGTAAATATTTTTGCAATTTTAGTTGCCAATGATGATATCATCTACTGACAAAAGTTCTGAAGTGCCTCCTCTATCGTAAACATTAATAGGCTTCGGCGGATGCCGATTCGGCAACTGATTTACTATTAATCAGGTGCGATGAATCAAAAACAAATGAAGATATATCTAACCAAGTCGAATTGTCCTTAAATAGCAAGGTACCAAAAACATATTTAAAGCTTGGATGCATTTTAAGAGAACAAAAGACAATAAAATAGCTACTTGAAGCCATTGTGCTACATCTATTAGTTGAATATCACAAACGGGTACTTCAACTAGTGTGATGTTAAAACATTTAAATATACAAAAAATTATCTTGAGATGATTGATAATGTCTATTTTGTTATAGTATTTTTGTCCATTTTCATAGTTAGTTTAACCATTTATTTAGACTTTACCGAGCATTTAGCATCCTTTAGTCCTCTTTTAGCGTTTTCTCGTGTTATTGCAGAAAATGAAATATCGGGGTACAAATATGAGGAAATAAATCAAAACCACTCTTCTATCAACCATGCACGGTTAGCAACTAAGGATCATGAATTGAAGAAGAAAAATGGAAGCAAGATTGGCTGGAATACACATGGATACACGGCTGGAGCAAAAATGGAAATATCAGCCGCTAGTCATCAAAAAATGGAAACTCACGGTTCAAACAAATGGAAAACTTTGGCTGGAACAAATCTTGGAAGGACACAGCTGGACTACATTGGAAGCTTGTAGGACAAGAAGAGGCAACAGCTACAAGAAAATGGAAATCCAACCGCTGCAACAAAAAAAGGAAATGGTCAACCGCCTACACAAAAAGGAAACATGGTTAGAGAATAGGAATGGAAACCACATGGCTGGAAAAGAAAGATGGAAACGTTAGCCAGTTATACAAGAATGGAAAGCTGCCAATAAACGGATACCAAGATACACAACGTGCACACGTTCTAACCTTATTTTCCAGTGTTTTGATGTGTGAGATTCTCTCTTAGGTCTTGAACACCGAGACGGTGTTCATTCAATTCTGGGGGAGTACTCGTCGAGTAACATGCATGTGATTAGGATTAGATGTTTATATTTTTTTAGGAATAAACACATGGATACCTAGCATGAATTTTCGAGCCTTAGTTATTATTGTGCGACCTTGTCAAATCGTGAAGAACTGTCTAGGTTTGCTAAGAAATTCTTTTGGATATCGATTAATTTAGTAATTGTGCATGAAACCATGATTTATAGTTGCATTACGCCTTCTAGGTTTCAGTCCCAGGTATACATATCTTTATGTATATCGTTTATCCTTTGCTATGTCAGATATATTTTACTGTTCATCCTTTACAAATCAATGGATTTTATGATTCCACGTGCTTATACTCCGCTGTCAATATGGATAAGTTTCTAACTATTTCAGGTTTACATTGACATGAGTACATCGAGATCGATGGTTCGAGTCTAAGTGGTGGGATGAGATGCTATTCTACGTCCTAAGGGTTAGATTTGATGTGTTCAATGACGCACCTCTTCACTCCGCTAAGGTTACACCTTATGAGTGTGCCAATCGGCAACCTGGGTCTAAGTAGAAAGTCATCCTCTTCGACTTCGACGTCCTAGAAACCAAGCACGGATCTACAAAGAAAAAAATTGTGGAAACGAAAAAAAAAGAGAGGATAAGAATGAGAAAACGATTCTAAGGATATCTCGCGTAAGCATAAGGGAATTGGTATGGAGATTGCTTAAACATTGTCTAGGGGTATGAAATGGATTTAGGTTATTGGTAGGATTGCATGGCTCGTGATTTTCGATTGATAAAAGTCTAAACTAGGTACGCTTAGACTTATATTCGTGTGACGCGTGGTTTTGCATTATGACTAATCCTTCGAAGTATTTATGCTAGTATCCATTGTTGTTTAACTCTTCTTGTACTCGACTCTAGATTTGCTCAAGGACGAGCAAAGGGTAAGTCTGGGGGAGTTTGATAACACGTAATATGTCACAGTATTTTCATCATTCTTACGTTTAGTTTTGATTCCGATTCTTGGACTTTGTCGACTTATTGAGTATATTTGAGTACTTCTTCTATTATTTCGTGTGTTGTGCAGGAAACAAATACATCCAAAGGAAACACATGTAAGTGCGGCAAATCTACCCGAAATCGTGACCAAGTGATCAAGGTATGAAAGGAGCACGGCCAAGCAACATTATTGTAGCACGATCGAACAGATTGGAGTGCAGAACACATAGCACGGTCGGGCGTCCCACAAAGCACGATCGAGCTCAAGGAACATGTGTGCACGACCGAACACAAGCTGAAGCATGGTCGGGCAAAATAATAACACAAGAATGGTCGGGCTTCACTCACTGCACGATCGGGCTGAAGAGGAAACTTGTGCACGGTCGGGCATCTACACCTTCACGATCGGGCTGGAAAGTTAACCATATGCACGATCAAGCTTGTGCACTTACACGATCGGAATCTTGAGACAGAATCACCCCCATAGCTTATGCACGGCCCGAGCTTGCTCCATGCTTGGTCAGGCACCTCAAGGATAGCTGTTGCACGGTCGGGCTGTTGTGTTAGCACGGTTGGGCTTGCATGCCAACAACCAAGCGAAATACACGGACACAGAATTTGAACGAGCATGAGTCTTAAAATCAAACCAAGAAAGAACAAAGAAGATCAGACCAGAGGCCAGGAGACAGAGAAGAGAAGGGGTAGAGCACGGTTTGAAGAAGAAGACTTCGGCCATCCAAAGGATTCGTTCGAGACTACGCTTAGATGATAGGGAAGATGAATGCTTACTTCGTTTATGTTTATTTCCCTATGAATTTTGAGTAGTTCTTTGTCACAGGTTAGGGATGCCATTGTAATGGATAGTTTGATTCTTTAATGCTTGATTTCGGTTTTGTTCAATCGTATGGTTCGATACGTTGTAGTGTTCGTAATGCATTTATACTTTGTTATTTTATGTTTGAATGAGACTATATGCATTCGAGTGAGATTAGACACGTTTGAATGAGATTAGAGATTTGTCTAGGCATTGAGAGAGTCAGACTTGAGTCTCAGAATCAGCCTTTGAATGAATTAGATTAATGAGAATCTAGCGATCGGTTAATCTATTTAGGAATTGTAGAAATCCCATTGTACTTCATGCGTTTAGGATATAGGTTTGCTGCATCGAGAGGTGAGTACGTTTATCTCCTAGATAGTGGATTTAGGCATCGAGAGAGTCACTTCAGTTAATAGAGGTCGAGTTCCCATTGTTTCCGACGGTAGAGGTTAGAGTTCCTTATCTTCATCATGCATCTAGAAGTTTCGCGCTGCATCGAGAGATGAGTGACATTGATTCCCTAGGTAGAGGATTTAGGCATCGAGAGATTCATTTCCAATAGTTGAGGTAGAACTTCCCACTCGTTCTTCATGCATCTAGATGTTCCACGCTACATCGAGAGATGAGTGACATTGATTCCCTAGGTAGTGGATTAGATTTGAGTTCCCCATCGATTGATATAACCGATTTCATGTTCTATAGAAACATCCTGTCACGGCATTGGTATTCCCGACCCGTGGTACTCTATCTTGTTGAGTCTAGTCTTGTCATTCTTTATATTATTTATTTTTCAGTTCGATAACCACCTATTGATCGATCTTCTTCTCGTGAACTCTTAGTTCTAACGTTGCACTGAGTCCCCAGAGTTCGACCCTGATACTACACGTACCGTATACTTGCGGTAGAGTGGTCTAGTAAATTTAAAACCTCTGATTTCCACCATCATATATAAATGAGGATAACGCTGTTGTTTATTATATTTGCATAGTTACATTCAAGGCTTGATAAATCGTGTGAGTAATGGTACCTTACCAGAGGACAGGAAGACTGCTATAACAGAACTTCTGTCAGTTGTAGCAGAAAGCCATGATGCTCAATTAGCTTTTGGAGCATCTGGTAGGGCCCTTTTTCTTGTTTGGTAGCCGTGGTTTTTTATTTATGTTGGCGATGCCTTAGATTGTGGTCCTCTATGTTCTCAAAATGCAGGTTTTCCTGTGATAATGCACATCTTAAAGGAAGAAAGAGACGACGTTGAAATGGTGTTATATCTTCTTGAAAAAACTAAAGAGTAGATGGCCAATATGTTTTGGTGGAGTTTTAAAACTCCCAAGGATTTTCTATTTAATTCAAGAGTTCTTCCAAGTACACCTAAATACAGACTCAGACTCACCCTGAGACTCTACCCGTCTTGAATCCAAATTCTAAGCCCCGTGCATCACACACGCATGTATGACAACCTAAGACTATTCTAACAATAGCCTTACAGAATGACTCGCAAGCCACTCCCCCATAAATCCCTAGATACACAATCTACGATTTGTGTAAACACCCACTTCGCAAAGTGTAAAAGAAACTCTAAATAGAATTTGTCGTTCTAAGCTCCACTTCTCTCTTTGTCATTGATGAACTCTCAAATCAGATGGAGAAGTCTTAAATGATTGAATCGGACCAGCCAAGTTTAAATAGATCTCCTTGATGTGTTTGTTCCAATTTTGTGCTCCTTGTTTTTCTCCAACAACTTTCATGTTTTTAGCTCCTTGATTTTCTCTAACAAACACCATGTTTTTAGCTCCTTTGACTTAACCAATTTTTGACCTATTCAAATCTGAAGTTTTAACAATTAAAAAACAAGAATCAAAAATACTCTAACAATCTCCCCCTTTTTTATCTTGTACTTAACAATCACATCATCAATTGACATGCATCAAAAAGCATCAAAATATATCAAGTACTACGTCAATCATTGTTACTTATCGATGTTAGTCTAGTCCAACAAAATAATAAGCATCGATATTAGTTTCTGTAACAAAAAATCAAAGACAAAAAATCTATCAACTACTGGTCATTGTCATTCTTATCGTTCAGCTCTCTCCAGGTACACCTTCATTACCATCAGTAATACGCCCACTTTCTCCCCCTGTTTGTGTGAGTATAAGATCAAAACCAAAAAGTTAGACCCACAACATAAAAAATAATAGACTGAGTAAGGGTTAGAAAACTATACTGGATGACGTCCGAATCAGCAATTTCACATGCTTCAGAATTGTGTGTTGTTCGGCAATCATATTTGTTATCTTCTTCTCCAGTTTCTGTAATGACACATCACACTGTCATCGAAGTTAAACCTGGTGTCATCTTGTGCAGCCCGTTTGTCAGCATATCTATGTTTATAATTTATCCACGGAGGGATTCTTTCATTCGGTTCATCCTCTCCAACAATGTCTGGACATTGTTGCCTCAAAATCCCTTTGATGAGACATGGAAACGGCAGAATGAATCTTGTTCCATTGGAGAAAGCTTGTGTGAGGATTTGGTCAAAGATTACTTTTCCAACGTTGATGGGTACTCCAGCCTTCACACAATAAACCATGACAGCATCTCTCTTTTAAGCAGATTCGTCTTCTTTGTAGGAATCCAATTTGATCTACAAATCTTATTCAGTAGCGCACAATCCCATACCATCTTAGTAGGACAAATTTTCTCAGACCACCGTGCATCACTTTTACCATAAGTACTCGGGCAACAGCATTCATGTCTAACTCTAATTCCAACTCCTTTTCTCTTATGATAGGAGAATTTGGAGTACCTAAGAATCTATTGATGTGCAACGGTGAAAACTCAAAGATCCTCCCCCTAAGATATATCCTTTGATACATTGAGCTACTCATTAACTCAATTGCAGGGGATGAGTTTGCATAAAACTCATGGATCAATTCCTTACTATACTGAGATACATGCGAGATTGTACCCAGTAATTCCCTATCCTGCAGCAATCTCCACATTCCAATTTTCTTAAAGTGACTAACATTTACACCCCTTTCACTAAATATTTCTCGCTGACACATAGTCTTGAAGCGATTTTCATACAGTGGTGTAAAGAACTTAAAGGAGTAGGCATCCTTGACAATGTTATCAGGATTACCTCGTGGTTCATGCACAGAAGATTCTCGGTATTTTTATGCGGTGGTTTTCTTAGACTTTTCACTATTCTGACCCCGATTCTTCTTTCTTTTTGTTTTGGTTGATTTCTTTTTCTGGGTCTTCACCGATATTTCCACTTCTTCAATCACATCTATATCTTCTTGAATCACATCTTCTTGAAGATTCGGTTCTTCAACATTTTCAGGAGGTACTCTTGTCAGTTCATACAAGACCATCTCCATTAGTGCATTTTCGGATCTTTCCTTTGCAATTCCCTCCAGATTATGTTCATGTTCTTTAGTAGAGACAGGATCATCAGATAATTGAGAATTTCGTACCTTTTTCCCTTTCTTCGCGACTGCAACCCGACTCTTCTTTGTTTCTTTCTCTTCTTGTGCAGCCATTGAACACTTCGCTACTGACGATCTGGTAACTCGTCTTACGATCGCAGTAGGAGATCGAACTCCTTTCTTCGGTTCCATTGATTTGTACTTAGGGTTTCAGAGAGAAATTTTGAAATTTTGAAATTTGAAGAACTACTTTGCAAATAGTACCGTGCATGCAAGATGCATTTTATAATTTCCAATTTCCCTAAAAAATCACTTCAAATCAACTGATATTTACCAAACAACCCTTAACATTTACCGCACACACTTCAATTTATTTTTTAAAGAAACACACCTCTTTTTTTAAATAAATCATATACCTCATTGAAAAAGAAATAGACAGTATAACTATACTTAACACATCCATCAGGTACACCCGACATATATGTAAATAGAATTCCGTACCTGATTAAGAACAAACACTCTAGACTTCTAGATCATCGAAATTGACAGATTTCCCCACCACTTAGACTCAGGCTACCTTGTAGGTATACACTTATGATCAAATCATAGCGGAGTATGTAGGTCTTGTTCTTTTATCATCATTCATTTATTTTTTCGTTTATTCTTGCATATGTATGTTTGAATATTATTTTTCGTTTATCCTTTTCTTTTTCTTTTTCATTTTTTTACTAACCTTATGCCCTTAGACGTCGAAGTTGGAAATATGTCTTACCACTTAGACCCGAGCCAATTCCATTGCACTCTTATCAAATTATTGACAGCGGAGTGTAGAAGTGTTGTTCCCATCTTTGCACTAAAAACTTTTTCCAATATACCAGGTGCACCTCAATATCAGTGTAAGTATACTTCTACTAACATATTTCTCAAAAAATAAAGCACATTCATTATCCTTTTTCTTTTTTAAAGCTCGCACACACCAAGTGCTTTTATCAGATTCACAAAATGGTTCATGTCCAGAGGTTTAGTAAAAATATCAACCAATTGTCGTTCCGTAGGCACATATTCAATTTTCAATTGCTTTTTCTCAACAAGCTCTCTAAGAAAATGATGCCTAATCTCAATATGCTTAGTTCCAGAATGTAGTACTGGATTATTTGAAATGTTTATGGCACTTGTATTGTCACAGTGAGCAATAAAGGAGTTAGAATCCATACCATAGTCCGATAGCATTTGATTCATCCAAATGAGTTGTGTGTTGCAACTTCCCAATGCTATATATTCCGCCTCTGCTGTAGATAAAGATGTAGAATTTTGTTTCTTACTGTGCCACGAAATAAGTTTATTTCCAAGAAAGAAACATCCTCCGGAGGTGCTTTTCCGATCGTCGGCATTACCACCCCAATCTGCATCACAAAAACCTACTAATTCGCAATTAGTATCTTTAGTGTGGTATATACCAAACTCAATAGTTCCCTTCACGTATTTGATTATTCTTTTTACGGCTTGAAGATGGGATCGCTTTGGATTGGCTTGAAATCGTGCACAAATTCCTACACTTGTTGCGAGATCAGGTCTACTTGCAGTTAAGTAAAGTAGACTTCCTATCATGCTTCGGTACAGTTTTTGTTCTACATCTTCTCCTTGGGATACCTTTGTCAATTTTGTAGTTGTAGACATAGGCGTATGAGTCGTTTTGTTGTTGTCCATTTCAAATTTCTTCACTAAATCCCGAGCATACTTGCTTTGTGATAAAAAGATTCCATCATCTAATTGTTTTACCTGCAAACCAAGGAAAAACTTTAGTTCTCTAAACATACTCATCTCAAATTCGTTGGTCATTGTTTGCACAAAGCAGTCAACTTTCTTTTAAGATATTGAACCAAACACGATATCATCAACATAAATTTGAACAACGAGTAAGTGACTATCAGATTTATGAATAAATAAAGTTCGATCAACTCCCCCTCGCTTGTATCCCTTGTTGATGAGAAATGTGGTCAGCCTATCATACCACGCCCTTGGTGCTTGTTTTAATCCATACAGCACCTTCTTAAGTCGATAAACATGATCTGGATGTTTATGATCCTCAAAACCTTGAGGATGTTCAACATATACTTCTTCTTGAATGATTCCATTCAAGAATGCACTCTTCACATCCATTTGATATAACCTGAAACCAAGAACACAAGAAACTCCAAGTAGCAATCGTATGGATTCTAGCCTAACAACTGGTGTGAAGGTTTCATCAAAGTCTATCCCTTCAACCTGAGTATACCCCTGAGCTACAAGTCGTGCCTTATTTCTAGTGATTTGACCTTCTTCATTAGTTTTGTTTTTGAAAATCCATTTGGTCCCAATCACATCCATGTGAAGCAATTCTAGTATGTATGTGGTCTTGATTTGTGGCATCTTCTTATGATGTATTCGATGTTTCCCTTGTTGGCAAGGTTTGCAAATGACTTCCTTTGTCTTTGACATCCTAGGCATACCTCGAATCAACTCAGAGTTATAACATGACCTAAACGTTGATGCCATAAGTGAATTGGATCTTGTGCAACATGAAAGCACTTCACTTCTTCTGTCCAGATGTAGCAGTTGTTAGGTGCTCTTCTCCCTACATAAACATTCTTACCATCCTCATTTGTGACAATACATTTTTCATGTGAGAAAGAGACACGTAACCCTTGATCACATAGTTGACTAATACTAATCAAGTTTGCTTGAAGTCCTTGTACAAAATGCACATTAGTCAGCTTTTGTTGTCCAATAGTCATAATGTCACCTTTTCCTTGTATGTTTCCTTTCTGTCCATCTCCGAAAGTAACATTACCTCCTTTGGCACTTTCTTTAGAGTTTGACAGCAAGCTAAAATTACCTGTCATATGTCTTGAACAGCCATTATCAAAGTACCACATTGAATCTTTCTCATTTTGAATAGAAGTAAAAGCAACATTGCAATTTAAATCCGATTTCCTAACCCAGATTTGTTTAATCGTAGGTTGTCTTACTGTCATATACCTTTCGCTCTTTTTAACCCATATTTGTCTAATATTAGGTGTAGACCAGTAAGGAAATTTACCTTGGTATTGCCGTGACTTACCTCGAAACAATTGTGATAGATTGGTTCTTCGTGACTTACCTTGGATCCAATGTGATTGAAAGTGATTCAATCTTTTCCGTGTTGTCCTCTTATTGAAAGATCTTTGAGGTCTCCATTCATGATGTTTCATTTGAAAACAATTCACTTGAATATGCCTCTTTCTTCCACAGTAGTAACATCTTCTCCGTTCTATATATTTGGAACTCACGGGCGCTGCAAGTATACTTTCCGCTTTTGAAGGTGTATCTGTTTCTGTCAGATTTTCACTTTTGACAAATTTTCCTTCATTGCGAGAACTTTCTCCTTTGTAGCCAAGTCCATTGTGATTTGTATCTCTCTTTCCTATTGTTAGCAAATAGTCCAGCTTTTCAGTTCCATTTGTCAACATCTTTAAATTCTTTTTTGTTTCCTCTAGTTGACTTGAAACTTGATTTATCTCTTCCTCCTTCTTTAAAAGTTGTTCTGTAACAACCTTTAATTGTGAGTCAATAGCATTCTTTTCTCTAAGAATCTTCAAATTTCGTTGATCCATCTCAATACACTTCTCGAATAACTCTTTCATAGTCATCTCATCATCACTATCGTCATTTGATTGTTCATCTTCACTAGTGATGAACCATAGAAAGAGACATAATTTATCATGTCTTCTTCTTCACTTTCTTCCTCAGAATCAGTAGATTTTTCCTGAGTAAGAAGAGACTTGTTTGCCTTTTGAATATTAAGACATTCATTCTTCATGTGTCCAATACCTTGACAATTGAAGCATTTAGTTTCCTCCAAGGCTTTTAAAGTTGCTTCTCGCTTTTGAACACTAGGACATTCATTCTTAATATGTCCATATCCCCTACACTCATGGCATTGAACTTTAGATTTCCCTTCTTTCTCCGGGTATACCTTGCGTGTCTTGGGGTATCCTCGTCGCCTTCTTTTTAAGAATTTATTAAATTCTTTGCTAACAAGGATATGTCTCCGATGAATCCCTCGTCTTCTGGAGAATCTTCTTCAACTTTTAGTGCTATTCCTTTAGATGCACTTTTACTTATTGATCCTTGTTCCAGCTGCAACTCCATCTCATATGCGGAAAAAGATTCCCACAATCTCCTTAAAGCTTGTTGTGTCGGTATTGAGTGACATGTTCATTGCTGCCTTTTGCACATAAAACTTCTTAGGTAAGCACCGAAAAAGTTTCTTGACAAGCTTCTTGTCTTCATAGGGTTGACCAAGAACATGTGCTTCATTGGCCAAGGCATTTAATTTTCCACTAAACTCTTTCACGCTTTCGTTTTCTCCCATTTCAATCTTCTCAAATTGATGTTCAAGAATGTCCAATCTTGTTCT
Source organism: Gynandropsis gynandra (assembly GCA_036759665.1). NCBI lineage: Eukaryota > Viridiplantae > Streptophyta > Magnoliopsida > Brassicales > Cleomaceae > Gynandropsis > Gynandropsis gynandra. The sequence continues at coordinate 20,681,643 of CM071865.1, forward strand.
CTTCACACTATAAGTTCCTTCGTGTATTGTTTCAAGTGTGTCCCAAGCTTCTTTAGCAGATTCACAACCTTGTATTTGTTTACATTCATCCATATCAACTGAAGCGAATATTGCTGCTAATGCTTTTGTATTGTAAGTGGATGATCTCTTCTCGGTCGGCGTCAATTGGTCAAGTGGTTTCTCTTTCTCATTGCCTTTGTTGTCAATCATCATAGGAGGATTCCAACCATACTTCAAGGCTCCCCACGCATCTTCATCTATGCCACGAATATTTGCTCTCATCTTAACCTTCCAATACCCATAATTAGAAGAGTTAAGTATTACGGGCTTGCAATACAATTATAAATCTCGTGTTCCTTCCATCTCACTCTTTAACCGGATCTAAAACGAATATTATTTTTCGTTTCCAGCTCTGATACCAATTGAAAAAACTAAAGAGTAGATGGCCAATATGTTTTGGTGGAGTTTTAAAACTCCCAAGGACTTTCTATTTAATTCAAGAGGTCTTCCAGGTACACCTGAATACAGACTTAGACTCACCCTGAGCCCCTATCCGTCTTGAATCCAAATTCTAAGCCCCGTGCGTCACACACACATGTATGACAGCCTAAGACTATTCTAACAATAGCCTTACAGAATGACTCGCAAGCCATTCCCCCACAAATCCCTAGATACACAATCTACGATTTGTGTAAACACCCACTTCACAAAGTGTAAAAGAAACTCTAAATAGAATTTACCGTTCTAAGCTTCACTTCTCTCTTTGTCATTGATGAACTCTCAAATCAGATGGAGAAGTCTTAAATGATTGAATCGGACCAACCAAATTTAAATAGATCTCCTTGATGTGTTTGTTCCAATTTTGTGCTCCTTGTTTTTCTCCAATAACTTCCACTTTTTTAGTTCCTTGATTTTCTCTAACAAATTCCATATTTTTAGCTCCTTTGATTTATCCGATTTTTTATCTATTCAAATATGAAGTTTCAAGAATCAAAAATACTCTTAACACTTCCTTTTCATACGTGCGCTATATTTTATTTGCTTTAAATCTTCATGTCGTTTTGTTTGTTCTTTTAAGGTTAACATGCCCTGTATTTTCGCTCTCGTATGTGCATGTATTTCTGGTCATTAGCATATTTCATTGAAATATGTATACCTGAACTTATGTGTCTTGTGAGTCGCTTGTTGCTTTAACTTGTGTTTAGGCCTCTGTTATGAGTTAGAGATCATTAAACACAAACATGACCAAGAGAGAATTTTGACTTCAGATTTTGACTGCTCTTCTTATGAACTCTCCAAACCGGTAGAAACGCTTGGCAAATACATATGCACTTTGTCATTCTTCCAGTGGTGCAATAGAGACTTTTGGTGACTTTCTCTTTAGGTTACAGGAAGCTATTTTGACCATTCCTCGTTGTATAACTCGGCTCATGGATATGCTTATGGATAGGGAGTACACCTTTTAGTAATCGTTGATTGTTTTTATATCGTTATGGGTCTATCTAAGAATTTGGTGTACTCAGCCTCAGTCATCCCTCAATGTGGGCTATGAGAAAGGGATGAGGATTGCATTTGCATGTTTTGGTCTTATTTTACAAAATCCTCGGTTTCTGCATGTCAGGTAATTCGGAATGAAGCTTGTTGCTTCTGTCTCACCTGACACGCGAAGCAGAGGTGAAATCCCCTTGCTTGTTTTGCTTAGTCCTGTTTGGTTGGTTATAGCTGGACAAAGCATGATCTTGATTCTCTCACTGATCCAATGGGGATCCAAAAAGTTGTTGTCTTTGAAGGTGCATTTGAAAAGATATTTAGTATTATCAGGGAGGAAGGAGGTTCAGATGGTGGTGTTGTTGTGCAGGTGACCACATAGCTCCACTCTTAACTTATTATCATAGCAATAATGTAACACTTCTCTGGCACATGACAAAGCAAACTTATAAGCCATTTGTTTGATAAAGAATGCGTCTAAGTGTCTTAGACTTTCTGCATTGTGTTGCGGGGACTTCTGACACGTCATCAGGGCATGGCTCAGTGCCATACTTCGATTGATTTCCCCTTTATGTGTGATAACACTGATGTGTACCTTTCTTCCCAGGATTGTCTAGAGTTGCTGAATAATCTTCTTCGCAACAATTCATCAAACCAGGTTTCTGAGCTCTGTTTCTGTTGAAGTTCTGTTTTTCCATTTGTTAAATTTAGCCTGTGCTGATAACAAGCTTTGTTCCAGATATTACTGAGGGAGACCTTGGGATTTGATTCTATCGTTTCAATTCTGAAACTGCGTGGAATTATGTACAAGTTCACCCAGCAAAAGGTTAGATCTATACCCTTCTTGCTTGACATGATTGGTTTTAGTGTATTATCTCTTGCAACTTTGATGATATGAATTCTTCTGAACGAACAAAATCCCAGTAGACCGTTAATCTACTCAGTGCACTGGAGACCATGAGTTTGCTGATTATGGGAGCTTCAGATGCTGACCCTGGAAAAGATGCAAACAAGCTGACAAACAGAACAGCTTTAGTCCAGGTTTGTTATGTTATTTGTAAGCCGAGATTATTTGTTTTAAGTGGAGAACACATTATTTCTCATTCTATCTTTATATGTTGCAGAAGAAACTGTTGGACCACCTACTGATGTTGGGTGTTGAAAGCCAATGGGTTCCAGTTGCTGTGCGCTGCATGGTAAGGCAGTTTCTCTTGTCAAGTTTTTATTCCTCAATTTTCTTCTCTCTTATCATAATTTTGCATATCTCATATCATGTCAAAGCTCTTCTGCGTTTGCCTGTTTCACATGGATAAGATATCCCTTTTCAAATACTTCTTGCAAACAATAAGTAACCGATGGGTTTGATTGTTTTATAAAGCCTATTGAAATATTACATTTAGAGTTCTAAAAACATTATGCAGTAGCTGTCTGCTCAATTGCTGCCTAGAGCCTAGATCCTAGAGCACCACACTTTTTTTCCTTAATTAAAGCCTTGAATCTTCTCATTTTCAATTTTGAAATCCTTTCATTGAACCTTGTTTGTAGGTAAATAATATCGGCTCTTCCATAGCTTGGTTTGACAATTGCTAGGCCCTGAAACTGATCTGCTTACCTGTTATTGTTACCAATGGCACTCTAAAGTAGATATGCTTGACATATAAGTGAGTCAACTACTTGAGGTGTTTTCTGAAGTCCATGTGTTGCTTCCTCCTTTCTTATTAATCTAAGCATAACATTTTGTTGGCTTCTTCTTCTGTCGTGTTCATGAACCGCCTAGGCTTTTAAATGCACCGGAGATCTGGTTTGACATCCTTGCTGGCAAAGTTCTTGGTGAAGATTCCCAAGTAGAACCTGCTCTCAATTCTATTCTCAGAATCATTTTAAGGACTTCTAGTTTGCAAGAGTTTGTAGCAGCTGACCATGTTTTCTAGGCTTTCTGTGAGGTTTGACGTCCTGTCTCATGTATTATATATCTGACATATTACTATGTTTAACATTGTGATTTTGGTTACTCATACAACGAGTTATGCTTGTTACTGTCATGTTCTTGTGCGCATATCTGTCTTCCGAACTCATTCAGTAGTATTTTCCAGAGAAATCCAGATGGCCAAGCAATGCTAGCTTCAACTTTAATACCACAGCCACATTCTGCTGCCCAGGATCCTCTTGAAGATGATGTTAACATGTCATTTGGAAGGTCTCATACTGTTCTTCGTTTTACTTAACATACATAGTTGGCTGACCTATGTTTGACATAGTGTTGTAGTTTTACAATGATCTCTTAAAGTCAGTGTCATTGTCTTTACCTTGGTGTTTCTCTCTAGTTTCACGCCCCCACCTAACGTATCTTCTAGAACTGGTATGAGACCCAGCGTAAGCGTATGCATAAGGGGCTTGGCAGCTACTATGTTAGGAGAAATTGCCGTTTATAATAAATTAAACGAAAAATGGTAAAGATGCTTTTGCAGTCGTTGATGCCATAAGCCGGAAGATGGGCCTGGCATCATACTTTTCAAAGTTTGATGAGATGCAGAAAAGTTTTATCTTCTCCTCATGCAAGAAGCCAGCACAAGCACATAAACTGTTTTCAAGATCAGGAGTGAGGATGCGGATGAGGGTGAGGCAGGCGGGACAGGTTAGGGGAATGAGGATCACCCAATGCTCTCATCACTTTCAGATGCTAGCTTTTTAGGTTTGGTGAAGAGCCTTGAAGGCAACATAAGAGAGAGGATTGTGGATATGTATAGTACCAGCAGAAGTGGAGCAAAAGAGCAAAGAATCGAGAAAGACTACATCTATCGCTTGAAAGCCTTTATAGAGAAACAGTTCTCTGAGATACACGTACATTTCTCTGGTCTTTGCTATGGGAACAAATCTAGAATACATTTTGATTTGGCGTTTGTCAAAATCCAGGCAGCCTTTAGTCTAAGTGCCTGGGGAAATATTTGTGGTTTTTATTTCTATCCACACACGCTCACAAAAACTCTTGTCGCTTTGTCCAGAACCTTCTTGCGCGGAATGCTGCATTGGCCGAGGACCTTGCAAAGGCTGGTAGGGGCGAAGATTCTCAAGGATCCGAGCAAAGGGCAAGTACAGTGCTGGCGAAGGTTCAGATGGAAACCCTCAGAAGAGATCTCCAAGAAACATCTCAGCGCCTAGAGACTCTGAAGGTGGAAAAATCCATGATTGAATCTGAGGCATTTAAATACAAGAACATGGCCGCAAAACTGGAGTCAGACCTAAAGAGCCTGTCAGGGGCATACAACAGCCTGGTACAGACGAATTACCATCTTGAGAAAGAGGTGAAGGCTTTGAAAGGTGGAGAGTCAATGTCGTCCGTGGATATTGAAGCCATAAAGGAAGAAGCAAGAGAAGAGGCTCAGAAAGAGAGTGAAGCCGAGCTCAATGACTTGCTGGGTCTGCCTTGGACAGGAGCAGAGCAAGGTCGAGAAGCTCACCGCAAGGCTGATGGCATTAGGAGAAGACATCCACAAGCGTTTAGAGGGTATCGGAGAGGACCAAACAAAGATTCCAGGAGACTTGAAGAAGAAGAGGAAGACTGATGAAGTCAATTTAGAGACAGAAAAGATATAGATTGAAGGTATTTTTCTCACTTTCTACAGATTGGTCATTGAGGAGTAAAACTCGAGTAGGGCTTTTGCTTTCTAAATTTATTTATTTGATTAACTGATGAGAACACCATCGAACAGGTATTCAAAAATCTTTGCTCGGTTCCATTCGTGTATTGTGTAAATCCTTGAGATTGATATGCAGTGTTGATCACAGCCCTTAATCTGTTTACTGTTACTGTGGCCTACTTATCCCAGGCAATATTACCTGATTTTTGGTATGCCAATAACTGAATATTTCATATTCTTTCTCGACAGCCTATTACATATTGGCACAACTCTTATGCGGTGTTGTGGTTTGGGTTATCTCACTGCGGCTGCGCATCAATAGAGAGAAAGGCTCAAGTACACTGATCTCGCAATAATTACCGGGCCTAACATCAATAAAAGAAGAAGGCTTTTCTACATGCCACATATAGACTGTATTATTATACAATTGAAGAACCATGAGATTACATAAAATAATATACTCACGCTTTATTATCACATAGAGATACCATTAGATCTCTAGGTGATCCCCATATTGGCAAATCCATGTAACGTTTTATTCTTTCTTCATCCTCCATTCTACACATTTCTTCTGCCATTTCACATAGATTCGAAATATCTTCTACCATTGTTTCTTGTGCTTCTGCCTGCGAAATTTTTCAAACTCATGAATAAACTATAATCATCGCCGTTTTCCCAATGTAAACAACCAGGAACTCTGAAAATTCTACCTGTCTTCCGGACAATTTTTCATTGGATCAAGCAACAAAATCAAAGGAATGAACAGGGAAAAACCCTAGTTACCATGAAAAAGAGTTCTTCGAGCAGAGACGGCCGCGCCGAATCATCTTCCCAGCCCTGCTCTCGAGCGCGCCCTGAAGATGAACTCGGAAACGACACCGTTTTCTCCACGTACCCCAGCTGTTCTCGCTGCCGCGTCTGAAATCGGTCGGCCTTCTCTTGCATCGCACTCAAACTGTTCGATAAAATCTCCCATTGCTCGATCTCCCTCAGGTACGTATTCTTCAGCTTCAACAAGGTTTTGCTTTTCCGCTTCTGCAGATTCCTCTCCTCCTCAATCGGATCTATCTCCGTTTCAGACGACCTGGTGACGGCAGCAGCGTCGGCGAACTCGTCTCCGGAAACTCGGCGGCGCTTCTTACGCTTGTACACGAATCCTTCGTCAATGCAGAGCTCCCACTCTTCATCGTTAGCATCCACGGAAGCCATCGTCGGAGCTGGCGGTGGTTCCATCGGCAGAAGAAAGTTCGAAGCGGGAAATTCAAGGAGTGAAATTCAGAAAGCGAGGGAGTTCGGCTTTTTGAGTAGTTTTTTCCGAAGCAAGATTTAAATCCATTTTACCTTTTTTATTTTTCAAATTAATAATGTTTTTATATGGTTAATGGGCCGTTGCATTACTACTTGGCCCATAATAGCCCATACCATGGCCTAATATTCGGCCCGATTCGATTCCGTACCTCTATTCACGCGCCAAAATCTGAAGATCAAATGAGATGGAATTAGAATAGCATCCTAACATAGGGGTAGGTAATGGGTTATTCAAACTTACCCAAATAACCCAACTCATAACATATATATATATATATTATTTAAAAAATTTATATGGATTTAAAATTAAAGAATTGTTCGGATTCAGAAGAAAATTGATAAAAATCTTAATAAATTTTTATCTAATCTAACCTATTGTTTTTCCTCATTATATACACATACAAGCGACACCTCCTATCTTGTCCTAAAATCCTAATCGTCGTTGGATCTCCTCGTGTATGTTCGTCACGTTCTTCATTGTGCCTGTTCGTCAAGCATACCTATCCGTCGCCTCCTCATGCCTATTCTTCAGCCATACATGTTTGTTGCTTCCACGTGTATATTCCTCTGGTGCGTTTGTGTGCATGTTCCTTAATCATACATGTCCGGCATCTCTGTGGTAGCTCATCGTCTCTGTGGCAGTCCATCGTCCATTGTGCTTGCCTTGTCCGTCATCTCTTGTGTTTGCCTTGTCTGTCGTCCGCTGTGCTTGCTTTGTTCGTCATCTCTTGAGCTAGCCTTGTCCATTGTCCGCTGTGCTTGTCCATCGTCAATCGTCCGTGGGTTTGCCTGCTCCTCATAGGGTTGTCCATCTTTCCTCGTAGAACCCGTTCTAAAATTCGAATTACCCGTACCTAAACAACCCGAAGAACCCGAATTATCCGAAATAACCGAACAACCCAAATACAACCCTTACCTAAACAACCCGAAATACCCGAATCCGAACACGAATCGAAACCCAAAAAACCAAGACTGAAAACACAAACCCGATGAACCCGAGCTCGGACCGAACCCGCGGAATCCGGATCAAAACCCGAATTGTCCATCCCCTATCCAAATATATTGATTTATGTCAATTTCTCCCTCAACTATCCGACTCGTCCAATTTCTTTCCATTTTGTAAAATTCAATCGATTTTCCCTTACTTTTTTTTTTAAAAAAATTCAGGCGATACTCCTTATGTTATATAAATCGTACAATTTCATTAACCCATCCGAATTCGATCCAATTTCACCCTATTTTGACCTAATTCTGACCCAATTCAATAACCCGATTTCGGCCCGAATTTCAACCCGATTCAACCTGATTTCAATCCTAAATTCTAATTAACCCAAATCAATCCGATTTCAATACAATTTCAACCATAAATCTGAATTTCACCCGATTTAAAACACTAATTTCATCAATTTCACTTAATTTCACCTAATTTCAACATCAATTGGTGTTGGAATTGGTGTTCACATTGGGTGAAATTGGTGTTCACATTGGGTGAAATTGATGTTGGAATTGGGTAAAATTGTGTTGAGATTAGGTGAAATTGAGTGAAATTGGTGTTGGAATTGGATGAAATTCGGATTTACGGTTGAAATTTGATGAACTTTTGGGTTTAATTAGGAGTTGGTTCGAAATTGGTGTTGATATTGGCTGACATTGGTGTTGAGATTGAGTGAAATTGTTGTTGGAATTGAGCGAATTTGGTGTTGAAATTTGTGTTAAAATTGGATGAATTTGTACAAAATTGGATGCAATTTGGAATTACAGTTGAAATCGGATGAAATTTTGGGTTTAATTAGGATTCCAGATTGAAATTGAATAAAATCAAGTTGAAATTCGAATTGAAATTGGATAAAATTCGGATTGAGAATCGGGTCGTCGTATTGGATCGAAATAGGGTAAAATTAGACCGAATTCGGATGGATTAACGAAATTAGAGTTTATATAACGAAAAAGGGAATTTAGGAATTGATTAGAATTGAAAAAGCTGAAAGAAAAAGATTGAATTTTGCAAGATGAGAAAGAAAATTGAATGAGTCAAATAGCTGTGGAAATTCGACGTAAAGCAATATAATTGAAGATGCTACAAGCGTTTGTCCCAATAGCATAATATATATATATATATATATTAAGTATATTTTCACCAACTCATCTAAACTAGATTAGGTTGGATATACTACTGAAAAGTATTTATCAGATTCATATAAAACTAAATTTCATATAGATTATGTATTTACATGTGCATAAACTATAAATATGTTTTACTAAACAAAAAAGGTTGCAACTTCTATTTAACCATACAAAAATAATAACAATTCGTTACAAATCGTGAATGCACTTGTAATAATATCTTACTAGATATTACCCGTGCATAACACAAATGTTAAAATTATTAAAATTGAAAATAATAAATAGTTTGAATATAGTATAAGATGTATAATTTTTAAATGATGAAAGGTTTATAGTTGTATTGATTAATTATTTAATTTATAGTAATTATATATGAATCTGATAAATACTTTTCAGTATATTAATATATTTAAATATGTTAAACGTTACATAAAAATAAAAAATAAATATATTCAACGTTAAACATATTTTAAAATTATAAAAATTTAAATTCATAAATAGTTTGAATATAATATAAGATGTATAATTTTTACGTATTAATTATATATTAACATTTAAATATATTCATCGTTAGATGAAAATAAATAATTAGTATGTTCAACGTTACATTGAAATAAAGATTGAAACTAATTAGTTTAAGTAACTAAATATTTTGATAATTTATTATTATATATATTTTTTTAAAACAAAGTGATGTTAATATCGATTAATTAATTAAAATTAAATACATTTTTGTTAATTTTACGTTAAAATTAATTATATGATTGTAATTTTAAATTTGTAAAATTAGCATATGAATTATTTATTACATAATTAATTCGATTCAATATTTTTATATAAATATTTTTTAAGTTTTTTCGAATAATAATATAGCACACTCAAAAAATAAATAAATGAATTTATATATATATATATATATTTAAATTTTCAACCGAATGAATTTTTTACATATCATTTATTGGAAATTAATTTTTGCAAGTGATTTATTTTACACCGTATACCATATTTATTTTACATCGTATACCAATATTTTAAAAATTAAGATATACGAAAAACATTTTAAACAATTATAACAAAAATATGAATTGTAAAGAAACATGAAAATTAACTTTTTAATAATCTTATAATTTCATAGGGAATATAGCATAAAAAAATATCCAACTTTTTTATTTTAACCTATAAAACATGAATTATTATTTTTAATCTAAAAAACCCAAACTTATATTTTTGTCTTAAAAACATTAATTTTAGGATATGATTAATTTGATAAATTTGTGTTTTTTTAGACAACACTTAAAAATTCAAAGAGTTAAAATATGATTTAGCGTTTTTGTTTGTGTATGGATATAATTAATTTGATAAGTTTGTGTTTTTTAAACAAAATGTAAAAATTCAAAATTTTTAGGTTCAAAATAATAATTTGTATTTTATAGGCAAAAAATAAAATTTTTGGTATTTTCTACACTATATTCCTAAAATTAGTGTTTTTAAGGCAAAAAAATAAGTTTGAGTTTTTTAGGTCAAAGATAATAATTCATGTTGTATAGGCTAAAATAAAATAGTTTGATTTTTTTATGCTATATTCCCAATTTAATATTACAAAAAAAGTTAAAATAAAAACAACAAAAGTATAAGTAAATTAATATGCATTGAAGATATAAGTAATTGAATTATAATAAACTAAAAGCAACAAAAGAATGAATATATTAATAAAATAGCTAACCTATATCTTTGATCTTGAGTTTTGATTAACGTCATTGGTTTGATTTTAGTTTAGATACTCTTTGATGCTAGTTATTTATGAAGATTTCTATAAAAATTTTTATTAAATTATATAACAGTTATAAGATTCTTATTAATAGCTATAAACATGGAAGTTGTTTTTTGAAATCTTTCCACTCTAAATTTAAGTGGGAAGTTATAACTTAGGTTTTTTAAATTTACATTTTTAAACAATTTACAATAATAAAATAATTTTAAAATTTTAAAATTATTTATAAACATGATAGTGGGAAGTAGTTAAACTAATTAATAATTAAATTATTTATTTATTATAAAAAGATCTAATACTAATTTAAAGAATATTTGAAATAAAATCAAATGATTTTATAATTATAATCTTAAGCATTTTATAATAATAAAAATTAAATTAAATTAAAGCATAATAATTCTTGTTAAACATAATTACAAATAAATAAAATAATTTGTATTTTAAATTTTTTTGTTGTTTAATCAAATAATTTTTGTACGTTGTTTAAAGAAAAATAATTATATTTATTGAATAATATTTAAATTTAACGATTTTAAAATAAAATATTTAAATTTAAATTTAACAATTTTAAAATAAAATATTGTTAAAATATTTTTAAGACTTTTCTCTCTGGTTTTTGTTTTAATAATATAAGATTCACAACTAAAAAATAACTATATTAAAAATTGATTGATTGAAACATATTTCACCAAAATCCTTTTTTAACTATAATCTTCACTAAAAGAGTGAAATTTAAGTTAGCAAAATAAATCAAATGATAACCAACATATTTGTTCAAAAAATCAAATGCACAATATTAAAATGCATCGTTTTAAAAACATTAAATGATGATATTTTGGAAGAATAAATTTTTTATAACCAAGTTTTATCTAATTAAATTTTATTTGTATAATTTCGACATCGTTATTGTTTATCATTTGCTAAGACTATAAAAGGTTTTACCTAATAACATTTTAACGAGTCATTCTTATCAATAACCACTAGATCCACGGAAAGTTTTAAAAAGTAAATATCTATGATGAAAGTCTATATAACTTATAATTTATGTCTTGAAACATTTTTTAAAGAGTATCGCCTCTTAATATTTTCTCTAAATAGTTATGATTTTTCTTATATAAATTACACAAATTTAAAGTGAAAAACATTTAAAGAAAACATAACTACAAAGTAAAGAACACTTGAAGAATCATTTCTCATATTTTTACTTTGTTTGATTCATACTTTCTCATCTTACTTTTTTCGGGTCATATAACAAATTACAAATTTGTATTTTATTAATAATATATTCATAGTTTTAGTAAAACAATAAAATTTACATAAGCCATCCTATTTATTCATGTTTTCAAAAAAAAGAGAAAGAGAAAACGGGGTTTGCTTTTTTTAATTCAACAAGAGCAAACCAAACAACAATTATTTTTTGTGTGGGTGTGGTTTGGTTCCAAATATGCTTTCTCGGCGACAGTCATCCTGTCCTGGAACATCGTCCACTCTCTTCTGCATCTCTCTCTCACCTGCCACCCCCCATACACACATACACACACAGATATACACACATATATAACAAATATACAAAGACTGATGAGCGATGATCTTCGATTGAGATATACTGGCAGGCAACATTTGATTCTGTAACGTGTAATAAGAAAGAGAAACCGAGATTACCCCTTCCCATGGTTGCTTCCCACTCTCCGGTTGTCCCTGTCGTATTATTATTACATATACAAATGAAATCGGGATTACAAAAATAGTCTTATTTATATGGTCCTCTACTTTTCAACCATTACGGCACTCTAAGCACCTCATCTTCATTGTTGCTTCAAAAGAACAACGCAATCGTGCCCCCTTTAGGTTGTTTTTTACACTAATTTTTCTTTCTTTTTTCCACTGTACAAGCTTCCATATTGAAAAACGTTTCAAAATTGGAGAGCATTTAAGAAATATCCAATGGTTAATTTCCATTAACTGGGAGACCATGTCGTTCTACTAAAGGAGCTATTATGAAATTAGAAGACAAAGTAAAAGTGGAAGTGAAACATCGATCTTACTTGGTTCCCGAGTGAAGGAACACCTTGATGAATAATCCACTGAGCATCTACAACTCCAATTTTCTCGTGCGCATTCTGTTTTATAAAGACGGTTGTAACGAAGAAAAGTTAGATTATGCGTACAAATGTACCTTTATATATAATCTCTCAACACAATGCAAGGACGGATATCTAAGTGGACGTATGCCTGCTCAAAGGAAATTCAGTTGCAGACCTGAACACACTTCCGAAGAGCAAAGTCCAAACCCCATCCATGAACTAAATCGTTCTGTGATCAAAAGGAATCAAATGTACTTTTCTCAAAGAGAACGTTAAGTAATCACTGTCATAAGAAGAGAAATGGTTTTCAAACCTGAATCATATGCCACACACAGCGCCAAGCCTTACGAGAGAAAACAGGAGCCATGATCTCAACGAATCTGAGTCATTTTTATATGATGTATGAAGAAATTATTATCGCTCTATGCTAACAAATGGTACGATTTTATTATTTATGAAAAGAAATACCCAACAGAGTAATGTAACGATAGCTGTAGCATACGCTGCACAAGGAGGCAAATTAGGATCAGTACACCAGCCATTTCTCTCCTTAGCATGCCTGAAAGAAGAAATGAGATATGGAGTAAGTCCAAAAGATAGTATATGGGTAAGCTTCAGGAGAAATAAATTTGATAGCTTTATTTTGTTATCCTAACTTGTGAACTTCCTTGTCGTCTCTTTTCTTCGTCATCTCCCATGTCAGCCCCTCATATGGCTGTAACCCAGGCTGTGAGATCTCCAAACCGTGATTCCTTACCACCGCAAGATATCTGTAATGAAAAATTAGCTATTTACAGTCCAGCCCAGCAATAAGATGAAGTAAGGTTCAGAAACATACTTTTCAGAATCAAAGTGTTCCACACCGAGATCCTCATCCCACATGAAGATATATTCAAAGGGGGCAACAATATCAGGATGTAGAAAACGTTTAGCATACCACCTGCGCAGAATTTCAGAGAGAATTTGTTAAAGTACTACTCTGAAACAGGAAAATCCAACAAAAAGGAAAGTTGAAGTTCAATTCAGGAAAATGGCAGCTGACCATTTTGTTTGCTTTCGAATGCTGACATGAATGGCTCGCTTTGACCATTCAAACTCTTCCCATTCACTGGCCCGGCCGTCATAATGAAACAGCATTACGGTGAAATTTTCTGAGAACTGTCGGACATAAAGTTAGGCAAAGAGGAAGGCTTAGGCGAGAAAACGGGAATAATGGGATGCAGGATGACCTTTTTCACTGCTGCATCTATATTTTTTCTCTGATCATAACCAACCGTAAACGTTACTAAATACTTCTGCTTAATAGTCAAGTCCTGCACATGCCATACACATCAGATAATGTTAAGCAAATATCCAACTTGATCCCACTGTCAAACAGGTACAAGTATATAGATTGAAAAAATCTTGCACCTGACTAGGGTCACCCCACAACCGCCGGGGATAGAAATCTGATTCAGGTGTAACTATAGCTGGGGGAAGTCTTTCAGCACCACGTGGATTTGTCGGAACCCATATCTGCAATTTTATGCTACATGACCTGATGATGAAGTAGAACAAGGGTTAAAAGTAATTAAAGGAGACCAACCTTTGTATCATTCAAGTTGTATGGATGATCGGGGATCTCTCTCATATTTGTACTACCCTCAGAAGACCAAGCACCAAATAGTCCTTGCTTGGAGAAGTCTGAATACTTGCTCTCAACGTATGAAATATCAATTGCGGGGAACATCGTAGATGGAAGATTCATCTAACCACATCAAGAGAAGAAGGTTGAAGCTCATTACACGTTAAAAAATGAATAGTAGGGGTATGAGAAAACTCGTTAGGCTAAAACTGGAAAAGACTTGTGTCTGCTGTTCCAAGCACACTTTCTCACCTGCGTTAAGGAAAGAGTTGGAAAGGATATACCCATAAGGAAGCCAACTATAACCCCGAGAAATGCTGTTATAAGAAGCCTCATCATTTGATCGGGTCTTCTCATCTTTCCCCTGTATGCCAAATGTCATATAGCGGAACAAATAATTCAAACATGAATTGATATATGTATGAATTGATCTGACTAAGTAAAGATAAACTCATCATCGACACATGTACAAGTAAAACAGTAAGTACCGGAGCACCCAGCTCGCAGAACACAGAGTACAGCTTGCTGTCTGATATCTTCTATCTATGCAATCGTGAAGCTATGGGATAAAATCCAGCACTTTGCATTCCTTCTCATCATCAGAGTTACATGATTCAGTGCCTATGAGTTCAAACAAACACAAACATCAGTGTAACATAAATTTTACGAGAACTCCTGAAAGATATCCTAAGGACATAAACGTTGAATAAGAGCTTGGCTATTTCATGCAAATGCTAAAATTCTGAAGCAGAAATATATATATATATCAATGTACCATAACCATAGATAACTACGAATGCAAGCTAAGTCGTATTCCTCTTCCATAAATCAAATCCTAATAGTAGACGTCCTAATTAATTCTGTTTCGCTACTTGTACATCTGAATTACTAATACAGCAAAATATAAGGGTTATATATGATAAAGCAAAATTCATAGAACACAGATGCCTATGTTCTACAAAATTCCATATAACTTAAATAAGCTTCGATGTTCTTTACGTGGAAAAAAATCATATTCAAAATTCGAATAAAATTACGCAATATCCATGCAAATGGCGCGCCATCCACCAACCAAGCCCCACGGATTAACAATAAACTCGCACAATAAATACCGCAAAACTCCTCCGATTAACTTTTCTTTTTCATATTATTAAGCCAATCAAATTCCAAACCCACGCTCATTCAGAATCCAGAAAAAACTAATCGTATGACGAACTCGGAAATGCACCGGCATGACCAAATTAAAGCAAACTATTAAATGTAGACGACAAAAAAAAGATTCAAACAAAGCGAAAAAACGGTACCAATTGACCTGCCTTTCAGCGATAGAGAACGGAGAATTCAGATTCCAGCAACACCGAACTCAGAAATCGACGACAACAGTAGGAAACATTCGAACGGACAAAGAAAAGACGAATAGGCTCTCAAAACCACCGATTATTGTTCTTTAACGTTCGAGCTTCGGCTCCGAAACCAGAAATGGTGATCTACGGCTCTTCGAAACTCGTCTCGCGAAAGATATCACCACTCACAATCGCAAAAATCAAAATTTCTTCTCCCCACGACGAACATCGTGTCTTTGAAATAGCAGAAACGAGTTTTATGAACATCAAAGCCCAATAAAGGCCTTCTTATAGGGCCCATTATGAGGGACATAAAGGGACGACTGCACGTGGCACCTGATTTTGTGCTCTCCACGTGGCAGATTAATAGATAAACAGAATGGATTAAGAAGGAAAAATCAATATTAATTTATTAATATAATTAGTTTAAAACTTTAAACAACCTTGACGAGGTTGTCGTAAAGCAATTCGAAACTCATTCCTTCGCCGTCAGAACGGCGTCGTACGGTGCTTGATCTACGAGTCAGAAATAGAAAAAAATTGAAATTCTGTGTTTTTAAAAAAGAAGAATCTGAGATTTGAGCTTAAATTTGTTGGAATTACTGCAGAAGATCGAGCTTCGAGATTCGAACAATCTGAGATATTTTTCGATTCTGGGTATTTTTGTATCCTGTTCGTGTCGGGAATTTCGCAGCCATTAGGAGGATGTCGTCACCGGACATCGCCGGAATACTGGAGAACACGAAGGAACTCGATCGGTTAAGGAAAGAACAAGAGGAAGTGCTTGTGGAGATCAACAAGATGCATAAGAAGCTCCAAGCTGGTGAGTGTATTTCCATACTTATTCCCAACCAAATTTGGTATTTCGTGGCGGATTTGTCATGATCTGTGATTTGTTTTGATCTTCTCGTCAATGGGTCTCATTCCGAAATTACTGATTGTGCTATTTTAGTTATGGTTCCGACCGTTTGGATCTCGATCATAGTGCAACTAGCGAAGTATCTTTAGTAATGGGAGTATGCTATAGTAGCTGTAGGTAATAAATTGGATGCTATTACATTCGAACTCGAAATCCTAAGTTGATGCTATAGATGGTTGAAGTTGTCACATTCATTTGAAGTTGATTTGATCTACAATTAGTAGCTCTCATTAAGATTTTTTTTTTTGGATAAAAATTTGCACTTTTGTTATAGGAAAGTCTGCGTTTGGGGTCAGTGTTGCTGCTTCCGCTATATTTTGCCGGAATTCATTGATTGCTCAGTATGAATTTCATTCAGTTTTTAGGATGACTTATGTGGAAAGAATTACCGAGAGACGGAAACATTGTTGCACGCGATCGAGTTTTCTTGAAATGAAACTTGTCAATTCTATTGCTTAAACTTCTTCTGTTACACATTCGAGCATCGAACTGGGGGCATGTATGTTTGAAGCATGTACCAAAGTACTCGTGATGGATGCTTGGTTCCCTTGTGTATTTTCATGGTTTATGGATAATGAATGTCTGTGTTTTATGTATTTGAGCTTACAAGAAGCGTCAAGAAGTTTACAGACCGCAAAACATCTCTTCACATTGTCTGTGAATTGCTGTAACCAGCAATGCTTGCAGCCATGGAAGCCCTAAGGCACATCTCCTTGGTTTTTATCCTTTTACGTGACATGTGATTGTCTTCTAATTCAGCTCCTGAGATAGTTGAGAAGCCTGGCGATACTTCATTGTTGAAGCTTAAAAATTTGTACATTCAGGCTAAAGAGCTTTCGGAAAATGAAGTAACGTAAGTGAAAAACTCGGTTCTGGTTTTTAATTTTCTTGCATTTACTTTTACCTGACAATTTTTTTGTTAATTTGTGAACTCTAATGCTTTCATGTTTAATACGTTAGAATATTTTGTGTAATTTTAAACTTACATAATACAGTGTATCAAACATTCTTCTTACTCAATTGGATGCGCTGCTTCCATCGGGACCAACTGGACAGCAACGCAGAAAAATAGGTACGCAGGAGACACACTCGTTGACTGTACATTCTAATATTATCTCTTATTTTGTACTTGTTGAAATATCACGGGCTACTCCTGTAAACTTACCATTTTATTTCTGAGAAGAGAAAGTTAGATACTTTTTCCAACCATTTATTATAGACGAATTGAGAGTTCCGATATATGTAATGATATCACGTAAGTGGCAGAAGGCACCGATCAGAAGAGGAAGAGAATGAAAGTTGATTCAGATGTAACAAGACTTTCTCCTTCCATGAGAAATCAAATCGAGGCATATGCTAGTTTAAAGGGTGAACAGGTAAACACAGAATCGTTTTATGTGGATCGTTCTTTTCTGTAACGAGTAAAGTTTATGCCCGCATGTGTTGATATAGGTGGCGGCAAAGGTCACGGCGGAAAATGCTGAGAAGGATGAGTGGTTTGTTGTAAAAGTAATTCATTTCGACAAAGAAACAAAAGAGTAAGCAAGGAATACTTGATCGTCTCTGCTTGTGATATCATCATCCATAGCTACATTCACAATTTGTTCATATTTGGGTATAAAGGAAGTTTCAATTGTAACAGAGTGGAAGTGCTTGATGAAGAACCGGGGGATGATGAAGAAGGAAGTGGGCAGAGGTAAAGTCTCGCCAGAACTTCACCTGAGCATTGATATCGAGTACGTAACAGCTGAACTTGCGTTTTTTACTAATGTATAGAACGTATAAGCTTCCAATGTCATGTATTTTGCCGTTCCCCAAACGGAACGACCCTTCAAGCGGCCACGAATTTCCTCCGGGAAAGCACGTCTTGGCTGTATATCCAGGAACAACAGCGCTCTACAAAGCAACTGTCATAAGTACCCCAAGAAAGGTGAGTTTTATTACACCAATTGCAACCAGATTTTGCCCTTGCAGCCTTAAAAACTAATATCCAGACACCAAACTTGCATGTCTTGTGTGGCATTGGTCTTCCAATTATGCGTGATTCCAGAGGAAGTCTGACGAGTAAGTACCCCCTCGCCTTAACCTCGTTGCTATTCACAATGCGTTCCATGCAGTATTCAAACTGAAACTGCACTTGGGGGTCGAAATAAGAACGGTTTAATTATCGAAAAACTGATTGGATAGATCATATAACAGAGTTATTCATCTGATTATCAGTTACTTGCTTGAATTTGACGACGATGAAGAAGACGGGGCATTGCCTCAAAGAACAGTGCCGTTTCACAAAGTGGTGGCTCTACCAGAAGGCCATCGCCAGTAATAACAAAGATGTATGTGTCCACGGATCATCGATCATTGTACATAATCTGACCGTAGAAAGAGCTCCAGAGAAGTTAAGATGGTGCATTGAGACAAGTTCTTGTATGATTTAGGGTAAATGTAATTGTCTCTTATGAACCCGGAACAAGCAAGAATTAGGAGGGTTCTTGCCTTTCAGATGAGAGGGTATTGGCAAGACTTTTAATGAACAATTAAAAAATAAAGTTCTTGCCTTTGCCTTTTAGATGAGTCATTAGATGAGTCAAGATCTGTTTAATTCACTCTATGTTTTTAGTATTGTATTGAATCCTCTATTCAGGAGTTTTACTAAATAATATTCGGTCTTTCTCATTATTTTTGTGTATTTTAATTTTAATTTTTATCTCATTACTTTGTATATTTTAATTTTAATTTTTATCTCATTAGTTTGTCCGGGAGCCACCGTGATCATTAGATATAGGACTTCCAAAAGAGCAAAAGTGTCCCGACGCATTTAGAGGTTTTGCCAAATATAGAACTTAATTCGTTGAATTATAGTCGTAACTCGTTTTATTGTAGCAATCATTTATATTACAATAATATATCACTTTAATTTGTTTTTCTAAATTATCTTTCCTTCCTTTTATATAACTAAATGTTTTATTAAAGCGTCCATTCTTTTAATTTTCAAAGAATAAAGAATAAAATTTATAAGACATTAGGTCTAAAATCAACGCGTAATGCGATATGATATTACATTGAAAATATAGTATTTGATGCGTTTTGATTTGCCTCATCCAAAATCAATGCTGCATATCTAAAAGAAGCTTCAAGTGAATCCTTCCTTACAAATGCATGTATATCCTCTTTTCTATCAAATTCTTGTCCAATTTTATGTTGCAATCCATCTTCGAAATCAAAGACTGAATTTCGACTGTTTGGATTCTTATAAACTACGATTACCAAGTTATTCTCACCATCACCATCCTTATACTCTGTTTCCATATCGGAATCAGCTTTATTACTGCCACCAACCATAACTTCATGAACGACAATATTCATGACACTAACCACCATCAATCCCCACATCACACTCATATATGATCTTCTCATTTTCCATGTCTACATTTGTTCCATCTTCTCTTAACCCACCGGTATGTTCACTATCAAAATTATCCAAATCCAAAATATTTACTATTTTTGCCGGATTGCTCCCAACTCTACTTTTGTTTCTTGAACCTACAATAACATAGTCCTCATAATCTACAACACCTCCATTATCATCTCTTGTAAAAATGTTTCCAAAAGTAGGAATTAGAGGTTCAATTTCTCTCTCAATTTCTATTTCACACTTCACATTTGACGATTCAATCTCCACATAAAGCAAAGGTCGAATTCCTCTTATTCGATCCAACATATAACAAATAAGATGATCGTTATTCATTATATATGTCGGCTTCCTATTTTGACAAATATTGGGCAAATAGTTTAACTTCAGTTTCGTTGTATTTTTTGTCACCATCATTTCTGTGCATAACTTAATAAGTTGTTGGTATGTCAGACTAATTGGAGGACAATAGAAAAATACTCTCTGGTTTTTCTGAACTCTTCCAATCCATTCAAATTCTCCATTTATGTTTTTTTAACCATCAGACAAAAAATAAATCAGTGTGATTTTCTCATCCATTGAATCCATTATACTTGTAAGAAAAACATAAAAAGGGTATATTCTTAAATGATATTTTGTGATCCATTGCAACCATTTGTTTCAATATGACTTTGTGATCCATTGCGATTGTGCGACTCGACGAGACTTTGTGACCCAATCCGACCCTATGAATCTGTGACCCAATGCGATCTTGTGACTTACTGCGACGGTTTGACTTAGTTCATTTGACTCAGTTTGACTATAACACTATAAGGTTTGTTTTGACAAAAGGAGAATTGAATCTATACATATTACTCACTACTCACTCAGGTTATTCAACTTTTCCTTAGATATCAAATTCACAAAAGAAACACGAAAAACACCATTATCTCCCAACAAACACCATTAATATGCTCACATTAAAAAAAACTTAAATCCAAGCTCGAAACTTACTGGTTTTTCTGCGGAACTTACCTAATTCCAAGGTTTTTTGTTGACAACAAACGATTTTCACCTATTCGAGGCGAATCTGATGCCGATTTGAAGCTACTCTCGGCAAATCTCATGTTGGAGAAGCAAAATTTTTGTGCCATAAGAGAGAGAGATAGGAAATCAAGGTGCTTTGGAAGAGAGAGAAAACTATCGAGTTATCAATTATAATGGTAAAGTTGAAATTGAGATTTTTTTAGACAAATATATAGTTGAAATCCTAATAGCATATCAAGTATATTTTTGAAGTTACCCACTAATTTTTTAGAGAATAGTTAGATATATAATTTATTATAATTATTTTTAAATTATTTCATGGATATATATATATGTATATATATACATATATGGCAGATAATTTGTGTAACCTTAAGTAATATATATCATAGTTTAGTTTAAAGATAATTATTACAACTCATATATTAATTTAAAATAATGTGATAATCATTTTTAAAAATGTAAAAAAAGATTAATTATAGTGTGATATTTTTAAATAAATTTATATAATGATATTTAAGTATATATTCATAGAATGATATTTTTACGTTTTTTTAAACAACCAAATGTTTATCTTCGTATATAAAAAAATTAGTTAAACTGAATTTTTTAATTCCCACGAAAAATCAGCTAAATTGCTCGAATTTTAATTTATTTTAGATCTGGATTAATTCCTGAATATACAAATTGATCTAATTTGATATGTCTTGTCTTAAATGATCGTCGATTCATTTTTTTTTTTATCAAGATTAATAGATCATAAACACTTTAAAGAAATTTAAATTTGTCAAAGATTATATATATCATATTTATGCATATAACTAATTGAATGAGACAAACTATACATATACACATTAGATAAGAACCCGTACTTCTGTTTTTTTTATGTATTATATTTGTTTGTTTCGAATATATCCATTCATCATACAAAATCATCGCCCATATTGTAATAGAACGTGGGGTGGCTGTGGTTGTGGAGCCAGATGTTTAGACATGAAAGATTTATATTTGTACTTTATAAGACAGATGGATTTTGAATAGTGGAATGAATATAAAATCTAATAAATGATGTAGACAACGAATGTAAAAATGTTGCATATATTTATCTGGATTAAAAATTGCAATTAAAATGATGGTAAAAATGTTCGATGATAATGTAAATAGGTTAGTTTCTCTCTAATTTTCACAAACAAGAGTACTCACTTATATAATCCAGATATGGAGTTCCATATATGGAAAACTCATTCAAAACCAATCCCTTATTTGTAGGGCATAATCAAGATTGAATCTTCAACAAATATTTACTATCCTAATACTCCCCCGCAGTCCGAGCGGGAGGGAAACGAACGTAAAGACTGGAACGAAACTCCAAGAAGAGTGTAGAAGGAAGTCCTTTGGTGAAGATATCAACAAGTTGGCGGGATGATGGGACGTGAAGAACACGGATCATGCAAGTATTTCCTTGGTTTTGGAATTTTTCGTTCATCTCAACACTAAAAAAAAAAAAAAAAAAAACAGGCCAATTGCAACGGACGGGGCAACGGATCCGTCTGTTGATGACCTATGTCAACGGATTGCAACGGATATACAAGAAATTCCAATGGGCCGTCATCCGTTGCAATCCGTCGCAAATTTCAACAGACGGTTAACAGATAGATCCGTTGCTCCCTTCAGTTCCAATTCGTCACAAATTTTAACAGGCGTTCAACGGATAGTTTCCGTTGTCCACGTCCGTTGGAACCCCATTAGAAATCCACAAAAAACGGCTAACGGACATCCGTTGCAATTTGTAACGGATGCCCGTTGGAAACTGTAACAGATGCCCGTTGCAATTTTTAATTTCAAGGATTTCTAGTGGAATAAATTCACGTGAACTTGCAACGGGTATCCATTGAGGTTTCCAACGGAAGTCCGTTGCAATTTAAACTATTTAATGACAACTATCAAGGTTTTAGCATCAAACCATCAACAACATATATATATTTTCAACAAAATATTGTCTTCTTCAAATCGAGATATATATAGATCGAGAGAATGGATGTATAGAAGAAAATATCCTATAATCGAAGAGATAACGCAAGAATTCTTACACGGATTGGAGCAATTCATGAGTTTTGCATCGATGCAACCTTCGTGTCAAGAATTCGGGACAATGTTATGTCTATGCAAAATATGCAAAAACATGAAGTATCGAAGTCAAGAAATTGTTTGCAAACATCTTTACAAGGTGGGTTTCCTTGAGAATTACGAAATTTGGTTTTTCCACGGAGAAAATTGCAGCGTTAGAGATATTGTGCAAGAAGCACAAGTAGAAAGAAATGAAGAAGTTATTTATGAAGCATCAACGACCAATCCATATGTGGAAATGGTGTCAGATTTTTTTCCCGGAGTTGTTCATGAACAAACGCATGCCGAACATCGATGCACGCTGATTCTTCAACCTATTGGATTCGGCGAAACAACCTATATATGAAGGTTGTCATGAAGGTCACTCCCGCTTATCTTATCTTCAAGATTGATGAGTATAAAAAAAACCTACAATGTTGCTGAAAATTGTATGGATTCATTTTACAACACTGATAACACTGAAAGTGTATCAATATTAGGATAGATTTTTACACCATTTTCGCATGAATCTTACATTGAGTCTTACTTATCCGATATGATTTCGAGCTTCACACACCCGCTTTGTTGGTTTTCAAGTTTTTAGGCGACAAGGCCTAAATAAGCTCAATATGAAGAATTTCTAATCAAAACCACATGAATAGAAGACATATCTACTCAGAGCTCCAGAACCCAAAGGAACACCCGAGCAACGAGCGGAAAAGAGAAATATCAAGGACACAAGGGTGCCCGGTCGGGCACTATTCCTCCACCCGCTCGGGTAAACTACGGGGTTTTTTATCCACACATTCAGCACGACCCGGGCACATGAGCAATGAGATCGGGTAGCCTTACCTGATCGGGCGCAAGAAGAATACCCGTTCAGGTTATTAGTCATCCAATCTGCCCCGGATGTCCACCCGATTGGGCACCATGAACCAACACGGTCGGGCGAGCTTATACCCGACCGGGCTACACCTGTGCCCGAGCGGGCCGCGTAATTCGCAACAACCTAGATCCAAATTTCAAACGGGCGGATAAAAAGAACTGAACAGATCTAGAGCAAGGGGGCGACGAATAGGGCAAGAAGAGACTGGAAAAACATCTGGAAAGGCTCAGGAGGCATCGGAGAAGAAGAGAAGCACCAATCCGTACATCGGTAACACAATAGGGAAGGTCGAGGCATCGAATTCCTTAGGGTTTATCATGTATAGGACTTTGTTATCTTCTTCGTCTGTTTATTCCATGAGTGAGTAGAGTCCCTACTGCGGGTAGGGATATCGGAATTGTATGTATGAACGATGATTCTCTTTAATGCTTAGTTTTATTTATTTACTCTTGATTTACGGTTCTACGCTTAGCAATATCATTCATACGTTAGTGTTGACCGCTCAATAACATAGGATCTCGAACCTTGCTGGAAGGTTAAGGAACGAATCCGGTTCGCTAAGTTGTAGATTAAGATCGACTAATGAGAATCTGACCGGTCAGTTAGTCATCTTAGGGATAACGATTGCGGTCATAATAATGCCATGGTATATGTTAATCACTTCTGGAAGGTAGGGTTGCATGTATCCATGGTTAGGAGGTTTAGGCTCGGAAGAATCACTCCTCACCGTAGAGCATGAATTTCCCGTTGTCAAGAATAGATTATAGACAATACCCGTAGTATTCACCATATCTAGTCTTATCTCTTGCCTAGTTTCGTTGTCACCATTAGGATAGTTTTAGGAAATTTAGGACCATATCCCATTCTATCTTCTTTCGTCTTAGTTTAGTTTCGTTCTTAGTTTAGCCACTTTAGTCCCTTGCGGTGAAGTGGACTAGGAAAATTATAACTCGTGTTTCCACATGTCAAACACCATGCGTGAATATTTACCGGAAAATAATCAAGCTCCCGAGACATATTACGAAACAAAGAATGTGTTAAAACATTTGGGAATGCCAACTGAGAAAATTGATGTTTGTAGAAACAGTTGCATATTGTTTTGGGGAAATGATAAAGACTTGTTGGAATGCAAGTTTTGCGGGCAGGCAGATTTCAGCCAAAAAAGTTTTGTGGGGCAGGCAAATTTTGGCCAAAAAAACATCTTCACGTAAATATGTACCATACAAAAAAATGTTCTATATGCCTATAGCAAACAGGTTGATAAGGTTATTTGAATCGAAAAAAGCAGATGTGGTAATGAGATGGCACGCAGAACACTCGACAAACGAAGGTATAATGCAACATCCATCGGATGGTAAGGCTTGGAAAGATTTCAATGAAATATTTTTCGAGTTCACATATGAAACGAGAAATGTTTATCTTTGCCTGTGCACTGATGGTTTTAGTCCAAATGGACAATCTGGAAGTCAATATTCTTTGTGACCGGTGTTTTTGTTCCGTATAATTTGCCTCCCGATATGTGTTTGAAAAGAGAGGTAATGTTTCTAATGTTGTTGATTCCAGGACCAAAACATTTGAAGAAAAGTTTTGATGTCTTTTTGCAGCCCTTAATTCATGAATTAAGACTTTTGTGGAACGAAAGAATTCTTGCTTATGATGTGAGTACGAAGCAAAATTTTACATTGAAAGCGGTATTGTGTGGAAAATTAGCGACTTTCCTGCCTATGGAATGTTATATGGATGGAGCACGCATGGGAGATTAGCATGTCCATATTGTATGGAAGATACAGATTCATTTTGACTAGTACATGGTAAGAAACCATGTTGGTTTGATTGTCATAGAAGATTTCTTCCTCATGGACATGCTTTCCGGAAAGATAAAAAATATTTTCGAAAGAACGTGGTCTCCGTATAATTTTCGAAAGAACGTGGTCATTTCGACTAGTACAAATAAAAAACCATGTTGGTTTGATTGTCATAGAAGATTTCTTCCTTTATGAAAGATTGAACACAATGGGCGATTTACAAGAATCAGTAGAATATGGTGGAGGTCGTGGGCATCGTAAACCTAAAGGCCAAGATGAATGGCATAACTGGTATAAACGTAGTATCTTTTGGGAACTACCATATTGGAAATCACTGATATTATGTCATAATTTATATGTTATGCATATCAAAAAGAACTTTTTTTTATAACATCATCAATACTATTTTGAATGTGACGGATAATACTACGAATAATATACAATCAAGAAAAGATTTGAAGATAATATGCTGACGACCTGAGTTGGAATTAAGAGATGGAAGGTCACCTGTCCCAATATTCAGATTGTCTGATCCGGCGATTATGAAGACGTTGAACCGAAATATGTAGAAGATGAAAACGACGATGAATTCAATAAAAAATCGAAAGAAGACTCATCAATTGATGAATCTACTAAAGAGGAAATGTAAATACAATAATGTGTAATGTAAATGATATGTAATGTTTTTAGAACTTCATATGATCGAAATGTAAATACAATCAAAGAATATATAAATGATGTGCAAGGTTTTAAAACTTCATATGACCTATTACCAACGGGCATTCTTTGGCAATGTTAACGGATGCCCGTTGGAACACGAAGATACCCTTTGACACTTAGAAAAATTTCTAAGTTTTCCACAATGGCATCCATTGTGAATTTGTAACAGATGCCCGTTGCAATTTTCCTAATGGATATCTGTTAATAGAGGTTAACAGATGGTCGTTAAATCGTTTCAATGGCATCTGTTAATAATGCTAACGGGCATCCTTTACAATTTACTAACGGATTCCTGTTAGAAGTTTTGTACCGGGCATCCGTTAAAATTTATAACGAATGACCGTTGCAAAATGTCATCATGACTACCTAGTCTACGATAATTTCCAACGGGCGTCCGTTGAAAATTTTAACGGATGCCAGTTGCAAAGGGAGACAAACCGTTGTTTAGTCGTCCGTTGCCTCGGGAACACGCATTTCCAACAGGCATCCTTTGGAAATTCTAACAGATGCTCGTTTGAGAAATAGAATGTCGCATCACTTAATTGCGTTCGTTGAGTTGATGACATTTCCAACAGGCATCTGTTAGAATTTCCAACGGATGCCCGTTGGAAATGTCTGCATATAAACTTTTGAACAGTTTCATTTTCAACACAAATCCAAACTTCAAATCCTTTAAAACACTTCTTCTCACACACAACAATTACACTTACAAACACTAAACACAAAAATGAGGGCTAGACGATTCATAGGTTCGGGAGGTATGTTGGCTGATTCAGCGGGAGCCCCTCCCCCGCCTCCTCCGCCACCATATCGCCCTTCTTCATCAATATCGACACCGCCGATATTAGATGAAGTGGACGATGATGGATATCAACTCCTTAATTGATAATTTTGACGGGCGTCCCACCCTTCAAATTATCGATCCCGATCGTCTTCTCGGGATGCTACGGTAAATTTTACTGTTATTTGCATTTATATAGTTTTACTTTATACATGTTATCTAAATATTTAATTTTAATGTGCAGGTTTGATGTGGATGATGTTCTAAAACATATGAACAACATCATCTAAGGATCCTTACACGACCAACTCTATTATTCTTGGCAAGTTACACCAGAAGTCATACATCGCCGATGGTGGTGTACCTTCATTGTAAGTGTTTTTGAAATAAAATTTTTATCGAAAATGATTGTTTTTATATGTTCTAAACTAACTCATTATAATTTATTTTTCAGCGCACATACAGATGACATAAGAAGGATACGTAGTGCATCTACACGGGTTAGATGTGCGACATGCAGGCTCGCATGCACTTGATGATGAACAACGCCAAGCGGAACTACTACAGTAAGAATCGCAAACCGACATGGGCAACAGACGAGGTTTTCAATCAAATTATTCAATATTGGGAGTCTAAAGACTTCAAGGCCAGCGAGAAGGCAAAAAAAAAAGGCGATACAACGAGAAGGTTACTGGAGATGATCCGCATCACCATATTTCAGGATCAAAATCATTCCCGAAGAGGAAACAAGAATTGATAAATTTTTTATTATTTAAATTTTTTTTGACAATATTTATATAATAATATTTATTTTCAACGAATAGGAAGAGAACAGACTCTTCTTGAGCTGGTAGTGGAAACCAACACCAAGAAGAAGCCGGTCTTTAGGGAAGAAAGCAACGAACCCGAACTCGTCGACCTCGAGCGGAAAGAACCATGAAAGTTGTGATGGATAAAATCACACAACAATCACAAGTTTGTGGTTCAACTCCCGACGAGTTCAGTCCTTTACAAAAGGACAAAATTTATTTGGAGGTAAACATTTAATATTTGTTTTTTCGATTAGTAATAAATATTTTGTAAAAATTCGAACTTTAATTTTCTTTGTTTTGTAGTCGGTTAGACCGTATAAGGGGCGTCTATACGGTCTTGGGGCACTTTGAAAGGATACGTCGAGGACGCCATGACGGTACCTCTTGCAGTCCAAGAGAGCTACACACAACAACAGCGTATCTCGAGGATCTCAAAGTACAACTTCGACACACTCGAGCCCAACTTCAGGAAACACGATCACAAATGCAGCACGTGGAGAGCGTGATAGAGTTGCTATCCGGCATGATAAGTTTGAATTGTGAAAATGAATTATGATTATTCATTAGAATCAACCTAAACGGCTATATGTACAAAATAAGAAGATTAGACCTAATTACAAGATTAGACCTAATTATAGAAATTACATTTATGTCTTTATACATGTATATCCTTTACACGCCCCTCAAGATGGAGCACCCTTGGTGAGTCTAATCTTGGAACATAAGAGCTCGAATGGTAGTCTCGGGAGAGGCTTCGTGAGAATATCTACAAGCTGATCAGCAGCTCGAACATGAGTGACCCAAAGAGTGTTCGACTCAACCAGGCCGCGAACAAAGAGATAGTCGAGAGCCAAGTGTTTCATCCGAGAGTGGAAAACTGGCTTAGCACTTAGATATGTTGCTCCATTGTTGTCGCAGTAGATGGTGGGTGGTGATGATGGCGTGATTTCAAACTCAGATAGTAAGGCAATAACCCAGAGAACCTCTGCGGCGGTGGACGCAATAGATCTGTATTCAGCCTCGGTAGACGAACGGGAGAGTCCTGTTTGCTTCTTAGATGACCAGGAAATAGGATGCGCACCAAGGAAGAGAAGATACGCTCCGATGGACTTGAGATCATGAGAGTCTCCAGCCCAATCTGCATCGGTAAAGGCATGTAAGGAGAGGGTATTGTGTGCGGATAAGAAGATACCTCGATCCTTCGTGCCAGCAAGATAGCATAAGACTCTTTTAACGGCTTGCCAATGAACATCCGTAGGAGCATGCATGAATTGAGACAACTTGTTGACGACGAAGTTTACGTCCGGTCTTGTGAGGGATAGGTATTGTAGTCCCCCAACAATGGACCGGTATTCCGTTGGATTGGAGAGAGAAGTGCCGGTTTCAAGTGTCATACGTGATGTTGACGGCATGGGTGTAGGGACAGGCTTTGATTCATGCTTGAGACAGCGGTTGAGAAGATCGGTGATGTACTTTCGTTGAGTCAAAAGTAGACCATTAGATGTCCGTGTTGATTCTACCCGAGAAAGAATGATAGGTTGCCCAAGTTTTTGATTGAGAAACGTGCGGCTAGGGCATCAATGAACTGATGTACCCGTGATGTGGAATTGCCTGTAACAACAATATCATCAACATAGACCAGGACATACAGTTGTAGCGCGGTTGTGTTGAGAATAAACAAGGAGGTGTCCGCCAGAGAGTTTGTGAAACCGCGAGAAAGGAGAAATGTGCGAAGTTCCGAATACCATGCTCGAGGGGCTTGTTTAAGTCCATAGATTGCTCGCTGAAGTCTGCACACATGATGAGGTTGAGTTTGATCAATGAAACCCGAGGGTTGAGACATGTATACCTCCTCCGGTAGACGGCCTTGAAGAAAGGCATTATTGACATCAAGTTTTCGTAGAGACCACCCGCGGGAGACAGCAATACTCAAAATGACACGAATGGTGGTAGGCTTTACAACCGGACTGAATGTCTCATGATAGTCTATGCTCGGTCTTTGATGAAACCCCTTTGCAACAAGTCGAGCTTTGAATCTTTCCACAGATCCGTCTTGTTTTCTTTTGATGCGAAAGACCCATCGACAACCAATAATATTCTTTGCATGAGTGGCTGGAACAAGCTGCCACGTTTGATTGCGATGTAAAGCTTGTAACTCAGCATTCATTGCTTCACGCCATCTAGGATCCTTTAATCTCAGCCATAAAGTTTATTCTCTTCGATCTAATTTAGTTCAGCTCAATCACGATTCCAATTTTAGTCTTCTCATGCGTCTAATTCAATTAGTTTAATAGCTACGAAGTCGCATCAATTCCTTGTGTTCGACCCTAGTTACTACACGATCCGTATTCTTGCGGAAGCGTTAGTCTAGGTTTTATCACTCGATATAACGCATATCATAAGGCTTGAGTGATATTGGCCGGTTCACTTTCTGCCTGAGCAACAAGAGCAAATCTGTTATTGTTCTTATCAATATTACTCTTTGAGCGAGTGACCATCGGGTGAGAATTGGTTCTAGGACGTTGTGGTGGCACGTCCAAGATGATGAGCTCAGGAGATTGTGGTGATTGATAACATTGAAAGTGTATCAATATTAGGATAGGTTTTAGAGTCATTTTCGCTTATATTCCT
>CM071865.1:20718532-20732846 GCA_036759665.1 Gynandropsis gynandra
AAGAGTAGGTGTCGGGAGGCGGTTAATGAGATAAACCGCTATGGAAAATGCATAAGACCAATATGATAGGGAAATGGAGGAATGCGTGAGAAGGGAAAGACCTGTTTCTACGATGTGCCTATGTCGTCTTTCGGAAATGCCATTGTGTTCGGGAGTATGTGGTGGAGATGTGTAATGAGAGATGCCATTAGAGGCGAGAAAAGAACGCAAGGCAATGAATTCACCCCCGTTATCGGAATAAAGTGTTGAAATGCATTTTTTGAATTTGGTTTCAACAAGTGATTGAATTGAATGAATGTGTCACGGACTTGGGATTTGGTTTTGAGTGGATACAGCCACGAATAACGTGTATAGTGATCTACGAATAGGACATAGTATTTAAAACCATCAATGGAATAAATAGGAGATGTCCAAACATCGGAAAAGATCACTTCAAGGGGACGAGAAGTGATAAGAGTTGAAGTTGAAAATGACAATTTATGGCTTTTATTACGACAACAAGCATTGCAAAACAAGTGAGAGGGATCCGAGACAATGGTAGTCCAAAACGTGTGAGGACTTTATTCAAAATGAAAGATGACGGATGACCTAAACGAGGATGCCATTCGGACGAAGTGGTCTTGACACTATGAAAAGCATGAAAAGATGACGGGGTACTAGATGGTACGGGCCACTCATAAACTCCATCTTTAGTGCTTCCTTTCAGAAGTTGCGCCCCCGTGCTGAGATCCTTCACCTGAAAATCATAAAAAGAAAATTCAACGGATACGTCATTATTTTTGCACAACTGATGAACTGAAGTCAGATTCTTGCATATCTTAGGCACACATAGAACATTCCATAAAGATAACGGTCTAGTGTTAAGAGGTATAGAGATGGAACCCGTGTGTGTGATGGGTAACCCATTGCCATCACCGCCAACTACATCGTCGCTGCCGCGGTAAGGAGAGTGAATGGCAAGGTTGGAGAGATCCGACGTAATGTGATGAGATGCGCCACTATTCAGGAGCCATGAGTTTGCATCATAGGTAGAGGCAATGGCATGATGAGCTTGCGGGCGTGGCTGCCAGTTTTGTGAAGAATTCTGCCACGGTTGCATCGGCGGGTTCTCAAGTATACCGGGTGAGGAGACAAGGCGGAAGCGCGTACAGCGTTGAACGATGTGGCCGTGAACACAACACGCTTGACACCGGCCTTGATAGCCACAGCGTGTTGGTGAATGCTGACGAGGATGGCGAGACCAATTTGATGAGCCAGACGAGCGAGGATTCGGGCGAGACCAATTCTGTGAGCGTGTGGCCGCGGGATTGGCTGTGATTGGAGCAACGGTCGAGAGAGGATGCGGTTCAACAGTAGCCCAGGATGCAACAGTGTATTTCGCTCGGATTACATCCGCAATTGGCTTGTCCTCCTCGGGAAGGCCGTCCAGAATTGCATCGAGGAGATCTTCGTGATCCAGTGGTTTACCTAAGAGGGCAAGTTCATCAGCAGTGGTCGTGATTGCACGCAAGTATTCATCAATCGGTTGAGATCCTTTGGAGCACCGTTTGATTTTGTCACGAAGTTGAAGAAGATGACCGCGAGACGCTTTGCCATAGGTGTTGGCGAGTGTTTTCCACGCGTCATAGGTGGAAGGGGCGCATGCAATGAGAGGCTGAAGGGAGACCGATATGGCTCCAAAGAGGGCTCAGAAGAGAAGACGATCTTGTTGCTTCCAAGGCTGGAAATTAGGGTTGTCAACGGACACACCGTCGCAGTAGATCTTGGCCGGAGGAACAATGGAATTGTCCTCGATGAAGCATTGGAGATTGTGTCCTTCAAGGGGGGCTCAAGCCTGAACATTCCAAGTGAGAAAATTGGTCGGCGTCAGCTTGGTAATATTGGTCATGTTCACCGTGAGAGAGTGCTGAGCGGATGTTGTGTATCAAAAGTTGGGGCTGCATCGGAGAGACGAACGGTAGGTTGACTGGTTTGGCCGGCGATTGGTGGAGGAGAAAATGTTTGCTGCAGCGGCTGGGGAAGAAGAGGTGAGGCGAGGCGGGTGGAGAGGAGACGAAGGCGAGAGGCGCAAGGCGAGAGGCGAGGCGCGAGTCGAGAGGCGAGGCGCGAGGCGAGAGGTGAGAGGCGCGAGGCGCGAGGCGAGGCGCGAGGTGAGATCTGATTTCGATTGGAGGCTTTTTGTGAGGGCTAGGATGACGGCCAGGGAGAAGAAAAAGAGGGTGAACGGCGGCCAAAGAGGACAAGAGGAGGAGCGGCGGTGGCTTGAAGAGGATGGGAGGAGGGCTGGCCGAGAGATTCAAATTTTAGGGTTGTCGTTAGACTTGATCAGCTTTGATACCATGATAAGTTTGAATTGTGAAAATGAATTATGGTTATTCATTAGAATTAGCCTAAACGACTATATGTACAAAATAAGAAGATTAGACCTAATTACAAGATTAGACCTAATTACAGAAATTACATTTATGTCCTTGTACATGTATATCCTTTACACGGCAGGGCGAGAGAATCAACGCCGCGTCAAGAACCGGGTGTCGATTCGAATGCAACGTCTTCCAGAGGTGCTGGTGACCACGTGATGATATCGGCCCCACCGATTTAAATGAAATGTAATAGAATTAGCTTTTAATTTTTTGTAAAAACTTTTATTATATAAATTAAAAACTTTTATTTTTTTTATTTTTTATTTTTTACAAAATTCCAAGGGATGCCTATTGCCATTTCCCGCCAATTTGTAACGGATGCCCATTGCTATTTCCTGTCAGTTTGCAGCGGATACTCGTTGCAAACTCTAAATTCCCGCTAAATTTTTCCCCAAAGGAGTGGCAACGGATATCCGTTACAAAATTGTAACGGGCATCAGTTACAACTTTTAACGAGCATCCGTTGCAAATTTATAACGGGCATCCTTCACATTTATTTTAATGAGCATACGTTGCCACGCTGTTGGGAATCGCAACGGATCTTGATTTGTAATGAGCGATTCCCTCAGATCCGTTGGAATCCATTTGGAATCAGTTTTTGCAACAGATGTTTGGCGATTTCCAACGGATATGTCTGTTGGAAATCACCTGTTTTTTGTAGTGGTATGTCTATCTCAATGTGTTTGGTCCTTTGATGTTGAATTGGGTTTTTGGAAAGGTAGATTTCACTGATATTGCTACAGTAGACGAGCGTTGAGCTAGCGATGGGACAGTGAAGCTCAAGGAGTAAGTTTCTGAGCCAACATGTTTTTGCTACAGAGTTTGCGACAGCTCTATATTCGGCCTTTGTGCTAGAATGAGATATAGTGGCCTGATGTTTTGATGACCAAGACGACGATGCCATATGGAATTGGAGGTGAGAAAGGTATGGTGTGGGGCATTTGGTTGAGCATGTAGGTACTTGGGTAGGAGAGGGTAGAGCAGTTAAATTTGATAGAGCAGTTATTATCTCTAGTAAATTGACGTACAGAGTTTAGATTTTTGACTATTGTAGGAGTGACGAGAATGTTAGATAACGTATATGTTTGGTGAGGTATATGTATATGTGAGTTACTCGTGTAGGTAACCTGAATAGAGGATCCATCCCCGACGTAGACATTGGGTTTGATGCTCGAACTAAAACATGGTCGTAAGGGTACCTGGTTGTGCGGTGAGATGGGTTGTGGCCTCATGTCCATATACCACTTATGTGGTGTAAACACGAGTTATAAATTATCCTAGACCACTTCATCGCAAGTATACGGATCGTGTAGTACCAGGGTCGATTTCTGGGGACTAAAGCAGCCGGAAACTAAGAATGAAACTAAACTAAGACGAATAGAAATAGATGAGGATATGGTCCTAAATATCTAAAACTAACCTAAGTGGTGACAACGATACTAGGTTGGGGTAAACTCGGATATGACGAACACTACGGGTGTCGGGATACCGGGAATCGTATGGATGAAACAACTAAAGATCATAAACCTATCGACTTATCTTGACAACGGGAAATTCATGCCCTAAGGTGAGGAGTGATTCTTCCGAGCCTAAACCTCCTAACCATGATTACTGAGCGGGCAGCACTAGCGTAAGAGTGATAATGTTAAGCGTAGAACCGATAATCAAGAATAAATCAATAAATCTAAGCATTAACGCAAATCATTGTTCATCCATTACAATCCGATATCCCTACCCGTAGTTGGGACTCTACTCACTCATGGAGAATACAGAAAACGAAATAACATAATCCTAAACATGATAGACTCTAGGAAATTCGATGCCTCGACCTTCCCTATCGTGTTACCGACGTAAGGATTGATGCTTCTCTTCTTTTCCAATGTCTCCCGAGCCTTTCCAGATGTTTTCCAAGCCTTTCCTTCCCCTGTACGTCGCCCCCTTTGCTCTAGATCTCTTCTGTTCTATAAAATAGGTCGTTTGAATGCAAGATCTAGGTTGTTGCAAAATACACAGCCCGCTCGGGCACCACTGTTCCCCGGTCGTGCAGAGGCGCACCCGGTCGTGTTCCTTCATAGAGCCCGATCGGGCATTCAGTGCTCGATCGCGTGGTTGAGCGGCCCGAGTCGTGCAAACTCTCGGGGAATTTGGAATGAATTAACGCCCGAGCGGGTATACGTCTTGCGCCCGATCGGGTAAGACTACCCGATCTCGTTGCCTTTGTGCCTGGGTCGTGCAAGGTGTGCGGATAAAACCCCGTAGGTTTTACCCGAGCGGGTGGACTATGGTGCCCGACCGGGCACCCTTGTTGTCTTGAATATTCTCTTTTCCGCTCGTTGCTCGGGTGTTCCTTTGGGTTCTAAGGCTTGATCTTGGCTCTGAGTGGATTTATCTTCAAAGCACGTGGTTTTGTTCAGGAATCCGTCTTTATAAGCTCATTTAGGCCTTGTCGCCTAAAAACCTGCAAACCAACAAAACGGGTGTATGAAACTCATAATCGTATCGGATATGTAAACTATATATAAAATATATGCGAAAATGGCACTAAAACCTATCCTAAAATTGATACACTTTCAGTGTTATCAACCACGATGCATCTTCTGGTGGTTTAAGTGTCAATGTGTTGAATGCATTCACCCAATCAGCCGTTGGAATGACATTTTGGTCCGGGGGTGGAGGTGAAGGGGTTGTTGCAGTGATCCGGTTGGAGTAAAGTAGGCTTTCTCATATCGCTGTGCTATAGGCGACTCAGAAAACCCAGGCAGGGTCTTCGAATGTGGGGTGATGAGTATGGCACAGGTAGTGGTGGCGTAGGGCTTGGTGGGTACCAACCATAAGGATATGATGATGGTGGCCAGTTCTCATAGTTGGCAACCCACTGGTTCTGCATTGGTGGAGAAAAATACGGTGGTTCGCAGGTTCAGTGAGGGGCACCATTGTTGTATGTTGAAATCAGAAGACCAGTTATTACGATGTCCTCTATTACCTCTTCCCCGTGAACGTTCGTGGCTGTTGTGATATTGTGGTTGATAGAGACGCGGATCAGATTGTTGAGTCTGTAATCATTGATCAGTTAAGAGCACAGTCGGGGATGAGCTATGATCATGGTTAGCCGGGTCAGGTCGACGATGGCGTGCAAGCCGTTGTTCCTCTAAGGTGAACATAGATCAAGCCTCATCAAACGTGGGAAAAGGTTTGCGATGTTGGATCACATTGATGATGGAATCAAACATTTCATTGAGGCCGTTGAGGGTGTGCATCACCAAGGCTTGTTCGGAGACCGTGTTGTCAAGATTTGCGAGGAGCTCCGAGATCTTTAATATCTTTTGACAGTATGAATGAACCGTCATGCCACCAATGGTGATGGTGCACAATTTATTATCCAGTTGGATGGATCAGGCCTCCTTGTTGTCGCGGAAAAGGCGTTCAAGGCGGAGCCATGTTTCACAAGTGGAGGACTTCGTCTTCAGCACATCTTGAAGGAGTGATTTTGATATTGTGCCATAAATCCAAAGCTTCACAAGACCATCGATACGTTTCCATTGGTCTGTGGCTTGGCCGGGCGCCGCGGTGGAGTCGTCGATGTGGCTCAAGACGCCAAAGCTAAGACAATGTGTCTCAAACACGTCACGCCATGAGTCATAATTGAGTTCCTCCATGTCCAAGATGATAGGGATATTGGATTTGATGTTGGTGATCGCAAAGGGTTTCTCAGAGACATGAGGTTGCTCGGTGGTGACCATGGTGATTGGTGAGAAATGAAATAAACAACAGAAGAAGGAAAAAAAGAAAATTTGAATCAGAACTTGGGTTGCTCTGATACCATGTAAATCGGTAAGTTTCTCTGTCATTTCCACAAACAAGAGTACATCACTTATATAATACAGATATGGAGTTCAAGATATGGAAGACTCATTCAAAACTAATCCCTGTTTTGTACGGCGTGATTAAGACTGAATCATCAAAGAATATTTGTTATCCTAACAGATAATTGGAGTTTAAAATATAATATTTTTATTTTTTTTGAAAATTTTTGTTATCAAATATATTTTAAAATATATTTTAAAAACGCATTTTGAAATTTATTGTTGTCAATAGGGTTGGGCAAATAACAGACATTTGCGAAGATCAGACTATTTGTATTTGTATTTGTATTTTGCGAATATCCAAATTTAGTATTTGTATTTGTATTTGTAAATTCAGATATTTGTAAATACGAATATTTGTCGAATATTCGGATATCCGTTGGATATACGAATATTCGTATCTCAACCTATTTTTTAACATATAAAATTTATATAAAAACATTTTAATAAAAAATCAATAATCATCAAATATAATTTAAAACTAAAATTTTAAATCGTACAAAGATGCAAATATACATAATATAAATAAAACAAATACCAAATCTTCACATTCATCTCCACACCAGTCATTTAGATTTAGTTTCGTGGATGATTCTACGAACATCGTCAATTCACCTAAAACAATGAAACAAATGGTTAGATTACACACTAAAATAATTCGCAAAAAGTTATATATTTAGTGAGTTCTGTATTTTTTATATATTGTAATGTCTCTATAACATTATCCAACCTATTTGGATTAGAACCAATCTTCAGTATAAATTAAATATTCAACAATATTAGTTATTTTAAAGTATTTGGTATTTTAGTCCTCCCATCATAAATATATTACATATTTGGTTATATATTTATATAATAAATGTTTAAATAAGATTAATAATGTTTTTTTATTTTGATCATTAAATCAATTTTGTTATATATGTATCAATATTAACTAAATTTTCTATTTAATACTTACGGATACGAATAATTCAGATAATTGAGTCTACTATTTGTATTTGTATTTTTCGAATATCTGATTTCTAATATTTGTATTTGTATCAGCAGATATTTGAATTTTCGGTTCGAATACGAGTCGAATACACTCATCATTATCATTATTTTTCACTGGGGTCTGCATGACTTTCATATTTCCTTGGTGGAATTGAGTGAAAATTTTTATAATAATAAATAAAATAGATAATTTTAAATGGTTTTATATTTTAATATGATGATAATGTATATATTTACACAAATTTTAAAAAATTACTTGATTTTTATTTCTTAATTGTAGTAAAATTAAATCACACTATATATATATATATATATATATTTTTCATCCACGAATTTTTAAATTTTATTTAATCAATTGTTAGTATATCAAAATAGATATATGTACATAATGTATGTGTATGTGTGGTCCGGAAAGAATTCTTTTGGAAGGAAGATTTTTTTAAAAATAAAAACCTATTCATTTTAATATTAAAATTAATTATTCTTATATGCCTAAAACATTACATTTCCTCACTCCTCCATGTAAATCAAATATATATTTTCTTCAATTTTACGATACTATAAATGCGAAAATAAATCGTTAATATAATAATTAAATCAACCAAAACAATATATATAAATTACTTAATTGAATTTTTTTATGTTTTGTCGGTAGATCTTGAATTTTCATTTCCAAAGCCAAATCCATCAACACTCCCCTTAATATTCTCTTTGATGATATAAGATAATCAATTTCGTTTTGTTTTGTGAATGTCTTTTTTTTAATTTGTGATTTTTTTTTCCCGTAACAAAACAATGAGAGTATTTAAAAAAAAATAAAAAAGAGATAAGTTTAAAGACATATCTTTTGGACATGTCCTTTAACTTTTAATAATTACAAATCAATATCAAACTTGTAATTATTCACAAAATTGTCTTACGATTTCACATTATACGAATTGGCACGGATGAATTTTCACAGGATAATTGTCTCCTTAATACAACACTAATCATCACCGTGTGTACCTCAATAACAATTATCAAATACTTATATTTATATTGATCAAAATTAGAATAAAATTTCTAACACTGCATTGTGTCATCTTCCTTCCTTTCGTCATTTTCACTCTCCTCTCATTCCCTCTCATGTCCTGCTTTCTCCTACATTCCCTCCTTCATCTCTTTTCGTCTTCATTTCACGTTATGATATAGGAGGAACTGCTTCACAATGAATGGACATTCTCTGAGTTTCTATTACTTTACCCAAATACTTAGAGAAGAACCTATTATTCTCAAATGTCAGAAAGTAAAAGAATTGAAAATAAAGGAAATAAGAGGTAAATTGGAATAGGAAAATGCTCATGAAAACTGAAGTGGGAAACCAGATCGACCGCCACTCGACGATGATCCAAACGAAATAGTCATAAGTGGAATGCTAGCGATGACGACTAAGATGCAACCTCCATTGAAAAGAGAGAGCAAGAGAGGGACCAATTCGAGAAATGCATACCAAAGAGTTAAAAACAAAAATAGGGAAAAAATATAGAGAAATCACAGATCGAAATAAAATTTCATGGATCTATTGGATAAAACGGGAAAACGTCCAAACCAAAGAGTTAAAAACAAAAATCAGAGAAAAATAGAAAAATCACAATTTGGGATAAAAATTCATGGATCTATCGGATAAAACGAGAACACATCACAAAAAGATTAAATCGAAAGGTGCAAATAGATCCACATCATCTAAACCACTGTTCACCACACATTGAGATACTTGATGAGTTTAACAACATCCAAAAATTTAGAAATGTACCTTATGGATGTGGTTACAACATATTTATATGGATAGTTGGATACTGATATATACATAAAATTTTTTGAAGGGTTAAGAATGTCGAAAACACCAAATGCAAGGCTTAAGGAAGTGTGTGCGATCAAATTACAATGACTTTTTTAAAGTTTACATGTCGAAAACCCCTATGAAGGTCGCAAGCCACGCACATAACTTCTGTGATAGAAGTATTTCCTCAGACGATTACGAGGTAATTCTTTGAGCAGAACTTTCCAATGAACATCTTGTTGTTAGACAACATGGAGGACAACCCTCTTATTTCCAGCTGCATTAATATTTCTGCATATGTTAGCTTGGATTATTTTCTCAAGAAGTATGTATCTTGGGAGAAGTAGAACCTAGGAAACCATCAATTATCATTATTGTTTGTGTTTATGGATGTGGGAAGACGACTTCTCTTGGTAATGCAAACCATATTAGAGCTCAAATATTATTGATGAGGATTTCTCATTGCCGCTAGTCAATGAATATTATAGTATGGTTGGCTTTTGTTTCTTAGAGAAGTTCGCTCATAGATTGAAGAATGGACTAAGGAAGTTTGCATATTATTGGCATATATCAGGATAAGATTAAAAATAGATTAAGAAAGTTTTTATGAGTTCATATTTTTCGTATTGTATTTTTTATTTTTGTATGTTATTTTTTTTGTTAAAACCCGAAAAAATCCCAAACAACCCAAAGAACCTGAACCCGAACCAATATCGGAATAATCCAAAACACCCAAATATAATTTAGATTATTTCGGATCCAATGCCTCATAACAGGAATAACCCGAACCTGAACCGAAATCCGAGTAACCTAGACCAAAAAACATTCAGGTTCAATTCGGGTCTTGTTTTCAAAAATCTGAGGAATCTAAATCTGGATCGAAAACCGAGGAACCCAAACCGAAACCCGAATTGACTACCCCTAGTTATTTAACTTGCTAAAAATAGTAAAGGATGTTTTAGTTATTGATTTGTTCAAATCTCTAATTTAATCCTTGTATTCTTGTGTTAATCCTTGTGTTTGTTGATCCTTGTTTGCATTCTAACAATCTTCTTTTTTTTAATGCTCAATCACATCATTCCAAGTAAGAAATCATAAACATACACTTAGTTTTAAAAATCCACTGATTGGATGAGCATAAAAGGTTCAAAAATCAAATAGACAAGTCAACATGAAACCAGTCAATTTGTTGTTCAAAATATGTCAAGTCATCTTCAAAGACACATCCGCTATTTCGATTCTTCGTCAAAATTTGTTGTTACTCCATATGTAAAACCAGCCACGTTTTCGTTTCCCCTTTCCCTTTTCTCCCTCTATTTTATTGAGCATACATTCAAAAATGTTAGAACATTAAGACAGAAGATAACTCAAAACAAAAGAGCGAAGAGAAAACATTATGATTAAGGGCTTTAATATGCACTTTTAACTGCTCTTGTAGTTTATTAAGCTATTACTTTATTGCATCCACTTTCTTGCTTACCTTGAGGATGACTATTTCGAGATCATCTTTCCCATGAATGCCAGTGTCAATTTTCTTCATATTCTTCTTAAGGTATCTGCTTTCAATAGTAATCCACGAGGAATTGGCTCTTAGTGTTCATCAGGATCAAGAACGTTCCTTTGTTTCACAATTATTCCATGAATGACATGGAAAAATCAACGTCTGATGCCCATTGTTTGACTGTGTGCAGAGACATGAATGAGCATACCAACAAGTTCTCTTTTTTGAAAAAGTTTCCAAAACCCATATTTCTTGAAGATTTGCCAGTTTAGTTCTTGTTCTACAATCAAAGCTCTCTGCCTATTCTGATTGAACCTTTCCATATTTCCAGAGAAAAGAATTATGTTTTGAACACACGTTCATACAGAGCCATAGAGTTACCTAGAAATTCAGCAATAAGACTCTATGGTCGCAAGTCTTGCATTTCTTGCCTTTTTTGTTGATTGCTTTTTGAAATGCTTAGTAACTCTGCAAGCGAGTAATTATTTGATTTCTCTGCTTCAACAGAAGGTTCTTGTGATACCTCTAGTTATAGTCACAACACTTCTTATTCAACAATGGGATCTAGGGTTGCATATTCATAAATGCTTACCGGTTGAGCGCCTTTGATTCTTTTAGCAGTTGTGTTTTTCCTCGTGTTCTTTCAACGATTTCAAATTATTGATCATCACGATTTTGATCAGATTCTGATTCAGGAGTCTCCTTCTGCTTAGATAGAATCACCTTTTTCTTTGATTGTTGAGGCACTTTTCGTCGTGCTTGCGTCTTCCACTTTATCGTTCAATTGAAGTTCGAACACAAGTAGAAGGGGTTCTCTTCTCTTGGAATGTAGTTAGAGTTAGCGAAAACAATAAGATCCCCTTTTCAATTTCGGCCACTTTCACTTAAATATGATCCTTTTTGTTCTCAAAATTACCAAACTGTCACCTTAACCTAATAACTTCATTTAAGATAAAATAGACTCAAAACAAACAAGAGGAAACTAATACATAACTGGGTATATTCAATTAGATTTCAACATTTTATTTTAGTCTATAAGCTCAACTATCATAAAAAAATTTGATTTCGAGAAATGAAGATCATCATTTGTTCATGACTGAATATTTCTACAGATCCCACCAAATATTTAAGTGTATCTCAATCTCTCAATAGTACAGTTGCTCGTTTTTAAGTGAGTTTTACATGTTCTTTAAGTGTTAACACTCCTTCCTTGTCCTTTTTATATTCTTTTTCTTACAATGGCTAGTATTCCATATGATACATATCATAACAGAGTAGACATGTTATTATCATGTACCTTTAAAATGTTGAATTTGATTCACTATCCCACCACTTAGACCCAAATAGAGCACCCATGACAACAAAATGTAAATTAAGTACTTTCTTTTTTAAGTTGACAACGGAGTGTAGGAATACGTAGTACTTTCTTTTTACATCTTTTTTACATCCCTTTTTCTTGTTTTCCATCTAAAGCACGTTGAACTGCACTTCAAATACTGCCAGTTGTACTATAAAGAGATGCAAACACACTTGAAAAATTTGGAGTCACTCAATATATTTTATTCTTTTCAGATTTCATATGAAGTTTCCATTCTCTTTTAGATTTTCTTAACGAGTAGAGACTCATATTTCACAAAGTCTAAGGGATTTTTTAAAGCATATATATTTGTTTTTTCATATCTAGTGGTTTAATGTGTAAGTCCACTTATTGATGCTTAGTAGGTACGTAGTCTACTTCTAGTTGTTTCTTCTCTATTTGTTCTTTAATAAAGTAATATCATATTTCTATATGTTTGGTTCTAGAGATTGGACATATACTAGTATTGTCACAATGAGCAACGAAAGTACCTGTACGTAGTCCATAATCGGTCAACATTTGCTTCATCCACATAAGTTGTGTACAAAAACTTCCAAGTGCTGTGGATAGAGATTTCATATTTTGTTTCTTGTTGCGCCATAAAATTAAGTTGTTTCCAAGAAAGAAGCATCCACAAGTAGTACTATTCCTATCATTTGCGTTTTCTCCCCAATCTGCATCACAAAATCCTGCAAAATTGTAATTTTTATCTTTTGAATAGTACATACCATATTCTGCAGTCCCTTTAACGTTTTTGATATTACATTAAACAATAAACATATGTGTCTACTTTAGTTTTACTTGATATCTTACATATATCCCTACACTTAAGGATAAGTTAGGCCTACTTGTAGTTAAGTATTCGACATGCTTCTGTATAATTTGACATCCACATCTTCACCATTTACATTCTTGGTGAGTTTTATTGTTGTAAACATTGGTGTGTTTGCTGGTTTGCAGTTATCTAATTAAAACGTCAAACTAGGTCTCTTGGATATTGGTTTTGTGTGATAAAGATATCATCGTCCATTTGCTTGACTTGCAGTCCAATAAAAATTTTAAATTCTCCAATCATACTCATTTCGAAATTTTTAGTCATGGTCTCAACAAACCAATCAATTTTGCCTTTGAAGTAGAACAAAAAAAAAATGTCATCAACATATATCTGAATCACAAGAAATTTTTTTCCGCATTGTGAATAAACAAAGTTTTGTCTACTCTCCCTCTGATGTGCGTTAACTCAAGTAATAAATTACCTAGATCTAACGCTTCCGCAAGAATACGGATCGTGTAGTAACTAGGGTCGAACACAAGGAATTGATGCAACCTTAAAGCTATTAGACTAATGGATAAGACGTGTAAATTGAATAATGATGGTATGGGGAATGAACTAAACTAAACTAATCGACGAGATAAACTTATGACTAAGCACCATAGGTATCGAGAGTTGCACAACGATGTAACGAAGTTCTAACAAGATAATTGGTCTTAGGTACTATCACGAGTTCAGGGAATTCAAGCTCTCCTAAAGGAACCCTAAATCATGGCTAGGTTCCCAAGTCTAATCCCCTGGCGTAGTTTCATTAGACTTCTAATATCATCCATTCAAGTGGCGTACAAGAATGAAGCATTAAGATCAACCAATCAATCTGAAAAACGATCAAATACCGAATTCATTCATTTCAAGTGGCGTACAAGTATGAAAGCATTAAGATCCACCATTCATTAAGAACGAGACTTCGTTACATACTGGCAATACTCTCTAACCCATGGTAATAGATCTACTCAGACATGAACACAGCAAAAGGAACAAAAGAGAATACTAAATTCGACATAGAAAGAGAATAAGATTGCTCCCTATTCATCAACCGATGTCTTCAATAGATCCTCCTTGCTCCCGATCCTTTGTTTCGTCCTATCTTCCTTTTTCCTTCTGCCCTAATGTCTCTGAATGATCTCCTTTCGAATCTGGTTCCCATCCCCTTTTTCCAGATCTCCTTTCTCATTAATTGGCCGTTCTAAAACTTAGGAGTTGGTTGAGAAAAATGGGGACCCGAGCGGGCACAGCTTCTACCCGCTCGTGCAGGCCTTATGCCCGGTCGTGTACACTCATCTAGCCCGAACAGGCACCCATGTCCGAGCGTGTGGCTCTTCAGCCCGAGTGGGGAAAACTTGCGGCAAATGTTGGCAACAATTAGCCTG
This sequence comes from Gynandropsis gynandra, assembly GCA_036759665.1. Classification (NCBI taxonomy): domain Eukaryota; kingdom Viridiplantae; phylum Streptophyta; class Magnoliopsida; order Brassicales; family Cleomaceae; genus Gynandropsis; species Gynandropsis gynandra. The sequence continues at coordinate 20,732,691 of CM071865.1, forward strand.
AGCGGGCACTCCCTTTCCACCCGAGCGGGCACACCTTCCCGATCGTGTTCCTTGAGCGCTCGAGTCGTGCAAAGCTACGGGGGTCTTTTGCCTCAATGCCCGAGCGGGCACACCTTCCATGCCCGAGCGTGCAGGTCTTGATTTGTTGTTTCCGCT
>CM071865.1:20733197-20744197 GCA_036759665.1 Gynandropsis gynandra
GTTCCACGCTTTGTTCCTAGGACGTCGAAGTCGAAGAGGGTGGCTTTCTACTTAGACCCAGGCTGCCTATGGCACACTCATAAGGTTTCGTAACCTTAGCGGAGTGAAGAGTTGCGTCATTGAATAATATTTTTCTGTTTTTCTTTTTTTTTCTTCTTCTTTTTTTATAAAGAATACGCATCCATCTAACCCTTAGGACGTAGAATAGCGCCTCAACCCACCACTTAGACCTGAACCATCGATCTCGATGTACTCATGTCAATGAAAACCTTAAATAGTTAAGACTTATCCAAGGAGAAAAAATTGACAGCGGAGTATAAGCGTGTGGAATCTAATGAACGATAAAATCTATCAAACAAGCAACGATCAATCGGTATACACGGAGATATGATACTTGGTACTGAAACCTAGGAGGTGAATGTAACTATAGGTCACGGTTTCAAGCACAATTACTCAACTAATCGGAATCAAAAAGACTTCTAATCAAACCTAGACCATTATTCACGATTCGACAAAATCGCACATAATGACTAAAGTTCGAAAATTCATGCTAGGTATCCATCCGTTTATTCCTAAAAACAAAAATCAAACTCTAATCCTAATCACATGCATAATACTCGACGAGTACTCCCCCCAGACTTGAATGAAACACCGTCCCGGTGTTCAAATCCTAAGAGGATATTGCACAAGTTGAACCTTATTATTCAACTACGTTTTCGGGGTTAAATTGCCGTAATCTCTCGTGTTTCTCCTCATGTCTTCGTTTCCTATACAAAACACAAAATGTAGATGAAGTCTTCGAATAAACTCGATAAATGTGTGAAATCTAAGTAATCTACTCAAAACTAGACCTAAGAATCACGTAAATACTACAACGGATTACGTGTTATCACCCTCCTTTCTAACCGTTATCGAGGATAAGTTTTGTGAGCCTTTCATACCACGCTCTTGGAGCTTACTTTAATCCATAAAGTACGTTTTAAACTTGTACAAATATTTTGTATTATGTGGATCTTCGAATCCCTTTGGTTGTTCCACATAAACTTCCTTTTGAAGGATACCATTTAGAAAATCACTTTTGACGTCCATATGAAAAAGCTTAAATCCAAGAAAACAAGCAATTCCATGTAACAAACGAATAGGTTCTAGTCAAGCAACAAGTGTAAAAGTTTGTCAAAATCTATGTCTTCCACCTGCGTATACCCTTGTACTACTAATCTAGGTTGATTTCTCATAATGATCCCTTCTTCATTTGTTTTATTCTTAAAAAATTCATTTAGTTCCAATGACATTTCAATTTTCTTGTCTGGGAACTAACTGTCACACATCGTTTCTAGTGAATTTTTCTAATTCATCTTGTATTGCCTTAACCCAAAATCCATCATTAAGTGTTTCCCCAACATTTTTTGGTTCAATAATTGCAATAAAACTCACATGCGAACCATATCTTAATAATTGCATTTTAGTTTATCTTGAGTACTTCTTCCTTCATATACATTTCCAATTACATTAGTAATGGAATGATTTCTATGAGATGATTTGGGCCCATCAATGTTATATGCATAATTGTGCTCATCACATGCACCTGCATTCTCGGTAGAAACAACATTATGCCTTTGAAGTACATCTACGTTTGGAAATAAAGTGTAAATAAGATCTTTATCAAACACAACATTCACTGACTCAATATTAGTCTTTGTATGCAGATTATATATTCTACATGTAATTGAATTATTTCCATAACCAAGAAAATAATCAAATTTTGAATCAAACTTTCCTCGATAATCTCTGTCATTTAGGACATAACATTTGCATCCAAAAAATATGAAGATATTCTATATTTGAAGTCTTACCTTTTCACAGTTCATATGGTGTTGTAAGAGTACTTAGTCTTACATACACCTTGATAATAATGTAGCATATTGTATTCATAGCTTCAGCCCAAATCTTATTGCTATACCTTTTCCATGCATCATCACTCTCGCCATTTCCTGCAATGTTCAGTTTTTCCTCTCTACTTTTTTTTGTTATGGAGTTTTAGGTGCAGAAAATTTGTGTAAGATTTCATGTTTCTTGCAAAATTTATTAAACTGTTCGTTCTAATATTCTCGTTCATGATCACTTCGTATTCTAATGATACTTCCATTTGTATTTATCAAGTCCAAGCGTAAATACTTGAAAGTTCAAAAGTGTATGATTTTTCTTGCAAGAATCTTACTCAAGTGTATCTAGAACAATCATCCATACAAACATAGACATCCATCTTTCCTTAATTGCTTTCGGTTTGCATGATCCTGTAAGGTACATATGTAAAGTTCTAGCACCTTGTTTGTGTTTATGTTGGTTACCTTCTTATGATGAATCCTTATCTAGTTTCCTTGTTGATATAGCTTGAATATAAAATACTCTTACATAGCAAGTTTTGGTACTCCTCAGATAATGTCATGTTTTGAAAGCTTGATTAGAATTTTTGTGCTAATGTGTCCAAGTCTTTGATCCCAGAGATTAAGTTCACTCTTAGCTGCCTTTAAAAAACTTTCATCACTGCTCTAAATATAACAATTGTTTTCACCTCTTATCCTTTTAAAAAGAAACAAGATTCTCATTAGTATGAAACACCTACAGTTATCTCTTGAAAACTTTATCTAAAATTCGTTGTCTCAAAGCTGGCTGATGCTGATAAGATTTGTTTTCAACCGTTCACATATTAGACATTTTCCAATTGTGGTTGTCTATCTGACTCAAATGACCATTTTTCCCATGATTCATCCTTTAACACTATCTCCGAAGGTTACATGTTCAATTTTGTTTTTAGTGTACTCAGAAAGCAAATCCTTTGTTCATGTCATAGTCTTAAAAAACCACTATCAAGATTACCAAATGGTATTGTGGTTGTTGTGGACTAAAGTAGAGGCAAAATGACATTGTAAGTTAGATTTTCTAATCCAAACTTGTTTGGTTTTTTTTTCGGCTTCCATTATACATATGATTTCCTTATTCAAACTTGCCTTGTTCTTTTGGGTTTCTAGTATTTCCCTGTAACTTGTCTGTTATTATAGTAAGGACATCATCTCCAAAGATGTCCTCGTTGTCCAGAAGAATAACATCTCTTTAAAGGTTTTCTCTTTTAGACTACAGAAACTTTCTTAAGTATAGTTTTATTTGATTGAATTGTAGTTCGACCAGTTTGTGCTACAGTTTAAATTGATGAACAAACTTTTAAAACAGTTTTCTTTGTTTGACTAGTCTGTATTGTTGTCTTCTTTGGTTGAACGATCTGTACTGTAGTTTTCTTTAGAGAAACTGTAGTTGCATATTCAAGAAGTCCTCTAGTAAAACAAGTTGCATATTCAAGAAGTCCTCTAGTAAAACAAGTTATCTTCTTTTTAACAATGGTTCCTTTATTTGCACTTCCTTTCTTAAAACAAAAAATCCACTTTTTATATGTTTTCTAATGGTTAGGAGATGATCCTATTTCTCTCTTCCATTATTGAGCATTCATAGTTGCTTTTGTATCTCCTCAAGTTGATGTTTGATTAACACACGTTTTCAATATGTTGTCACAACTATTCTTCATTATGTTTGAGACGTTCTCCAAGCTATATATTATCCTTGGCTAACTCCATATTCTATTTGCTTATCTTCATCCAGGATTCATACAACGTCTCAACAATCAAACCATAATCACAGTCACTGTCCTCGGAATTCACTCCAAGTTATAAAGGATTTGTCCTTTTTTTTAGGATTTCTCCACATTTTGTCTTCGTATGTTCATACCCTTTGTATTCAATGCACTAAATTTCCTTGAGATTTTTTAGCATAACTTTACTCTTTGGTGCATTCGGACATTCAATTTTGAAGTGACCAAAACATTTGCACTCATGACATTGAATCGTTATTTTTCCCTCTTTCATTTCTTGCTGAAATTTTGTACTTCCGTTATTCTTTTTCTTTATGAGCTTTCCAAAAGCCATTGCCACACATGCCATGCTTTCTTCTAATGCACTCAAACGACTCGATTCATGTGTTACTTTCAATGCAATTAATTCCTTTGCTCTTTGGTTCATTATCATGCTTTAGACTCATCTCATGTGCTAGAGAATTCAAATTACTTTTGCAAAGCTTGTGGTGTCAGTATTCATTACAATTTTTCATTGTAGCCTTCTTTGCTTTGAATATTTTTTGGCAAACCCTAAATAAGTTTATTCACTAACTTCTTTTCTTTGTAGGTTTCTTCAAAATTTCGCGTTTCGTTTTCTAGCGCATTCAGCTTTGCACAAAATTCAATAATCTTCTCGTCCTCATTCATCCTTATATTTTTGAATTGTAAGGCGAGAATGTCTAGACAAGTTATTCTCACACTGGTTGTTCCTTTGTGTTGAATCTACAATTTATCTCAAGCCTCTTTTGATGATTCACGTTGTTGAATCTGTTTGAACTTATTCATGTCAACATATGTGAATATGAATAACAATGTCTTTGCATTGTACGTTGAAAGACATTTTATTTGTGTCTGTAATGATTTTGGTATGGGAGCTGTCTTTCTTTCCACGTTCTGTTGCATTAGGGGCTCCAAACTGACTCCACTGTTATCCAAGCATCTTCATCAATGCCTTTTATTGTTGCCTTCAGCTTAACTTTCCCGTAGACATAATATGTGGAATCCAATAAAAGAGGTTTTGAAATTGAAACAAATTCTTGGTGTGAGTTCATACATTTTACCTAGATCACGCTACGAATTGATGACTTCTTGTTTGAGATCGCTCTAATACAAATTGAAAATTTGTATGAATGTCATTTTAGCACCAAGATTTATCCGCGGTGATCTTCTATCGTCGTACAAAGTAAAACTGCTTTATTTACGTTATAGTATGTTCAATTAGAAGTACTTATCACCCAAGTACATTTTAACACACCCGAAATACACTTCACAACCCTAAGTTATTTCTAGACTATACCTAATCGTAAACCTCACAGTTCACTCTCCCGTTGTTCACTACACCACACGTATATGAACCTTATAGATGAATCTTCTCACTCATTAACCCAACACTACTATTTTTTTTTTGTATTTAAGAGCACTCGTGCAGGCTTAACTATCTAGTTTTTTACGTTTAATTGCTCTTTGCTCTCTTGCATATGAGTTATATCAAATGCTCGTGCATTATCCTTCTCTATTGTCTTTCCAGCAGACCTATCTTGGTACTGATTTCCCGATTTGAACGATTTGACTTACTAAAAAATAGGTCAAGATTGTTTAAGTTGTTGACTTGTTCAAATCTTTTGTTTAATCCTTGTACTTTTGTTTTGATCCTTGTGCTTATTGATCCTTCTTTGTATTCTAACTTATTTGACATTCCTTGAAAAGGTAATTTATTGTGGATGAGTTCCCACAAAATGATCACAAAGTTGTATACATCTACCTTGTGGTTATAGTGTTTTTTCTTCCCATGTCTCAGCGTCATTGTGGGTTGTAAACTTCTTCACCGCGTTTGCAATTGCGATATGTAATAGTTTCAGCGTTTTCATTTGAGATATGTACCACATAAGAACATAGTTTAGAGAAAATACCTTAGGGGCCATCCAGCGATACGTCCCAGTTTCTGTTGTCATCATCTCGGTTAGTGATTCTTCTCTCGCTAAACCAAAATCCACAAATTTAACGGTTTTGTGGTCAGCGGTTAATATCAAGTTCTCTGATTAACAAATATATGTGAGTAAGATTTAACTTTCAGATGGATCATAGATTATCTACTTCATTCGATCTAAAACACATACATGCCAGTAGTGACATTACCTGATTAACCTATGAAACGGATTTTAATTAAGCCAAACAAGAAATTCTTTTGGCATACCAGGTTTAAGATCACTGCAGATAATGCCATGAGAATGTAAGCATTACATCGCACGAGCAATGTCAAGAGCAAACCCAATAGCCATAGGAATGTTCAGATGCCTCGGTCGCAAGTTCACCAAGAATTTACACAATGTGCCACCCAATAAGAACTCAGTTACTAAGACCATAATGGGATTTTGCACGCTCGAATAAACTAACTATTAGAAGATCTGAATTGATTCTATGATCTCAAATCTCAAAATTGTTCGCCAAAAAATGTTTCGTTCAAGAACGAAAGAAAGATTTTTAACAAATCTCGAAATTGTTCGCCAACAAATGGCTCGTTTGATGGTTATAAATATTTTCTAACAATAGGAGATGACTATTCTAGACCAAATTGGGTATATTTTTTAAAATTAAAAACTGAAGTTGAACATATTTTTCCAATTTCTATTTTGAAACATATAAAAACCATTTTAAAACAATTGTTAAATCCATAAAGAGTAACAATGTTGCAGAATTAAAATTTACTTCCCTTCTTGCAAATAAAAAAATTACTCATTACTTTTTATATCCCTATACCTCTCAACAAAATTATGTGATAGAAAAAAACATCAACACATTTTAAATGTTGCTCGAGCTCTCTTTTTTCGGTTTCCATTTGCTTAGAATAATGGCCTAAGTGCATATCAATGCAACTTTCTTAATTATTGAAACCCGAGCCTTAGTATTGAATAATAAAAATTCTTTTGAAATGGTAAATGATAAAACACCTACTTATGACCACTTAAGACTGTTTGGATATCTATGTTACATATCTTTTCTATTTCATGATAGACACAAATTTATTTATCATGTCAATCCTTCTGTGTTTTTGGGGTATCTAATAGGATACAAAGGATATAAAGTTTTTTATTTTGAAAACTAATAGAATCTTGATTTCTAGAAATATTTATTTTTGTGAAACCATTTTTCCATTTAAAAATAAACCTCAAAGAAATATGTCGAGTTCCTTCCAAAATTATATTCTCCATTTGTTGTTATCTTTTCTAACTTGTCCATTAATTTATGTACTTAGTTTCTAATATATCTAGTTTGTCTCAAAATTTTTCCACTTCTTTAGATATTAATGGTTTTTTTTCTATCTAAATTTTCTTTTGATATTAACAATTCTTCAGACTAATCTTTATCTTCCAGACCTAGGAAAACAATTAAAAAACCACGCTATCTACAAAATTATCATTGTTATCAACTTAGTCATACTTCCATTCTTATTCATTCTTCCATTGTTTTTCATATTTCCCATTCTATATCTCTTATTTAAGACTTATTTTTCCTTTTAAACAATTTTCCTTAAATATAAAAATACGTTATTGATCCTAAAAGTTACACTAAAGCAATCAAGTTTCCAAAATGAAAAAATGCCATGAAACTTGAACTTGATACCCTTTACAAAATAAAACTTTCACTATATTTTTTACTTGAAAACAAAAAATCTGTAGGATATAGATGGTTGTATGAAGTCAAGTATAATGTTGATGGATCAACAAATATACACAAATCTCGTTTAGTTGCTAAAGGATATATGCAACATGATGGAAACGACTATGTATATACTTTTAGCCCTGTAGCTAAAATGGTTACAGTTAGGATTCATTATGTATAAAATCTATGCATTATTGGTTGATTGATGTGTTGTCTAGGTGTGATCTAACATATCAAGTTTTAATATTTATACCTAGACTAGACATTCCGAAAGGATACAAACTGTGTAATACCACGGTCGAACACATGGACTAAGTAAAATTTAAACTAATAACCTACGAAAAAAGGATCATGAAAACGTATATGATATCAATGTGTCTGAAATGAACAAGTAAACTAAACTACAACTACAATTATATACAATTAGGATGGTTCTTCTAGACTCGAGAATTATTCTCATGTATACGAACTTGCTAAAGGTTTTTGAAAAATCATTTTTATTCCTAACGGGGAATTCAATCATCTTCCGTGGATCTACCAACTCTCGCAGTGCAAATCATTTTCTAATATACCGATTATTGGCGTCTCTGCCTAATGACATATATATCGAACGTTATTAATGAACCTACATGATTTCGCAGTGCAAATTCCTATCAAACAACTAGATCATTGTGCACTGACTTACATATTGAACGCATTACCACCTAATATCCTCATTCCTAAGCACATTAACCTACCTCTCTATATGATTGTTCATACCTATCTAATGCATTTGATCTAGTCTAGACTGACGTATCCATATGAACTAAACCATTTGACAATCAATTCATAGGATCCAGTCACAAACTGAAAGATTATAACATGTATTAAATCGTGGAAATTGAAATGATTATTCAAATCATTAAGTTCATTAAGTTCGCGTACACAATACTCTAGTCTACAACAATAATTAAACATATGGATCTACATCTTAAAACTAAATTACGTAATGAACAAGTAAAAGCGATGGTTTAGAAAGCTCAGTCAATCTCTCGATCACTTGTTGCCATAACCTCACATTCAACTCGTCCTTACTGGTGGTTTAATTCCTCGACGTAGTCCAAAAAGTTTCTTCGCTTTTATGCACGATCTTGGAGTGGTTATCAATCTCTAATCTGCTCTAAAACTCTTTATAGGTTCACTCTCATCTTTTTTTTCATCCTTTGTTTGCTAAGAATCGATTCCTCGTTTAATAGAGAAGCCTCATCCCATTTAAACAATTCAAAATTTAATTTTTTAAATGAATTCGGTAAAATACTCAACTAAGTTGGCCTATGTTGGTTGTTATAAGTTTTTCCTGTGTAAATACGAGCTAATTTTGGTCGAGTGAATTCATTGGTACAAATGACACCTCTAATTGGATGAGTGCTCGACTGAGTTGCCTTCTGCTCGGGTCGCACGAATTCCCTAAAACAATTTTGTTGCCCTACAGCGACCAAGTGATTGACCGCTCTATTTGAACGAATTCTTTGGAACTTTTTGAGAAACCAAGTTCAATATGCTCGACTGAATGATCCTAGTGCTCGGACCGAGCGTTTCTACAATACAGGTTCTTGTGCAGAATGTTGACATGTTTATCCAAAATGTACTTTTTAGTGATTATTACATGCAAGATCGCAAATGATCCAAAAAGGGCATAAAAAACTTTAATAATCTAAAATGAAATAGAAGCATACAGTAAATTATAAAGAAAATTTTGTTTGATCAGGTTGATTAATGAAATGAATGTATCAAATGCCCTTTTCAATAGAGACTTAATGAAAAAAAATTATGTCTATTTCTCCTAGATATTTTTTAAGTTAATGGGAGAATTCTAAAAAGCATGTTTGTAAACTAAACAAATCAATATATGGTCTTAAATAATCCTCTAGACAATGACATTATGTTTTGATATCATATGTTCTTCAACAAGGTGTTTGTGATAATTCCTCTCTTTATTAAATTGTTAATTATTCTTTTGTAGAATTACATGTATATGTTGATGATATCTTGATATATGGTAATAATATTTCAGTTGAGTAAGCTTTACATGCTCATTTCAAAGTCAATGACATTGGTCCATGTAATTATTTTGTTTGGGTTTAGAGATTGCACATTCTATTAAAGGTATCACCATTAGTCAGAGAATATTCACCTTAAAATTATTAGAAAATTTTAGTTTATTAGGTGTTAAACCCGTTTTAATACTCATGGAGGTTAACTTCAAATTTTCTTTAAATGACAGTGAACCATTTGCCTAACCTACGTACTATAGATAGTTAATTTACCTAACTATCATTTGTCTAGATATAAACTTTGTTGCAAAGCTAAGCCAATACATGACTGTCCCAACTCAATTTCATTTTACAACTGCTCAAAGAATTCTCAAGTTCTTAAAAAAACAGTCTTGGTCACAAATTATTTTATCCATGTGTTCTTTTTCCAAACTTATCGCCATTGCAGATGTGGATTAGACCACGTATTTAGACTCTCGCAGGTCAACGACAGGTTACTGCATATTCCTTATAAGTGTCTTGCTTTCTTGAAAAAAAAAATTATGAAGCACTACGGAAGTAGAATACCGTGTTATGACAAATGCTACATGTGATTGGTTTGGATTTCTAACTTACTTTCTAAATTGTCTTTTTCTATTTCAAAGCAGGTTTTGTTGTTTTATGACAATACAACGATAATTCACATAGCAAACAATCCAATATATTATCAACGGATGAAACACATCGAGATCGATTGTCATGTCGTGAGAGAAAAGGTTCAGTCAGACTTCTTACAAATTATAAACATTCAGACACAAAATCAACTTGCAGATCTAATCTTTTTATAAAACTCTTGTCTTTGTCATAGTTCCGTACTCGACGAGAGTAATCAATATTTATTCTATCTTGAAGAGAATTATTAAAAATACATAAATTTTATTAGTGTAATTAGATAATTTTACTTTTGCTGTTTTTTTTTTGTATTTGCTTATACTCAGTTTTAAAGTATAATATAAATATTTATTGAACAATAAATATATAATTGGTTTTTTATTAATAAAATTTGGATCGTCTCTCTCTCTCTCAGCATTTATCTTATCTCTCTAAGTAGGGCTAACTTCAAAAATACTCTCATAGGGCTAAAACACTTCAAAAATACCCTTCTCGAAAAAAGAAAAAATTTTAACTTCAAAAATACCCTTATAAATGTTGATATTCCCAAAATACCCCTGCGACCTTACGACCTAGTTCGACCCAGCGATCCAGTTTGACCCTGTGACCCTTGTCCCTCTGCGACCCTTGTTCCTTTGCGACCCTTGGACCCCTGCGACCCTTGTCCCTCTTCGACCCTTGTTCATCTGCGACCCTTGGACCCCTACGACCATTGTCCCTCTGCGACCCTTGGACCCCTGCGATCCTTGGACCCCTGCGACCCTTGGACCCCTGCGATATTAATTTATTATTTACAAATTATTCACAAATTAATATGAATAAATTTTTGAAAATACAGCTCAAATCAAAATATGTTGGACCCGTGCGACCCTTCCGACCATTTCGACTAGTCTTTTCAATGTCAGACTACTGCTTTTTCCAGGTTCTAGCTATGCTTTTTATTTTACCAATGCCACATTGAAGACCTATATTAAAGGTTCTTTAATGTGGTCAAT
>CM071865.1:20761925-20776222 GCA_036759665.1 Gynandropsis gynandra
CTGACCGCTCAACAACATAGGATCTCGAACCTTGCTGGAAGGTTAAGGAACGAATCCGGTCCGCTAAGTTGTAGATTAAGCTTTGGCTAATGAGAATCTGACCGGTCGGTTAGCCATCTTAGGGATAGTGATTGCGGTCATAACGCTGCCATGGTATATGTTAATCGCTGCTGGAAGGTAGGGTTGCATGTATCCATGGTTAGGAGGTTTAGGCTCGGAAGAATCACTCCTCACCTAGAGCATAAATTTCCCGTTGTCAAAAGTAGGTTATAGATCTATGATCCTTAGTCGTTCATCTATGCAATTCCCGGTATCCCGTACACCCGTATTATTCACCATATCTAGTCTCATCCTTACCCTAGTTTCATTGTCACCATTAGAATAGTTTTAGGTTTATTAGGACCATATCCCACTCTATCATCTTTCGTCTTAGTTTAGTTTCATTCTTAGTTTAGCTGCAATTAGTCCCTAGAGATCGACCCTGGTACTTGCGGTGAAGTGGACTAGGTTAATTATAACTCGCGTTTCCACACGTCACCCATTTCAAATCAATAAACTGAGTCGAAGATGGTCATGCAACTACTGCGACCCTTGCTAGTCAACCGACTCACGGAATCGAAGATGTTCATGCAACTCCTGCGACCCTTGCGACCTAACCGACTCACTGACACTCACCCATTTCAAATCAATAAACCATTTTGTGACTCGAAAGCTTGCAAAACCCTAGAAATCGAACTACTTACACTTATTGACGCCATTGAAGATTGACTCGTGCTCTCTTCGTCACTGCTGCTGCTGATTCTAGTCATTTTCCTTCTCGCCAACTTCAAATCGATTCCTCTCAAGTTCGACATCACTTATTTCTTTCTTGCTATAAACTTTTAAACAGGTTTCACGGCGAAAAACTGTTCGGCTTTCTCGATTTCACGTCGAAAAACTGCGGAACATGGATTTTTCCACGTTCAAACATTAAGGGCAAGTTTGTCTTTTCTTCAGTTTTTTTCGGATTTAATAATTATTTTAGAGAAGGGTATTTTTGAAGTGGTTTAGCCCTATAAAGATATTTCTGATATTCCGCCCTCTAATAAGACGCAATCTTTAAAAAAGAGAATAAAATTGCATTATCATAAGTGCCAACAAGTGAGAGAAATACACTGATAATTTTTCGGCAATTAAATCACTTCTATTTGACGGAGAAGACAGACAAAGGCATGTAAGCGAAAACACGTCATGCTGAGTCGTCTTTTTCATCGAATTTGACGGTTTACACAATATTCGGAATCACTGCTTTCTGTTAAAAAGAGGTTTACACGGAATCACTGCTTTCTGTTAAAAAGAGGTTTACACAATATTCGGCGGGATTGATTTTTTCTTTTTATTAATGCAACGGATTAAAAGGATGAAATCGAAAAAAATCAACTGAATAGTAACATGGAATTTTTTTAGCGTGTTTGATTTCACGGGCAATTTAACGATCTTTTAGAGAAAGTACTGAATTTAAAAAATTGGATATCAAGATATTATAACTAAGTGTTAAATTTATTTTATCTAATTGCTGCCGCTGATATTAACTTTTAACCTTCACAAAACTTTTTTCATTTAAGCCTATTCCACGATTGTCATAAATTCGTCGTATTATTCCTTAAATCACAACAAACACTAAATTTCCATAGATTGATCCAACCAATATATTAAATCCTAACTTCTACAAAAATCGATCGAATAAACATTGGATATTTAAAAATTTTCGTGACAAGAAAATTAAAAGCTTAATTAGGTATAACATCAGACATTAATAGAATTAAGAAGGTTAAAAGTTTAAGAAGTAATCAAATAATCAGATTAGCCAAAAGAAAACAGAATTAAAACAAAGGTAATAAGTGTTTAGCTATTTTTTCCTTAACTCTATCAATAGGATTGAACAAATAACGGATATTTGCGAATATCCGACTATTTATATTTGTATTCAACGAATATCTAAATTTATTATTTGTATTTGTATTTGTAAATTTAAATATTTGCAAATACGAATATCCATCAGATATACAGAGATCTGTATCTGAACCTAAATTTTTTTAAATATAAAATATATATAAAAAATTTAATTAAAAAACCAATAATCATCAAATATATCCTAAAACTAAAATTTAAATCGCACAAATATGCAAAAATACATAATATAAATAAAATAAAACACCAAATCTTCACATTCATCTCCAGATAAGTTATTTAAATTTAGTTTCGTCGATTAATCTAGGAATATCATCAATTCACCTAAACAATGAAACGAATTGTTATATATACACTAAAATAAAATTCACAAAAAAGTTATATATTTAGTGATTTCGATTTTTTATATATTGTAATATCTCTATGACATTATCCAATTTATTTGGATTAAAACCAATCTCTGTGTAAATTAAATCTTCAACAATCTTAATTTTTTTAAAAGTATTCGATATTTTAGTCCTTCAATCATAAATATATTGCATATTTATCTATATATTTATATAATAAATGTTTAAATAAGATTAATAATGTCTTTTATTTTCAATTTGATCATTAAAATCAATTTTGTTATATATATATCTATATATTAACTAAATTTTCTATTTAGTACTTACGGATATGAATAGTTCGGATAATTAAATCTACTATTTGTATTTGTATTCGTATTTGTCGAATATATGATTTCTAATATTTGTATTGTATCAGCGGATATTTGAATTTTCGATTCGAATACGAATACTTCGAAATTTTGCCCAGCCCTATCTATCAGACAAGACAATTTAATATTTATTTATATATGACCAGTCAACTAAGCTTTCCTCACTTATACTACCCATTTCCTATTTAAGCTTTCCTCGCTTATACTACCCATTTCCTATTTGTTTCATTGTTCTCCTTCATCTTTCCTAGGTTTTTATCTCATGTAAATCGATTTAAGAGTACATATATATAAACCATACATAACTATCCCAATGTATAATCTGAAACTAATCGGACAGCTCGGATCAGATCATATAGATATTCTTAGGAGAAGTACAAGCATAAGCTAAAAGCCTACACCAGACAAGAACCTAGAATGGTCTGTGTATCTGCATAATCTTACATCAGGAATAGAATGAGATCAAAGGTTGTTGGAAACTTACAAATCATCTGCGTTTATATAAACATGGTTTTAACTCGGGCCACTCAATTTCCTTTCTCTTTGACTTTGGCGTCTCCTATAAAATTAAAATCGTATAGTAATAGAGACTCAGGGAAGATAAATTATAAAGCACATCCACAAGGGTATGAAAAAATCATTTTTATTGGAAACATTCCACCACATAAACTAAATGTCTGATCCTCACTGACCTTTTTCTGGAAATGAAATAAAATAAACATCTTGTTTGAGAAGTCCTGCATAATGGATGTAAGGTTCAGCGGAATGAAAAACGATTCAATGTGACGAAATAGAGGAATGTATATAAGAAACTTACCTTTGAAACCGATGTAAATCCAAGATCGCATACAGCTTTCACAAAGGCTTTTGGGTCTGCTCCACCAGTGTTTGGATCAAACCTGCTTTTCACCTCTGCTATGAGAAGCCAACCGCTGTTGAATGCACCGCATCCAAGGATATTAGCCAATCATGTATGAACAGAACTATAAAGAAGAGCAAGGAAGAAACCAGTAAACCTTGCGCGAAGAACTCTATGAGCTTCTCGGATGTAGCTGGAATAATTGGTCCCCATCAATGAAAGACAAAATACAGCAACATCAATGGATGAAGACTCAAGTAGAGTCTGCCAGAAAAATCACAAACCCATTACCACCATCTAAGCCTGAGAAAAGATAATGAAATAGAGTATGCATTATCAATTAGAATAACATACATTGGACATATCGCACGCAATAACAGAAGGGTCCTTCGCGACAAGGTCGAAGGAGAAAACTTTGTTCTTCACACTCTTTGCAAGCCGTGCATCACCTATAAGAAGTTACATCAGGACATAATGCCGGATAAGATAAGGAGTAACTGCAGTAAACAAGGATACAAAAATCTCACCACAGCCGAAATCCGCCACAACTAGAGAAGGGCTTCGAGACTTTAGCCAATTAATTATGGTGTTGACAGGAAGTTCAGGCCAATGTGTCATTTGCTCTTGATAACCTGTATGATACTGATAAAGCTAAGTCAATTATCAGAATACGCATCAAGCATCAGGGCCACCAACTTTATGTATTTTGTCAGTGAGATTATTTGAAGTTTCCATCACAAGGAACACTGCAGACTCAGATATTTGACTACTGATTGAAAAAAAATTAATTGAAAGGCCCATCCTTTAGAAGACAAAAATTATCGTTTCAAGCTAGTCATACCATATCAAACATTTCAGGGTCTTCTTTGAAGTAGTTGAGCGCCTCTTTTCCACTAAGAACATAGTAAAAGGAAACGAATCAAACCTTTTAGAATGAAGAAAAGCTACTTGTAATTTTAGTTTGAGACTGCTCGACAAAGATTTATTGATCCAATTATAAAGTATTGAAGCTAAAACAAGTGAATTTTGTCCGCTTTTCTCAGCAAAACAGTGGCCGAACGTATTGTATCGGCACTGAAACTTACGTGCAAGTGTAGAGCTTCTCGTTAAGCATCCTGAAGTGTCCACCAGCTAACCTCGATCGAAGCTGAGATTCATGACAACACTCGAGGATCAAACCTCCTAAAACTTCCAGAAAATTCAAACAGGCGTGATAAAATATGCAAATAGGAATAGAGAGAGAGAGAGAGGGACCATGTCGAGGAAATTAGAGGATTTTGAACGCTTCGATGAGGCCGAAGAACCTCCTTGTTCATGGTCTTGGTGGAGTTTGATCTCGCGTGGACGCTTTTTGTCGTTCTGGTTCTTCGGTGTGTCATTAGGCTTCTGATTTAGGGTTTTGCGGTGCCTTTTCCTTGTTCGCTTCCTGGTTTTCCCCTCCTCTTTCATGACGGACCCTGCTGCGTGGATGTCTTCTCCACTGACGTTACCGCTCTCTATTACTCTGCGTCAGGTTTTGTATGTCGTGGTTGAGCTTTCTTGGTCGACGATTACTTGCGTTAGGTCATATTGCTAAAAGCAGCTGTCTAAAATGTTGGGCCTTATATCGGAGAAAACCCAATAGGCTTTCTCAATAAGCCCATTTCTTTTAGCTCTACCATTGTGCTAAAAAAAGATTGTTTTATTTGAAAAGAAAATTAGGTTAAGAATACGCGTAACATTTGTATTTTTATTAAATTAAAATATAGTGAGTAATTTTAATTTTTTTATGTTAATATTTATATACACCTACATATCATTTTTTTTGTCTTAAAATTATCTTTATATTTTTTTTCTTATTTTTATCTATATTTCATATATTTATCTATAAATCATATCATTAATAATTTATTGAAAGCTTATTTAATTAAAATATTATATGGTCTTCAAACATGATATTGAATCATAATGATTTTCTTTTTAGAATATGGAGGTATACTGTACGTCTCATATAGCTGCACTCGACAAATTATTTGGGGATTATCAAAAATACCCTTATAGGACTAAAAGACTTCAAAAATACCCTTCCCGAAAAAAAAAATTTTTCCGCTTCAAAAATACCCTTATAAATGCTAAAATTCCCAAAATACCCCTCCTTCTACCCAGTTTGTTAGGAGGGTAGTGTTGAAGTGTTTTAGCCCTAAGAGGGCATTTCTGATATTGTGCCAATTATTTGTGTGATAGAATAAGATGTACGATACCCAAAAGTTACAGCGTCCAATAAGGGTTATTCAGATTGGGCGAATTCGGACCGATGGGAAAAATCTGAATAGTTTTGTAAATGGGTTAATCTAAAAATTCATATGGGTTCAAATTTTAAAATTCATTCGGATTCGGGACGGTTCGATCTAGATTCGAGTTTAATCCGAAGAATCCGAAAAATTCAAATTAAAAAAAAAAGTTTTGTTTTTTTGTTGTTGTCGAATGTTCTTTTTATTAACAAACAAAGTAAGCGACTCCTCCCCTCTTTTCTTGCTATGTTTATTTCGTTGTTCATTGTTGACTCTCTCCTGCTTTGTTCGTTGTCAACTCTTCACTTTTGATTTGGTGTTTCTGCTTTGTTCATCGTCGATCTCTTCTGCAGTTCGTCAATTGACTATTCTCTTCACCATCGACTCTTCTATTCATCGTTGTGTCGACAATCCCATGTCGTCGACTCTACTCTTATGCAGCTCGTCCGTAGACTCTTCTCTTCGCCATCGACTGTCCCACGCCATCGACTCTTCTATTCTTCCACGCAGTTGAATTCTTTGTCTTCTTCGTTGTAAGCTTTGTTCATTATTAGACTCATTTGTAAGCTTCGTTCGTTCTTGTTAGTGTTGTTATGGGTTTATTTATTGCTAGGATACTATTTTTTATATGTTGAATGTTTATTATCGGTAAGAACCGGTATGTTGCATAAAGTTTAATACAACATAAATTTTTATACAACAATACATTCGTAGTCATTGGAACAATCTAATAAGATGTTTTATGTGTTGGTTTTGTTTGTTTATTATTAAGGATTTTTACCAGTATCTTTCAAATCTAATAAGATGTGGTTGTATCTTTTATATGGTAGCTGGATATGTATATGGTATGATGGTCACTGATCAACTTGATACGAACGAAGTTCAATCTCAGAAGAAAATGGTAGTGACATCAAAAAACAATGAGTTATCTTAGAAATGTTGTTGATGGGTATCAGAGAGTGAGGAGAAAGAAAATTATTTGTAGGGGAATTTAAGAAATTGATTGCTGATAAGGAAAATGTTAAGGAGATATCAAATGAATTGGATATTTATTTGATGGAAAATTTTGAGGTGTCGAGTTATAATATTGGATCTAGAATTTGATATATTGTTGTAGTGAAAAGTAAATAGTTCCAAGTTTCTAATTTTAACGCAAATGGATTGAGATGTTCTTGCAATTTCAATATCTACAATTGCATCTGAGTCAGCATTAAGTATTAAAGGACATATCATAGACCAATATATGAGTACATTGACTCATAATATGATCGAAACAATGATTTGACGCAAAATTGACTGCGATCGACATTTTGTATATATATTTTAGTTGATTTTCGATAGATTTTTTAATTAGTAATTTGATTTTTAATAATTTTGCATTCAAATTAATATATTTTATTTCGTTTGAAAATGAAAAATATATAATATTAATATATTACAATTTTTTAATTAAATAGTCTAGCACACGAATCAACTCGTTTTTTGCTAGCTAAAGGCGAGTTGAGATTTTTCAGCTCGTTTTGACAACGAAACGAGCTGAACTAGTTTATTTTTTGGCTAGTTGATGACGAGCTGAATCGAGTCAACTCATTTTATAACCCTACTCCTTCCCAAATTTGTTTCACAAAGTAGATCCTCCTAATCCGACTAGAGATCTTTCCTTGTTTTTTTTTCTGAAAGATTTAATTTTATATTAGTAAAATTGAAACCTTACAATCTTTACAATCTTTTGATACAATTAATATTAATTTCATTTTTGTAGTTTTAAAGGTTTTGTATTCAATGTTGCCATATTAGTTTCAATCTGGTAATGGTAATATGTTATGGTAACATGTTAGTGTTGTTAATATTTTTCTACATGTAGTTGAATAGTTGAATGGATATTTCTGTTAGCATTTAAGAGGCCTTAATGATACATTTGATATATTTTACATTAACATTTATGTTATACATTAAAATTGTTAGTTAAGGGAGTGAAAAAATCCGTCGGTGAAATTTAAAATTCATGTTAATTAATTAAAATCTTAGAAGAAGAAAATTTGTTATATGACACAATTTCCATCTTGAAAATATTTGAATTTTAAATTTTTTATTTCAGTGTAAAAAATTAATAAAGTAAAAAAATATTAAACCAAAAATGAGAAAAAAATAATCTCTTTCAAATCTTGGAACATTATCTTCAACTGAAACCAATGTATATAAAATGGGGGAACTTCAAAAATATCCTCATAGGGCTAAAGTGCTTCAAAAATACTCTTCGCTGAAAAAAAAGTTTCAACTTCAAATCTACCTTTAAAATATTGATAATCCCATATTACACTTGTCGACAATTTTTCTCTCTCCTCTAGGGCACCTCTATTTCTCTCTCTCATATGGCGCGAAAATTACTGTTCCCCTACAACACAACAGATTCGGCGAGAGTAGCTTGAAATCGGCATCAGATTCGCTGCCAATAGGTTAAAATCGTTTGTTGTCAACAAAGAAGCTTGCAATTAAGCACGTTCCGCAGAAAAACCAGGTATGTTTAGTGAGTTTTCCGTGTTTCTCTTGTGTTTTTCTGGTTTCTTTTGTGAGTTATGAAGCACTTGGTCAACATAAGACTCGTTTATTGAAAACGAGTCTAAACTAGTCATATTTATTGCAATGTCAAATAATCGCAATTAGTGAGTGGGTCACAGAGTCGTACGGTCGCATTGGGTCACAGAGTCTCATCGAGGGGTCAAAGGGATCAAAGGGTCGCATGGGTCCAAGGGTCGCAGAGGTAAAGGGGTCGCAAAGGGTCAAAGGGTCGCAGGGGTCCAAGGGTTGGATGGAAAAGGGATCGCAAAGGGTTCAAAGGGTCGTATGGGTCCAAGGGTCGCATGGGAAAGGGGTCGCAAAGGGTTCAAAGGGTCGCAGGGGTCCAAGGGTCGCAGAGGTAAAGGGGTCGCAGGGGTCCAAAGGTCGCATGGGAAATGGGTCGCAAAGGGTTTAAAGGGTCACAAGGGTCGCATGGGTACAAGGGTCGCAAATGGGTACAAGGGTCGCAGAGGTACAAGGGTCACAAAGGGGTACAAGGGTCGCAAAGGGGTACAAGGGTCGCAGAGGTACAAGGGTCACAGAGGGGTCAAATGGTCGTAGAGGTACAAGGGTCGCAGAGGTACAAGGGTCGCACGGTCGCACTGGGTCACATAATTTACCCCGTTTTTATGTTTTTGTTACAGGTGTAATGGATACGGTGGATGAGAAAATCACACTGATTTATTTTTTGTATGATGGTAAATGGGAAAAAACCCAAATGGAGAATCTGAATGAGTTGGTAGAGTTTAGGAAAACCAAAGAGTATTTTTCTTATGTCCTCCGGTTAGTCTGACATACCAGCAACTGATTGATGAGTTATGTGCAGAGATGATGGTGGGAAATAATACAATGAAGTTGAAGTTAAGCTATTTGCCCAATATTTGTGAAAACAGGAAACCGACATATAATGAATGACAAACATCTTATTTGTTATCTGTTCGATCGCATAAGAGGAATTCGAACATTGCTGTATGTGGAGATATAATCGGCAAGTGTGAAGTGTGAAATCGAAATTGAGAGGAAAATTGAGCCTTTAATTCCTGCTTTTGGAAGCATTGCCAAAGAAGGTGAGGATCGAGGTGTTGTAGATTATGATGACTGTGTTATTGTAGGTCCAGATAACAAAAGTAGAGTTGAGAGTAATTCGGAAACAATAGATATTTTGGATTCAAATAATTCTGATAGTGAACATACAAGTGGGTGTGCCATAAATGTGGTAGTTAATGGAGTT
This sequence comes from Gynandropsis gynandra, assembly GCA_036759665.1. NCBI lineage: Eukaryota > Viridiplantae > Streptophyta > Magnoliopsida > Brassicales > Cleomaceae > Gynandropsis > Gynandropsis gynandra. The sequence continues at coordinate 20,771,513 of CM071865.1, forward strand.
GTTTGTGGCAGTAATAAAGTTGATTCTGATGTGCCAATAGAGCATAAGTATGCTAATGGTGAGAACAACTCAGAAATGGTAGTTCACAATAGCGAAAATAATAGCTTCGAGTTCAAAGATGGATTGGATCTTAAAATTAGGCAAGAGTTTGATAGCAAGAAGGATGTACATGCATTTGTAAGGAAGGGTTCAATCAAAGCTTCGTTTAGATATACGACATTGAGATCTGATACGAAGCTGTGGGAAGTATGATGCAAGTTTTTCGGAAGTGGTTGTAAATGGAAATTACGTGTGGCAACAATCCCGAATTTCAAACGGTTTATTGTGAGAACACACCATCCCATTCATAACTATTCACCTGTATCTAAATGGACCGAAGCTACAAAGAGTACAACACAAATGGTTAAGGATTATTTGAAAGAGGAATATGCCGTAAATTATGAAACACCTCTAGCAAAAGAACTGATGGCTTGTGTAAAAGCAAAATATGGTGCCAATGTATAGTATTTGATGACATTAAGAGGCAAATGCGGTTCTCAAAAGGAGATTCGTGGTGATGACTTTGAACATTATAGGAGGCTTTCAAGGTTGTTGCACATGTTTATAAAAAGAAATCTCGTATTTGTCGCAAATCTTCAGCTCGACATTGATGGAAAAAGCTTCAAATACCTTTTTATGGCTGTCGGAACGACAAAGGGATGGAAATACATGCGTAAAGTGGTTTCTGTGGATGCGACATTTCTGACAGGAGTGTACAAGGGAGCATTGATTGTGGCGACCGCGCAAAATGGTGAACATCACCAATATCCTATTGCATGGGGAATAGTCGATAGAGAGAAGGACAAATCATGGACGTGGTTTATGTCAAGATTGAAAGAGGTGATACCGGACAGACGTGATGTTTTTGTGATATCTGATCACCATAAAAGCTTGATCAACGCACTCAGCATACACAGAGAACGAATTTGAAGTGCTATTGAATGATTTGAAGGCCAGATACAAAAAGGACTTTTGTGACTTTTGTGACCTCTGCGACCCTTGTACCCTTTGCGACCCTTGCACCTCTGCCACCCTTGTACCCTTTGCGACCCTTTGACCCCTACGACCCTTGTGCCCCCGACCCTTGTGTGCCTCTGCGACTCTGGTACCCCCTTAGCCCTACCGCCCTTGTTCCCCCTGCGACCCTTGTCCCCCCTACGCCCCTTTCACCCCCTGCGACCCTTGTGCCCTGCGACCCTGGTACCCCTACGACCCTCGTACCCCTTCGATTCTTGTACCCCCGTGACCCTCGTACCCTTGCACCCTCGTACCCCTACGACCCTTGTACCCCCTGCGACCCTTGTACCCCTGCGACCCTTGTATCTCTGTGACGCTTTGACCCCTCTGCCACCCTTGTGATTGTTGTGACCTTTGTGGCCATTTTTGACCTTTCTGACCTTTGCGCATGTATCTTAATGTTGCAAAGTATTTGGAGATGGAAAGGTACAACATATTAACCACTAATGACGCCGAGTCAATAAATTCAACGTTGAAGTAGTAAAAAAATTTACGATCCTAGGGCTTTTAGATATTTGTTTGGGAAAGACAGTGGAATGGTTCAATAGGTATAGGTTGGAAGCAGCTACCGTTGATGATTCTCAAAAGTTAACACCTTACGTTGAGAAAACATTATATGAACGGTTGGGACAGGCATCCAAGTATGATGTTATTGAATTGAACAGTCTGAGTGATGAGTATGAGGTGAGAAATGAGATGGGTAGAAGGTTTGTAGCGAGTCTTCAAAAAAGAACGTGCGAATGCAAAATGTTTGATATGGATAAGTATCCATGCAGTCACGTAATTGCGCCAGCATATAAGGTTGGTAAAGGTCACAAGATACCAGATCTATGTTCAAACTACTAGCTTCGGGAGACATGGCGTTCGGCTTGCCAAGAAACCGTGTATCCCGTTCCTTATATGCGACCATGCGACCCATGCGACCTTCAATTGGCATTAATTAGTTTGACGTTTTAAATGTATTGTTTTGATTGTTTTTTTACATTTTATCATTGTTAATCCGTAAATTCGTTGATTTCGCATATATTGATCCTTATATGCGACCATACGACCCATGCGACCCTCAATTGGCATTAATTAGTTTGACATTTTGTCATTATAAACCCGTAAATTCGTCGATTTCGCATGTATTGATCCTTATATGTGACCATGTTACCCATGCGACTTATGATAAGTTGTCCCACATCGGATAGGACATGAACTTTGGGACTTGTATTGTATATATGGTGTTAGGTAACCCTAAACTCTTGAGCTAGCTTTTGGGATTAGTTAGGCCCAGCCCATATTTGACATGGTATCAGAGCAAAAATCGTCTCACGACGAAACCCTAGCCGCCCACTTCTTCTTTCTCGGCCAACCCTAGCCGCCGCACCATCACCGGTCCGGCCCACCCTCGTCCCGCCCGCCGCAGTCAGCCCACCTTCCGCCACTGCTCCGACGTCTCACCCCTCGGCTCAGCTGTTCCTCCGTCGCCCCACCAGCACGGATCAGCCTTACCCGTCGATCCAGATCTCCTGCACCCCGTCGCTCAACCGCACGCACCATCATCGGCCGCGTCCCGCTCAACCATTTCCCTATTTTCTTACACCATCGTCTACATCCTTTTTCGGCGTCTTCCCCTTGGCTCCGTCGTCTCACCACCACGGATCTGCCCTCTCCATCGCCCCAGATCTCCATCAATCCGCGTCGCCTCAACCGAATTCCCTAATTCTCAGCCGCGTCCCGCTCAACCAATTCCACAATGCTCGGCCGTGTCCTCCCAATCGATTCCCTAATCTCTTGCTCCGCGTCCAGCCGCCATGTCGAACATTCCCGAGCCATCGAATCGCACCGAGTCCGTGAGCATGTTTGATCCACAACAGCCACATAAACTCCTTTTCGCTTGCAACATGTCAAGCGTTACAAAACTCACTCCGACGAACTACCTCACGTGGAGCGTTCAAATTCTCTCCCTCCTCGAAGGCTACAATCTCGAGTGCTTCATCACCAGGAAAAGCTTCTCGTGGTCATATCAAACAACTACGAGATCAAATCAAACGCTGTGCCAAAGGATCTCAATCGGTGGAAGAATACCTACGGTTCATCACCACCAAAACCGACGAACTCTCTCTCCTCGGGAAACTGATGGATCACGAGGACGTTCTTGAAGCTATCCTTGATGGACTGCCGAAGGAGTACAAACCTATAGCAGATGTGATCAATGCCAAAGACACCACAATTTCAATTGAGGAGCTGCACGAAAAACTCCTTAATCATGAGGCAAAATTGGTCGTCGATCTCCCACCCCCCGCCACTGCCCTACCGGTCACAGCTCATTTTGCTGCTGCGCGTCCAAAACCACGCAACCGTAACTCTCAATGGAGTCGCAAAAACAACAGGAACTCCATGGGTGGTTACCGAGGCCACTGCCAAGCTTGCGGGACTCAAGGACACAGCGCAAAATTCTGCTCCCGCTTCCGCCTCATTTCCGCAAACACCTCCTCCGATCCGATTCAACAACGGTGGACACCCCCTCAACGTCCGTGGCCGCCTGCTACAAACGTTGCTACGTATCCTACGTATGATACCTTGAGTTGGCTTCTTGACAGTGGTGCCTCACATCACATCACTTCCGACTTGCAGAACCTATCACTCCACAGTCCGTATCACGGCGGCGAAGAGGTCACCATCGCTGATGGCTCCGGACAGCCCATCACTCATACGGGTTCCTTTTTTTCGCTATCCTTACTAAATCGTTCACTATTACTTGATAATGTGCTTTGTCACTTGCATTCACATCTAGGACATCCGTCACTACCCATCCTCAAACACGCCTTGTCCAAGGTTCACATTCCTTTAGTTCGAGAGTCTTCTGTTTCTCCATGCAATTCTTGTCTTAGTAATAAGAGTCATAAACTTCCGTTTAATGAGTCATCTATTGTTTCTTCTCGACCACTTGAGTTTGTTTTCTCTGATTTATGGACATCTCCTATTATTTCAACGGATGGTTTTCAGTATTATGTTCTTTTTGTTGATCATTTTACGCGTTATTCTTGGCTTTATCCGCTCAAACAAAAATCACAAGTTCAAACAACTTTTATTGCCTTCAAATCTCTTGTCGAAAACAAGTTTGATGCTAAAATCGTCAATCTATACACCGATAACGGTGGAGAATACATAGCCCTCTGTTCTTTTCTATCGGGCAATGCCATCTCACACTACACAACCCCACCCACACTCCCGAGCATAATGGGATATCCGAATGTTGACATCGTCACATTGTCGAAACCGGATTATCTCTTCTTATGCACGCCTCTCTACCACTACCCTATTGGTCTTACGCCTTTACGATCGCGGTTTATCTAATCAACCGCATGCCCACGCCTCTCATGTCCTATGCCTCGCCCTACGTAGCTCTCTTTCAAACTCCACCGAACCTCCATAAACTCAAAATCTTTGGCTGTTTGTGCTACCCTTGGCTACGTCCCTATGCCTCTCACAAACTAGACCCTAGATCCGCCCCATGTGTCTTCCTTGGCTACTCCAACACTCAAAGCGCGTATCTTTGTCTTGACCTTTCCAAACTTCGCGTCTTTGTCTCGCGTCACGTTGTCTTTCATGAATCCGTCTTCCCCTTTGCTAATCTTTCCAAATATGTCACACATCCTAGCATAC
>CM071865.1:20786091-20796447 GCA_036759665.1 Gynandropsis gynandra
TCTCGACCATCGACAGACCGATGGTTGTACCCTCGTAGTCCAAATATATGAGAATGGACCAATACTTAGTTTTTGTTTTTTCCTTAAAATAGGGCCTAACAATAACAGTGTTTGATTTCAGTTGTGTTTTGTATTTGGATGGTTTTTTTGAACTTTCATTTGAAAAATATATGAGAATGGACCAATACCTGTGCTTTAGTTTTTTCCTTAAAATAGGGCCTAACAATAACAGTGTTTGATTTCAGTTGTGTTTTGTATTTGGATGGTTTTTTTGAACTTGAACATTCATTTGAACTTGAACTTTCATTTTACAATGATTCAATAGTAAGTATTATTACTAGTATCGCTGTTTTTGTGGATTTACTATTCTTGTAACAAGGGTTGCGAGGAACAAGGGTGGCAGAGGGACAAGGGTCGCAGGGGTCCAAGAGTCACAGAGGGACAAGGCTCGCACGGGTCCAAGGGTCAGAAAGGGAAAAGGGTCGCATGAGACCAAGGGTCGCAGAGGGATAAGTGTCGTACGAGTCCAAGGGTCGTAGAGGGACAAGGGTCACAGAGGGACAAGGATCGCACGGGTCCAAGGGTCGCAGATGGACAAGAAACAATAAATTATTCATATTATTTGTAAATAATTGTATTTGTAAATAAGAAATAATAAATTATTCATATTATTTGTAATAATTGTATTTGTAAATATAAGGGGTCCGAGGGTCGTAGAGATATAAGGGTCGCAGAGGTACAAGGGTCACAGAGATACAAGGGTCCCAGAGGTACAAGGGTCGCAGGGATCCGAGGGTCGCGACCCTTGTACCTCTACGACCCTTGAACCTCTGCGACCCTTGTATCTCTGCGACCCTTGGATCCCTGCGACTCTCGGACCATTGTACCCGTTCGACCCTTGACCCTGCGACCATTTTACCTCTGCGACTCCTTTTATTATTATGAAGAAATTTTAAAAATATAACAATGTACCAAATATTTTAAAAAATAACAATGTACCAAATATTTAAAAAATAACAATGTACTAAATATTTAAATGTAACAAATATTTAAAAATAACAATGTACCAAATATTTAAAAATAACAATGTACCAAATTTTTAAAAAATAACAATGTACCAAATTTTTAAAAAATAACAATGTACCAAATATCAAGTTAATGTCACGATGGAGGGATACATTTTCCATTACTAAATACATGAGCCACAATCTTCTCACGCATGGAAATAACATTTTCGTCGCAAATGCAGTGCAAATCATTACGTGCTTTCATTACCGATTGTAGGAGTAAACACCAGAGTCATTCCCACTTTTGTTCTGTACATCTTCATAATACTCATATTTCCATTTTTCTTCTCCAGAAGCCAAAGAAGAAAACCCTCCGAGAATGAACATCTTGGGAATAGCTTTTCTTAGATTCTCAATCACCGGATTGATATGCGTTTCCTTAAGCCTCGTCTGGCAGTCGTATACCGTAATGCATCGGATTTTGAAAACCGCTTTGATGGCTGATGTGGTGAAACACGAGTTATAAATTTTCGTAGACCACTTCACTGCAAGTATACGGATCGTGTAGTACCAGGGTCGATCTCTAGGGACTAAAGCAGGCAAAAACTAAGAATAAAACTAAACTAAGACGAATGGAAATAGATAAATGTGTGGTCCTAAATATCTAAAAACTAAACTAAGTGGTGACAACGATGGTAGGTTTGGATAGACTTGGATATGACGAACACCACGGGTGTCGGGATACTGGGAATCGTATGGATGAAACAACTAAAGATCATAACCCTATCGACTTATCTTGACAATGGGAAATTCATGCCCTAAGGTGAGGAGTGATTCTTCCGAGCCTAAACCTCCTAACAATGAGTACGTGCAACCCTACCTTCCAGCAGTGATAACCCGTACCATGGTAGCTTTACAAACACAATCCTAATTCCTAAGTCGACTAACCGACCGGTCAGATTCTCATTAGCCGAACTTAACCTACAACTTAACAGGTCCGGATTCATCCTTTAACCTTCCAGCAAAGTCTGAATTCCTATGTTATTGAGCGGGCAACACTAGTGTAAGGGTGATAATGTTAAGTGTAGAATCGAAAATCAAGATAAAATCAATAGATCTAAGCATTAACGCAAATCATTGTTCATCCGTTACAATCCGATATCGGTCCGTATCTCCGCAATTCGCACAGTACATAGCATTCGCTGCATTACCCATGGCTCTATTCTGGTTAGGCTCATATAATCGACGAGTGCTATTAGGCATACCTCTTGGGGTTGACCACATGGTGTGGTTCATGGCGAGGTTATCAATCAGCTCGAATCCCTCCTCGATGCTCAGATCCATGAATGATCCTCTGGCAGCGTTATCCAACCTCATGCGGTGCTCATCTGAAATTCCGTTATAAAAAGTTTGGATAACGTACCACTGCTCAAGTCCATGGTGTGGGCATGACTGTAGAAGATCCTTGAATCTACCCCACGCCTCAAACATAGTCTCTCCATCTCTGCATCTGAATGTTGTGATTTCCCCCCTCATCTGAATTGTCTTGCTCGGAGGAAAGAAGCGTGATAGGAACAGTGTGCAGAGCTGATCCCAAGTGGTGATAGATCCCGCGGGGAGTGATTGCAGCCAAGTTTTCGCTTTTCCCCCAATTGAAAAAGGGAAAAGACGCAGCAAGATTGCATCCTCAGAGACTCCATGAATTTTGAACGTACCTGAAAGTTCGAGGAAGTCTCTGAGGTGCTGATGAGGATCTTCATGGTTTCCACCCATGAATTGCTTCTGATAAAGCATATTTATCATTGCTGGCTTAATCTCGAATTGCTCTCTTGCAACAGCAGGCATCCTTATGGCTGTTTGCACGTTGTTCATGTTCGGCACCACGTAATCCCTTAGACGACGTGGTGGATGAGCCTGTAATTGCATCTGTCCATTGCCGTTCTGGTTATCCATCTTTTGTCGACCTGAAAGTTCTGCAAAGGACAAACAAAGAACAATTTACGTAGAAGGAACGAAAGAAAAGAAAACAAAAATAAAACAAAGCAAGAAGGACTCTAGGTTCGAATCTAAGACGCGTTGACAATAGTCCCCGGCAACGGCGCCAAAAACTTGATGCGTATCAGAGTTAAATATAACCTAATCTACCCGCAAGTGCACGGCACGTGTGTAGTATTTTAGGTGTCGATCCCACAGAGACTATGCAACGCTACCTAAACCCGAACTATGAATCAAACTTGCTAACGAAAGAATGTGGATAAGGAATGAAATACTGAAATTAACTAAATTACTTGGGTTCTAACGATGAGACAAACGTCCTAGGTATCCGGTTTCACCACAAGACTACCGAAACCGGCGATCACCCTATCTATCATGCAATCCCTGTTAAAGTTATCTAAGGCGGACGATCCTAACATGATATCTACCCTCTCTCAAGGCATAGACACGTGATCTAGACAAGTTGCCCCCTCCTTTCGTGGCTGACACCTTGAACTAAACCCATAGACTCTATGATTCACCTGTTCGCCCTCAACCGTTGTTACCCTACTTTCGTGGCCTAACCTCGTTTGTTCTAAACCTGACTTTCTAGGATTAGAATTCTCCTTTCGGTCCTTCTCCTAATCTCTAACACATGTATCTACGCGGCCGTTCGCAAATACAAGTAAATTAAACACTCAGATAAAGAATAGATGAACTAAAACGGGAAGATGCATTCAAAATAGATCAAAAGCGGTCTCGGGATAGCCAAGGGCTAATCCCTTCTCCTAGAACAAACGAACTACTCGCTCATGCGTCTGTAAATAAACATAAACATAGTAGAGAGTCTAAGGAACATAAAAACCAAACAAAACCGAAGTGGTGGTGCTTGATCTCCAATGCTCCTCGCTTTCGCAAGAATAAGAATCTGCTCTAACTTCGCTGAATTGTTCTCCTCTGTATACTTGCTGTAATCACGTCTTTTTGCCTCCTTTTAAGCCTCCTAAGTCGGTCCAATTGTTGCCTAAATTGCCCCACGAGTTCCCTTATGTTTTAAGTGAAGTTTACTTAAGTTTTGAGCAGTTTCGGGCCGCTACCCGCTCGGGTAGCGAGTGTACCCGCTCGGGTGCGGCTAGGGCACTGGGATGATGCCCGATCGGGCATGGCATGTGTGCCCGCTCGGGCACAAGGCAAAATGGTCGGGATTGCTTGCCCGAGTCGTGCTAAATGGTCCGCACAATTGGCCGTAGGTTTTGCCCGATCGTGCAAGGGTTGTGCCTGACCGGGTGAGGCTTTTCCATGCTCAATCTCGTCCCGTTTGTCCCGTGATGATCCCCAAAGTTGCTCCTTAGCTCCGTGCATGTTCCTTTAGCTCCAAAATGGTCCAAATACGCGTAAAAACCTGTAAGAACATGAAAAGCACGAAAGCAAGTAAAACGGATACGGAATCATACGTAAAACATCACATATGTATCAAAAACGTCTCCTAAATCGTGCAAGAAGTACATATGAAAACGAGATGATCATGAGGACGGTACGGGATGGCTCCAGTATGATAATCCTGCGGGATCAGTATGTATGGCTCCTGGTAGTGCTGCATACTGAGATGCTGAAATCACTGGACGGACTCTGTGAGGTAGTAGGTATGCTGGATCGACTGCTCCTGGAACTGCTGCTGCTCTGCATACCTCGCAGCCTCAATATCGTGCCTCGCTGCCTCCATGTCGTACGTTTGCTCTGTCCTAAATGACTGGTACCTGGTCTCCTCCGCTACGTACCTGAGGGCGTCAGAGACTCTTTCCATCGAAGGGAAGTCAGAGCGGCGGTGAGGATACTCTGGGCGCGCGCGTGAATGTGTGGCGCGTCGGCTGCGCTGCCTCGACATGGAAGGTCCTGGTGTAGCGGCTGGAGGTGGATCCGTCTCTGCTAGCCTCGGGCCGATGTGTCCGATGGCTGGATCAATCCTGAATCGGGATCCCTCCTCGTCTAGACCCGGCACTTGAATCTAACTTAGGTCGACTTCCAAGTTGCGACCATGTTCGTCCTTGTAGCACCAGATGACGTTGTACCTCTCCAATGTGATTGCCCTTCGGTTGCGTAGGTTCTGGAGGTTTAACTCGGGCTCTTCTTCGATCTTGTCCTCGGTCAGGATGCCAAGGTTGATCCCGACTCTCCGTGCGATCATCGTGACTATGCCACCACACATTATCTTCGTATTCGTGCTACTCTTCTCGGTGGCTATGTCGAGAAAATGTCTCATCATCAACGACGCCAATTCGACGTCCAAAATGTCCCACTCATCGGGCCCAAAGCCTGACTGCACCACCCGCCTCAGGTAGGCCAACTCGGTGTGGTTGACTCCATCTTGCCCTCCCTTTCCTAGTATTGACGAGACTAGGAAGTAGTGAAAATACCTCAAGGCGGGGTGGCATATGTGGCTCGCCTTCGACCTCGTCGAGTATTCGTCGTACGCTATCTGGGCCCAAAATTCTGCTTGACGGCTCCGGTTATGCCATCCTTGCTCTGGGTCATATGCGTCAGATCGGCGCTTCTTGGAACTCTGGAAGATCTTAGGGGCCATCTGCAAAACAATCGAGAGACAAAAATAAGCGTTAGGCACGATTCTGCAAGATACCCGATCGGGCACTAGGAGTAGCCCGATCGGGTAACATATGGTCGAAATACCCCCGTGGGTAGTGCCCGACTTGGGCGAGAAAGTCGCCTGCTCGAGTGATTGTCCAGGACGCCTGACCGGGTGCTATACCTAGCCCGGTCGGGTAGATCACGAAATCGCGACCTGCAGTTCGCGATTCGTGATTGAATCGACCAAATAACCCTAAATCTTCCCTAATCAGACCTAGATCTAACCCATAGCAGTCCACATCTCAAAATAGTTCATGAATTTACCTGGATTTCGTGATGAGATTGAGGAAATTTCAGAATTTCAAGAGAGGGGAGAAGGATTTCGAGTAACCGAGTTTCAACCGGCGACGGTGAAACGGCGGCGGCACACAGGCGGCTCCGGCGACGAAATTGCGGAGTGAAGGGTCGAAAACATTGGGAGCACGATCGTGTATGATTTTGTGAAGTGAATGGCCGCTCGGGTTACTCGAAATATAACTTACCTGTGCTGATTTTTCGGTGCCCGATCGGGTAGTATGTGTTGCCCGATCGGGTAGTCACCCATGATGACCTACCCGCTCGGGTCGTCTGATGTCGCCCGACCGGGTTCTCTTGAATCTGAAAACGCCCGATCGGGTAGAGGTGTCTGCCCGATCGGGTACTACTGCAAAACAGAAAAATTAAACGAGGAAAACATATGCAGCAAAAATCAATAGACCACTAAGTTCCTAGATCCTAGAAAATTGTCCAAACTAAAAAAAAATGAAAAAGAGGTCCGAAAATATGAAAATAGAATGAAAACGATGAAAAAGGATATGGGGCTTGGGTTGCCTCCCGAGAAGCGTTTGTTTTCGGTCTTTAGCTCGACCCTAGCGTCTTCATATGCGTGTGGTGGCGGAGAGAGGAGGTACGCCTCTTCCGTCTTCTTTCTGATCAACGTGCTTGGACTCAAATCCTGGTGGACTTCTCAAATGCGATCCTCGGTCCTTCTCTTTTGATCCCGTGACTCTTTCGTATCTCCTTCGAACACGATTATGATTGAGTGTTTCCTCAGTATTCCATTCGGGATAGGAGTGTACGTGGGTCACTGAGGGTGTCGGAGATGATGCACGTGTCCTTGGAACCGTTTCCCACGTTGAAGTATCGATCGAAACGTGCGGCTTCTGGTTCCTATCTGGTGCCCGATCGGGTACTAGGGGTAGCCCGGTCGGGTCGCCAAATGTGTAATTTACCCCCGTAGGGTGTGCAAGCGTCGGGCTATCAGGTCGCCCGGGCGGGTTCTCGTCCAATCTTCCTGCCCGATTGGGCTCACGCAACCACCTGGTCGGGTGGTTAATTGGAGAAATTTCCCCCGTAGGCATTGCCCGAGTCAGGCTATGAAGCTGCGCAACCGGGTCGCCTAAAAATTACTCTGCCCGACCGGGTGGAGTATGCTGCCCGATCGGGTGAATTCCCTGCCGATGGAATTTCGGCTTCTCCTCGGTCTGCGTGAGTGCGTCCGACCTTGATGGTGACTGAAACTGACTCCCGGTGCACTCGGACAATGATATGTCCTCTGGATGGGTGTCTTGGTGTACATGTCTAGTCTCCTCCATTGATGCATCCGTCGTGGTAACGTTCATTACGGGTTCGGTCATGAATAGCTTCTTCAGCGCCTCGTCGAGTTTGAACTCGATAGACTCATCCCCGAACTTCATCACTAACCTTCCTTCCGCGCAGTAGATGACCATCTTTGTTGTCTTGAGGAATGGTCGTCCCAATATGACGGGGATCTTCGGATTGATCTCCATATCCACAACGAAAAAATCCGCGGGGAACCAAAATTCTCCCATTTGAACGGCTACGTTCGTCAATATACCCACTAGACTCCGTACGGATTGATCAGCCAATGTGATTTGCATCCTCGTGGGTTGAAGATATCCTACCCTGTTGAGCTTTTCGACAAGGGATAGTGGTAGCAAGCTCACACTCGCTCCGATATCAATTAGTGCGTGCTCAATTTCGTAATCATAAATCTTGCATGGAATGATGAAGTTACCTGGATCGGGCATCTTCTCAACCATGGTAGGAGGCTGTATAAGAGAGTTCATTACCATTACCATCTCATTATCCACGGTCCTCTTCCTCATTATGATGTCTTCGAGGAACTTCGCATATGAAGGGATCTTTGTAAGAGCGTCATAGAATGGGATAATGACTTGTAGCTTCCTCAAGAGTTCTACAAATTGAGAGAATTGGGTCTCGTCACTTTGCTTCTTTTGAATTTGACGCTGTTGAAAGGGCAATGGTGGTACCCTCGGGGGAGGTGCTACATAGGGTAACTCCTTCTCCTCTTCCTCGGTCCTCTTCTCTTCACGGCTGGAGCGATTGGTTGTTCGATCTTATCGCTCATAGGCTCTTCTCTTGCAGCCATGGGAGGCATTGGTTGCCTTACCGTGTTCCCGCTCCTTAGAAAAATAGCATTCACTTGCTTGCAGGGGTTCGCCTCGGGTTTCCCGGGAAGCTGTCCGGGTTGTCGGTTCGAACCTTGGGCTAATTGCGCCACTTGCGTCTCTAGAAGTCTCAAATGCGTCTGAAATCCATCCATCCTCTTCTTCATATCCTCTTGCTCAGCCCTAATCCCTCCAAGTGCACTCTGCTCTTGGTGCATCAATTGGAGCATCGAAAGAATTTCGGAATCACCCGAAGATTGCGCACGTGGCTGGTATCCGTAGTCTTGGCCGCTACCTCTCGGTTGGAAACCTTGATTCTGGTTTCTCGCCATTATCTGCGGTTGAAAGTCTTGCGGATTCGCTACGTTGTTCGTGTTGTCATATGAGAGGTTGAGATGGCTCTTGATATAACCTTGTTGGTAACCCCGATTGGAAACGTAGTTCACTTCCTCCATCCCTTGGCCTGCGGATGTGTCATGTCGATCCACATGAAGTCCAGCTATCATCCGATGAATCTTGCCAACTTGTTGCTTCAAGTCTGTCAACTCCGGGTTGGCGATGCCAAGCTCGTTCACTACAGCTTTAGATGGGTAGTCGCGATTGTACTCCCCTACCTTCTTGCCTCATTCCCTCGCCATGCTCTCGATTAAGTTCTCGAGCTGATTGAACGTAAGGTTGCTGAGGGAACCACCACCCGCTGACACGATCATGAATCGGGTGGTTTCTTGGAGACCTTGGATGAAACTCGTGATAAGATACTTCTTATCCATCCCGTGGTGTGGGCATATCCGCTGGTAGTTCTTAAATCGCTCCCATGCATCGTGTAACATCTCGCCTCTTTCTTTTAGGAAAGAATTAATGCGACTCTTGGCGAGAAGAGTTCTATGATCCGGGAAGAATTGTTGCATGAACCTTTGCTCCAAATCATCCCACGCCGTGATTGATGCAGCCGACAAGTTGAAGAGCCAACGTTGCGCCGCATCCTTGAGTGAGAATGGGAACGCCATCAAATAGAGATCCTCCCGAGTAACTCCCGTTCTAACCTTGGTAGTACTACATAGCATCTTGAAGTCCGTAAGGTGGGAGTTCGGATCTTCGTTCTCCATTCCTCTAAAAGCCGAAATGTTGAGCATTTGCATAAAAGCTGGTTCCAGCTCAACTTGATTATCAATCGTGCGGGCCATGCACGAGAGTAATTGTGTGTGCTTCGGAGCGGTGTATGCTCCGTAAGTCTCATCGGCAGCAGCCATGTCGGGATTACTCGCGTTTCCCCCTCCGCTGCTCGCACTATGGTTTTCTTCCTCCTCAGAGGCGTATGACTCTTGGTTGCTCGTTCTTTCTACCTCGGATTCGGAATCCGCTATTCCAATCCTTCTTTTCTTGCACAGGCTCCTTAAAGTGCATTCAATCTTGGGATCGTAGATGAAAAGTTTCTGAGTAGAGCTTCTCATACAAGGCTCCTCCACAACAAGAAACAAAACACCAAAGCGTAAATCTGCGGTAGATAGAAAAGACTCGATAAAAGGGAAAAACAAAAAGCAAAAACGAAAAACAAACAAAGACTCCGGAAATGACTAGATCTTAATCTAGCTAATTCCTAGTCTAGGTCGTTATTAGTCCCCGGCAACGGTGCCAAAAACTTGATCTGGTGAAACACGAGTTATAAATTTTCCTAGACCACTTCACCGCAAGTATACGGATCGTGTAGTACCAGGGTCGATCTCTAGGGACTAAAGCAACCAAAAACTAAGAATAAAACTAAATTAAGACGAATGGAAATAGATAAAGGTGTGGTCCTAAATATCTAAAAACTAAACTAAGTGGTGACAACGATGGTAGGTTTGGATAGACTTGGATATGACGAACACTACGGGTGTCGGGATACCAGGAATCGTATGGATGAAACAACTAAAGATCATAAACCTATCGACTTATCTTGACAACGGGAAATTCATGCCCTAAGGTGAGGAGTGATTCTTTCGAGCCTAAACCTCCTAACCATGAGTACGTGCAACCCTACCTTCCAGCAGTGATTAACCCGTACCATGGCAGCTTTACGAACGCAATCCTAATTCCTAAGTCGACTAACCGACCGGTCAGATTCTCATTAGCCGAACTTAACCTACAACTTAACAGGTCCAGATTCATCCTTTAACCTTCCAGCAAAGTCTGAAATCCTATGTTACTGAGCGGGCAGCACTAGTGTAGGAGTGATAATGTCAAGAGTAGAACCGATAATCAAGATAAATCAATAAATCTAAGCATTAACGCAAATCATTGTTCATCCGTTACAATCCGATATCCCTAACCCATAGTTGGGA
>CM071865.1:20816748-20844371 GCA_036759665.1 Gynandropsis gynandra
GACCCCCCCATGATAATAATTCGAGAAAGTATAAAAAGGTAACGAATACACCTGGTGTGTGTGTGTCTTTCTCGAATCGTTATACATCCGGCTGTAGTGACTCTTGCGCTCTAATGCATTTGATAATGTGAAAGACCTGTGATACGACCATGCAATGCAAAAGAGTAGAACAAAGAGCACTAAATACGTATGTCTGAAAGAGTATACAAGATAGCTAAACTAGAAACAAGAAAATGATAAAAAGAGGTCCATAAAAAGATAAAAAGAAAAAGAAATAAAAGGAAAAAGGAAGAAATGATCTAATCCTCATCCGCTCCATCGCGGGTGGCCGGTATGTCCGCTGGCTCCGCCGATGCTCCTTCCCCAGGTGGGAAGTAGAATGCCTCCAGCTCGTATGGGATATGAGGATGGTATGGGATGGCTCCAGTGTGGTAGTCCTGCGGGATCGAAATGTAGGGCTCCTGGTAGTGTGTCATGCTGAGCCGCTGAAATCGCCGGACGGACTCTGTGAGGTAGTAGGTATGCTGGATGGATTGCTCCTGGAATTGTTGCTGCTCTGCATACCTCGCAGCCTGTATGTCGTACCTATGCTCTGCCATGAACGACTGGTACCTGGTCTCCTCCGCTACGTACTTGAGGGCGTCAGAGACTCCTTCCATCGAAGGGAAGTCAGAGCGGCTATGAGGGTACTCTGGACGTGCGCGTGAATGTGTGGCGCGTCGGCTGCGCTGCCTCGAGATAGACGGTCTTGGTGTGGCGGCAGGAGGTGGATCCATCTCTGCTACCCTTGGGCCAATGTGCCCGATGGTCGGATCAATCCTGAATCGGGATCCCTCCTCGTCTAAGCTCGGCACCTCAATCTCGCTAATGTCAATTTCCAAGTTCCGATCGTGCTCGTCCTTGTAGCACCAAATGACGTTGTACCTTTCCAATGTGATTGCTCTTCGGTTGCACAGATTCTGGAGGTTCAACTCTGGTTCCTCGTCTATCTTGTCCTCGGTCAGGATCCCAAGGTTGATCCCGACTCTCCGTGCGATCATAGTGACAATGCCACCGTACATGATCTTCGTATCTGTGCTGCACTTCTCGGTGGCTATGTCTAGGAAGTGCCTAATCACCAATGATGCCAGATCGACGTTCGCAATATCCCACTCGTCACGGTCAAAGCCCGACTGTACCACCCACCTTAGGTAGGCCAACTCAGTGTGGTTGACACCACCTTGCGCTCCCTTTCCTAGTACAGATGAAACCAGGAAGTAGTGGAAGTACCTCAATGCGGGGTGGCGTATGTGGCTCGCCTTTGATCTTGTCGAGTACTCCCCGTACGCTATCTGGGCCCAAAATTCCGCCTGACGACTCCAGTTTGCTCCGG
This sequence comes from Gynandropsis gynandra, assembly GCA_036759665.1. Lineage (NCBI taxonomy): Eukaryota > Viridiplantae > Streptophyta > Magnoliopsida > Brassicales > Cleomaceae > Gynandropsis > Gynandropsis gynandra. The sequence continues at coordinate 20,818,121 of CM071865.1, forward strand.
CATCTTTATGAAGTTGCAATGCGGGACGTCGAGGATATTCGCGAGCTGCCTCGCGGTGAGCCGGTAGTTTTGCCCCAGCAGGCGGAACTCCATGAATACTCTCTCCCGATCTCCGGACTCGGGAAAGAACGCAGCGTACGTGGCGAGGAATTCGGCCGTCAAGTTGCGGTACGTGTACTCCTGGGTGTGCCTCAGTCCCCTCCAGTCTAGCGTCTCGAAGATGTGGTTGATGTGCGCTCTTATGTGAAGGGCGGACATCGCTTCAGACGATAGGAAGCGGGACGGAAAAATCCGCGGTTGAAGTTCTAGGAACTTCTGCTTCTAGCTGGACAGGAACGTCGTGGTCCGGTAATTGTATTGCTGGTGCGAGGTGGTTATAGGCATGTACGGAGTGAGCTCCGTAATCGCGTCCGATTTCGCTGGCCATCCATGCTTTGGGTCGTAAGCTTCGGATCAGCGTTTCTTCGAGCTTTGGAAGATCTTGGGGGCCATCTGCAAAACAATCGAAAGACAAAAATCAATATACGGCTCGGTTCTGCAATGTGCCCGATTGGGTACAAGGTGTTGCCCAATCGGGTAGCTAATAATCGAATTACCCCCGTGGGTAGTGCCCGACTCGAGCGAGAAAGACGCCCGACCGGGTGAATATCTAGGTCGCCCGATCGGGTACTATACCTAGCCCGATCGGGTACATCACGAAAATCGCGACCTGCAGTTCGCGAATCGCGATCAAATTGACCAAAACTACCCTAAATCTTCTAGAACAGACCTAGATCTAACCCATACCAGTCCTAATCTCAAGATAGTTCATGATTTTACCTGGATTCGCGATTAGAATGAGGGATTTTTCAGATTTTTTGAGAGAAAGGGGAGAGAAGTTTTCCGAGTAACCGAGCTCCAATCTTTGGCGGTGAAACGGCGGCAATACCCAGCGGCTCCGGCGACTTGATTCCGGTGTGAGAGGATCGCAAATGAGAGAGCATGACCGGGTATTGAGTTTGGGAAGTGAATTGGCCGCTCGGGTTACTCTAAGTTATAACTTACCGTGCAGAAATTACGATGCCCGATCGGGTAATATGTATTGCCCGGTCGGGTGTTCCGCTTGATGACCTACCCGTTCGGGTCGCGTGATGTCGCCCGATCGTGTTCTCCTTAACTTGAAATCACCCGATCGGGTGGTGGTGTCTGCCCGATCGGGTGCTGCTGCAAAATCGAAAGATTAGACGAGGAAAACATATGCAGCAAAAATCATAGATCTCTAAGTTCCTAAATCCTAGAAAATTGTCTGAAACTAAAAAAATGAAAAAGGAGTCCGAAAATACGAAAATTAAAAACAACTAAAGGATATGCTCGTGTTGCCTCCCGAGAAGCACTTGTTTAAGGTCTTTATCTTGACCATGGCGTCTTCATACGCTGGTGGCGGCGGATAGAGGAGGTACGCCTCTTCCGTCTTCTCTATGAATGACATGCTTGGATTCAAAACCTGGTGGATTTCTTAGGTGCAATCCTTGATCCGTATCTATCAAACTCGTGACTTTCTCGCATCTCCTTCGAAACCGGTTGAGTTTGAGCATATCTTCAGTGTTCCATGCTGGATAGGAGTGTACGTGTGCCACTGAAGATGTCGGAGATGATGCGCGTGACCTTGGAACCGTTTCCCGCGTTGAAGTATCGCTTGAAACGTGTGGTTTCTGATTCCCCATAGGTGCTCGATTGGGTGGCAGTGTCTGCTCGGTCGGGCCGCCTGTTGCGCAATTTACCCCGTGGGATGTACACGAGTCGGGCGATCTGGTCGCCCGTGCGGGTCGTCGTCCATGGTATCTGCCCGATCGGGCTCACGCAACCACCCGGTCGGGTGGTTAAATTGAGGAATTCCCCCCGTAGGTATCGCCCGAGTCGGGCGCTGAGGTTACGCGACCGGGTCGCCTAAAAATCGCTCTGCCCAATCGGGTGGGTTCCTTGCCGAATGAAATTCGGCTTCTCCTCGATGTGCGTGAGTATACCCGATCTTACCTGTGACTGATACTGTACCTCTGTGCACTGGGACAACAGTGTGTCCTTCGGATGGGTGTCTCCGTATGCGTGTCTAGTCTCCTCCGTTGATGCACTTGTTGTGGTGACGTTCATTGCGGGTTCGGTCATGAAGAGCTTATTCAACATCTCGTCGAGTTTGAACTCGATAGACTCGTCCCCGAACTTCATGACTAATCTTCCTTCTACACAATAGATGGTCATCTTTTTTGTGTTGAGTAATGGTCGTCCCAATATGACGGGGATCTTCGGATTGATCTCCATGTCCACAACAACAAAGTCCGCGGGGAACCAAAATTCCCCCACTTGGACTGCAACGTTCGTCAAAACACCCACTGGCCTACGGACGGATTGATCAGCCAATGTGATTTGCATCCTCGTGGGTTGAAGATCTCCTACCCTATTGAGCTTTTCAACGAGAGATAATGGTAGCAAGCTCACACTCGCTCCGATATCGATTAGCGCATGCTCAATTTCATAATCGTAGATCTTACATGGTATGATGAAGTTACCTGGATCGGGCATCTTCTCGACCGTGGTAGGAGGTTGAATAAGAGAATTGGTTACCATCACCATCTCGTTATCCACGGTCCTCTTCCTCGTGATGATGTCTTTGAGGAACTTTGTGTAAGAAGGAATCTTCGTAAGAGCGTCATAGAAGGGAATCGTGACTTGTAGCTTCCTCAAGAGGTATACGAATTGGGAGAATTGAGTCTCGTCACTTTGCTTCTTTTGGATTTGACGCTGTGGAAAGGGCAATGGCGGAACTCTCGGGGGAGGTGCTACATAGGATGGCTCCTTCTCCTCTCCCTCGGTCGCCTTCTCTTCCATGGCTGGAGCTATTGGTTGTTCGATCTCATTGCTCTTAGGCTCATCTCTCGCAGCCATGGGTGGCATTGGTTGCCCCACTGTGTTCCCGCTCCTTAGAAAAATGGCATTCACTTGCTCGCGGGGGTTCGCTTCGGGTTTCCCAGGAAGTTGTCCAGGTTGTCGATTTGAACCTTGGGCCAATTGTGCCACTTGCGTCTCTAGAAGCCTCAAATGTGTCTGAAATCCATCCATCCTCTTCTTCATGTCCTCTTGCTCAGCTCTAATACCTCCAAGTGCACTTTTCTGCTCTTGGTGCATCACTTGGAGCATCGATAGGATGTCGGAATCACTCGAAGATTATGCACGTTGCTGGTACCCATAGTCTTGGCCATTACCTCTCGGTTGGAAACCTTGATTAGGGTTTCTCGTCATCATCCGCGGTTGAAAGTCTTGCGGATTTGCTACAATATTCGTGTTGCCATATGAGAGGTTGGGTGGCTCTTGATGTAGCCTTGTTGGTAGCCTCGATTGGAGACATAGTTCACTTCCTCCATCCTTTGGCCTACAGATGAGTCATGTCGATCCACATGACGTCCAGCAATCATCCGATGAATTTCGCCAACTTGTTGTTCCAAATCTGTTAACTCCGGGTTGGCGATACCAAGCTCATTTACTGCAGCCATTGATGGGTAGTTGCGATTGTACTCCCCCACCTTCTTGCCTCCTTCCCTAGCCATGCTCTCGATTAGGTGTGTGAAACTCATAATCATATCAGATATGTAATTCTCTATATAAAATATATGCGAAAATGGTGCTAAAATCTACCCTAATATTGATACACTTTCAGTGTTATCAAGTTCCTAAGGTTCGATTAACTACCTCGGTTTGACCATCAGTTTGCGGATGAAACGTCGTGAAAAACAATAAGTTAATGCCTAGCTTAGACCATAGAGTCTTCCGAAAATGACTAAGGAACTTCGTATCTCTATCCGAAACTATCGTCCTAGGCATCCCATGAAACATGTCTTCTTCTTTAAAGAACATATTCGCTACGTGCAATGCATCATCATACTATGAAATGTGACATCTTAGAGAATCTATCAAAAACCACAAAGATTGAATAATTTCTATTCATAGTTCTAGGAAAACCAATCACAAAATCCATAGATATGTATTCCAAGGATGAGTCGGGATAGGTAGAGGGGTATACAAACCGTGAGGTTGAACTTTAGACTTAGCTTGTTTGCACGTGACACACCTTTCAGAAATTAGTTCAACGTCCCTCTTCATATGTGGCCAATAGAAGTGATCCTGTAATACTTTAAGCGTCTTTGAAATTCCAAAATGACCCATAAGACCACCCCATGAGCTTCTCTAACAAAGAGATCTCGCATAGAATAGTTAGGCACGCACAAACGGTTATCATAAAACAGAAATCCGTCTTGCCTAATGTAATGACCCGATGCAAACTTCTCACATGTTTTGTACACTTCTCTGAAATCCAAATTAGATGCATATATCTCTTTAAGTTGTTCAAATCCTAGCAACTTAGCATCTAAAGTAGTTAAAAGAGCATACCTTCGGGATAGAGCGTCCGCTACGACGTTTTCTTACCTTGCTTGTACTTGATGATGTAAGCAAACGTCTCAATGAATTCGAACCGCCTCGCATGTCTCTTGCTGAGTTTATTCTTCCCTTTTAAATACTTGAGTGATTCGTGGTCGGTATGTATAACGAACTCATTCGACCATAGGTAATGCTACCACGTCTGTAACGCTCTAACAAGCGCGTAAAGCTCCTTATTGTATGTGATATAATTTAGGGTTGTGCCTCCAAGCTTCTCGCTAAAATAAGCAATTGGTTTCCTTTCCTGCATCAAAACTGCACCAATCCCTACACCGGACGTATCATATTCGATTTCTAATGTCTTCAGAAAATCCGGTAAAATTAAAAGAGGTGCATGAGTAAGCTTCTCTTTTAGCTTTGGAACGCTTGTTCTTGTGCTTCTCCCCACTTGAACCCCATGTTTTTCTTGATAACTTTGGTGAGTGGGGCTGCCAAAGTACTAAAGTCCTTTATGAATCAATGATAGAAACCCGCGAGTCCATGGAAGCTTCGGACTTCCCCGACAGTCTTTGGACTCAACCATTCCCGAATTCCTTTAACCTTCTCTTCGTCCACTTTAACTCCATCTGTACTTACCACAAAGCCTAGAAACACAACGTTATCCGTACAAAAGGTACATTTCTTAAGATTAGCATAGAGCTCTTCCTTTCTAAGTACCTTTAAGACCGATTCTAAGTGACCGATGTGTTCTTCTAAGCTTTTACTATAGACTAATATATCACCAAAGTAGACCACAACAAATCGACCTATAAATTCTCTAAGAACATGATTCATTAGGCGCATGAAATTACTAGGTACATTTGTTAACCCGAAAGGCATCACTAACCATTCATATAAACCGTGCTTAGTTTTAAATGCAATTTTCCATTCACCACCCTATCTAATTGGGGACGGATAGCATTTGGAGACGCGCGATTGGGGACTACCGCTGGTCGTCCCTAATTCGTCCCTAAACCTATTTAGGGACGGATTAGGGACGGAGCCCTAAAACCTGATTTTCTTGTAGTGTCTTATATAGATAAAATATATTTAGAAATCACAACAGAATAATCTTCTAAAAATAATTTCAAATTTGATGACAGGGTTTATTCTTCAAAAGATAACCCAGGGTTTAATATGAGTAACAACTAATAAAGTTTTATAAAAAAAATTAATTGAGGCTGAATTATTAAAGGTATCACAAGAATCAAATTTAAACATTTAATCATTAAATAAAATAATTGTATTCTTCAAAAGATAACCCAGGGTTTAATATGAGTAACAACTAATAAAGTTTTATAAAAAAAAATTAAATGAGGCTGAACTATTAAAGGTATCACAAGAATCAAATTTAAACATTTCATCATTAAATAAAATAATTGACCTATGTTTATTATTGGATGAATAAGCTTTTAAAAACATTTAGGTTAGATATTAGCAAGTGAAATCCGATCGCAAATAGAGAAAATGATTGTGATATGTATGAATCTCAAATGATTGTGATGACTAAATCATATAAATTGTTATGCATAACTATAATAATATATCATATAAAATAATTGTTTATACTAATTTTATTATGGTTTATAGGATCTCGTTCTTTTGCGGAAGTATACGAAGATCTGGTAAGTTTTATTCAACTTTATGCATTTATATAAAATTAACATTTTATTAAACTATGCCTTTTTTATTTTTTTCAGGCGAAAGAGAAAGGACACGAACCATCGTATATAGAATTGTTGGAACGTACGCACGTGAAGAAGTCAGATGGTTCATGGGTGGATCCTAAGGCGAAAATCATTCACGATGAAATTGAAAACATGGCATCGGAGCGAGTATCGCAAATTCCACCGAGAGAAGACGGCTCACAAACTACTCTTAGTCAGGAAGACAACGAATTGTTGTATCTCGAGGTAATAATTACATTCTACTATGATCTAATTTCATTATTTAGAAATGTTATTAATTCTCGGTATTTGTTTTACAGCAAGTTACGCCATACAAAGGGCGTATTTTCGGACTTGGAGCAATGTCCTCAAAGCATTCAACTTCATCCAAAGGTAAAGAAAAAGTGGATTACGAGCTCCGACATCAAATGGAAGAAAGGTTCCAAGAGTCCGACAGGCGCGTAGAACAAGCACTAAAGGAGGCTGAACTATTAAGAAATGCAATTTTCCATTCACCACCCTATTTCATTCTAATTTGATGATATCCGCTCTTAAGATCAATTTTAGAGAATATCCTAGACCCATGCAATTCATCAAGCATATCATCTAATCTAGGAATGGGATGTCGATACTTCACCGTGATATTGTTCATTGCTCGATAATCAACACATATACGCCAACTTCCATCCTTCTTTGGCACGAGTAAGACGAGAACAGCGTACGGGCTCATGTTCTCTCGAATGTGTCCTTTTGCCAGGAGTTCCTCCACTTGTCTTTGCAACTCTTTATATTTATCTTTTAATGTAATCGATTAAATTTAAAAAATTTAATTTTTTTTATTTAAAAAAAAAATGGAAACGGATCGATGCCGTTTCCAAATTTGGAAACGAATGGATGCCGTTTCCAAATTTGGAAATGGGCGTATAAGTTCCGGCTCCAAATTTTAGATACTGAAACCATTAAATTTCCAGACAGCAAAATTCGTCCCTAATTCGTCTGGAAAATGGTTTCTAGACGTTTTCTGGACGGATTTTATGGGTCCGTAAATGAACGTCGCTAATTAATTTCCGTTCGGAATTCGTCCGAAATTCCGGACGGATTTAGTAGTCCCTAAACCGTCCGGAAAAAATAAAAAAAATAAAAAAATTAAAAAAAGTTAAAAAAAATTAAAAAAAATTCCGGACGGATATATTTTTCCGTCCGGAATATTTTTTCCAAATAAAAATAAAAATAAAATAAAAATAACAATAAAAAAATTAAAAATAAAACCATTTTTGTGATAAATTAAACTTCTTCTTCTGTCATTATCGTCGCCTCCAAATCAACCATCGTCGTTATCTCCACCTCCGTCGTCGTCGCCGCCGCCATCGCCACCTCACCTCCACCGTCGCCTCCACCATCATCATTTCCATAGGGACTTACAACAACAGTACCGTAAGTTGGTGCAGGGTCCAAAGAGCGTAGAGAACTACTACAACGAGTTCGAGCATATAAGACATCGCTTGGAACTCAACGAATCCGCGGAGACAACAATGGCACACTTCATTGGTGGAATTCAAGAACGGATCGCAAGAAAATTGAAACGGAAACCGTACAAAGACATGTACGACTTATTGCCCCTTGCCGTCGAGATTGAGCTTCCAAACGGATTAAATAATCCGTCCCTAATCCGTCCCTAATTCCAAACGGAGTAAATAATTCATCTCTAATCCGTCCCTAATTCCAAACGGATTAAAATAATTCGTCCCTAAGCCGTCCCTAATTCCAAACGGATTAAAAAATTCGTCCCTAATCTATCCCTAATTTCGGACGGATTAGGGACGATTTTTTTAATTTTTTTAAAATGGACGGATACAAAAAATCAGTCCTTAATTTCCGAACTGATCTTTTTTGCCGTCCGGAATTTTTTTCGTAAAAAAATAAAAAGTGATAAAAAATGAATAAAAATAAAATAAATAATTTTTTTTAAAAAATAAAAAATTCGTCCCTAATCCGTCCGTATTTTAGGGACTCATTGGAGGTAGTCCCTAATCCGTCCGGAAATAGGGACTGAAAGAATTTCGTTTGTAAATTACGGACGGATTAAAATCCGTCCGGAATTTAAGGACGGACCAAAATTTCCGTCCGGAATTTCCGTCCCTAAATTTAAAATTTCTAGTAGTGTTAGTCTCAACCGGGTTGGTATGATAAGCTCACCGATTTGGAAGTGCGGCTCTAGGGACGAAGTCTATTTGGTGTTCGATGCCGCGTATAGGAGGTAATCCTGTAGGATTGTCTTCGGAACAAAAATCTTCATAATTCTGCAACAAAGATGTGATCTCACTCGGTAGCACCAGTGCAAGGTTAGTTAAGCTCAAAAGAGCTTCCTTAAACACGAATAACAAAACCGATTGACTAGAGTGAAAAGATTTCTTTATCTTACTCGATTTAGCGTAGAAGTTCGATGACTTTAGTGTGCGTTTCGTTGAGACACATTTGATCTTGTTGCACTTCTCTTGACGTCAAAGGTATAAGGACCATTTTCCTTCCATTAAACTCAAACGAATATTTATTAGTAAAACTGTCATGTAATACCATACAATCCAAATGACATCGTCGACTGAGAAGGATATGGCTCGTTTCTATGGGAAGAACGCTACACAAGATCTCGTCCTCGTATTTGCCAATGGTGATAGGCACGGTCACTTGGTTGGTCACGTTCATTTCGTCGTTCTCATTGAGCCACTGTAGTTTATATGGCTTCGGGTGCTTCATAACCTTTAAACTGAGTTTTCGGACCATGGTAGCACTTGCTACATTAGTGCAATTCCCTCCATCTATAATCAAGCTACACACCTTCCCTTGAACAAGGCAGCGGGTATGGAACAAGTTCTCTCATTGTTCTTGCTCTTCGAATTTAGTTTGCACACTCAAAGACCTTCTTGCTACCAACAAATCCCCTTTAACCGGTTTTTCTTCATACTCCTCGGTCGAAGATTCAGATTCTTCGTCATCGGATTCAATCTCGCCATCCTCACGAATAATCATAACCCTCTTGTTTGTAGATTCATTCGCATAATGGCCCCTTCCTTGACACTTAAAGCACTTCACATCCCGAGCTATTGATGTAGTGGCCTCGACTTTTCCTTTGTCTCTTTGAGCCATTGGAACCACCTTTACCTCTTCTTTGGTTGTTGGAATAGGTTTGTCTCTTCTATGATAGCTCGGCTTTTCATCCCGTTGAAAACTGAATTTTTCAGCCACAAAGAACGAGCGTTTCTTTTCCTTTTGAGTTGTTGCTCGATTAGAATCGCTTTGCGTAGCATCTCTTCTATTTCAACATAATGTTGCATCTCCAAACTATTCTGAATTTTCAGATTTAATACTCCAAAAAACCGAGACATGAGAGCTTCCCTATCCTCCAAAATGTCATCCCTCAACATAAGCCACTCCATTTCTTGATAGTACTCTTCTACGATTCCATTCCCTTGAGTGAGTTTTCTTGACTTCCTATGCAGCTCTCAGTGATAAGATTCAGAACAAACCGTTTACGCATTATGACTTTCATTTCCACCCACGTTTCTAAAGGTTCCTCTCCATTACGTCGCCTAGAAGTTACTAACTGATCCCACCAACTCAAAGCGTAATCATAGAACTTCGTTGCAACAACTCTAACCTTCTTGATCTCGGCGTAATGCTGACAACTAAACACAAGCTCGATTTTCTTCTCCCATTCCAAATACACATTCGAATAAGCCTTTTCATGGAACAGAGGGATCTTGAGCTTAAGACCAGCAAGGTCATTTCTCGGATTGTCCCTATTTTCCCGCACACCTCTGCGTCGTCTTTGGCTATTCCAAGAAGAGGATAACTGCTTTGTTTGTAATAATCACTATCTTCTTCTTGCTGAATCCGTTTTCGTGGATTAATATTAGGATTCACTCTTTGTCGGTCCTGAATTTCTTGCTGAATCTCCTGCCTAAACTCCTCCATTTTAGTGTTGAGAGTTCGCTCCAAATGAGCCGCAAGAGCTTCGATTAACAGCTTGTTCACTTGGCTGGATTCTTCTCCGTTTTCTCCCATTGCAGATGACGAACACACGCACAACCCCAAAATGGATAGCCTTACACGTAGTACGAATGAGCAGCCAACAAGCAGTACACGCAACACAAATGAGCGAACGACGAACAATACACACAACAAACGAGCAACCAACACACGCAGCTTAAACGAACTAACGAACGACCAATGAACAATAAGTCAACCGAGAAGATGAACATACCTTTTCTAGAGTGAGCTTTGATACCACTTGATGAATTCCTTGATGAATCGGCACTCTAGAATATAGGTGTTCAAGGGATAATCCTTGCTGCAGCTGAGCCGAGATACTCCCTTACACAAGGCGTGTGGAATGATGGACCGCACGAGAGTTGTAGAAGACTTTCGATATACCGAATATCGACTTCGTTGGATATAACACACCAAGAAGATCGAACTGAGTTTGCTATATATTACACACCAACAAGATAGGTTCTCAAAGAGAAAGGATTTGAAATTCACAAATGAAGAATTGATGTTTACATGAGGGGGGGGGCTACATAAGGAGAAAGAAGCCATGCAAGACTTCAATGTTACAATTAATGTTCTAATGCATGCAAGCCATGCAAGACTTTTTTATTAAAGGGATAAAAATTTAAAATAAAAGGAATGTAACGATAATGTGCTTCGATATGATCGCCGTATGAACAACGATATCATCCAAGGTTCCATGCAATATCGCTTGTACTATTCCTAACAGGTGACACCCTAGGTTATTCGCCGTCGATGGTGGTGTGTACTTTAATTGTAAGTTTTTCATTTTTATAAGATTTTGATGAACTAATAGTCGAATTTATTTAATATATTAATTCGTTTTTATTTCATTTGCTATTCAGGTGGCTTACGAAGTACACGCCGGACATCTACATCACATGGATGCGCGATATACAATCACGTCTAATATTATTGATGAACAACGCCAAGAGGAATTACTTCAAAAGAACGCCAAATCGACCTGAGCCACATACGAGGTTTTCAAGACACTTGTCTATCATTGAGAGTTGGAAGACTTCAAGGTGAAGAGCGAAAAGGAAAAAAAACCGCTATAGTGAGAAGGTTCCTACGGATGGTCCGCATCGCAATACATTGAGGGCAAAACCATTTCAAAAAAGGAAAAGAAGAATTGATAAAAAAAAATTAATTATAAATTATATATGTTTATATTTTGAAGTATATCTAATTAATATAAATTTTATATTCCGAATGTAAAGAATGAGAAGAGAACTGACACCTCTTGAGCTGGTGATCGAGACACATGCCAAAAAAAAGTCGATCATCGAGGAAGATGTCGACGAACTTGAGTTCGTCAACCCTCGAGTGGTGAAGATTGCGATGGAGAAGATCACACAACAATCACAAACTATCGATTTATCTTCGAATGAACTTAGTCCTTTACAAAATGACAAGATATATTTACACGAAATATTTTATTGTTTTTACCCTAAAGTATAATTACAAATTAATTGATTTGCTAATGTTCAATTGTTTTATACATGTAGTTTGTCGGTCATATAAGAGGCATTTGTATAGTCTGAATTCTCTACAGAAGTACATTGTAGAGGATGTCACGGCGGTATCCCCACATTTTAGGAGACATACACCCAAGAACAACGTATCGAACAATTCGAGACCATGCTTCGAGAATACACGACGAAGATGCGTCATATGGATAGCATTATACAGTTGATCTTATCAGCCACCATAGCCACCACCGTCCACAAACAATCCAACGTCGAGGAAAAAACTGGCATTTGATTCAGACGCGACTCCTTCTCAAGGCGGCAAGGGAGACAGATAAAAAGAAGACGATGACAGTTTAGATGATTCATAGGATATCATATTTTATTTATATTATTTTGTGTTAGATATTGTATTTAACTCTTATATATATATGTTTAAGTTTAAAATTTATTAAAATCTTTTATTTTATTTAACTCGCAGTAATATCAACGGATGTCCGTTGATAATACAACCATAATATCAACGGGCATCCCTTGATATATTTTAAATTTTTAGGTCAAAAATACCAACGGACATTCACTGGTAATTTCCCAAGAAATGTTTCAATGGATGATCGTTGAGAATCGTTGATAGACATTCAAACATATCAATGAATGCTCATTGAAGGTTTCAATGTACGTGTGTTTTCAATGGCCGATTACCATCAATCCTGGATTTGTTGAGGTTCGTTGAAATTTGTTGATTTCAACGGAAAAATGATCATTCTCAACGGATTTTTCTGTTCAAAATGAATTTTTTTTTTGTAGTGTTTGTTCAGCTTTAAGGCTTAACGTCAAAAGACAACAATGAAATAAAAAATTTTAAGAAACTTAGTTTCATATGGTAAGACGACTGTTAAACATGGAAATGTCAGATGGATGGAAGTGAAGAGCGTACCCGTACTAATTAAATTTTGATAATCTAGGAGGAAGCAAGTTAGTGGTTTATCGTTCTACAAAAAAGTACAGCTGGTTAAGACTTTAAATCTCAACCTTATTAAACACAATGATGACTATAAATTGACCAGAGAGAAGACGTTCCATCTATACAGTTCGGGAATAAAATTCCTGAAGTTTAGCCAGAGCCCTTCCTGATAAACTTAAAACTCAAAGTTTGGATCAGTCAAAAATCGATATAGAGATACAATTATGAAGTTTACAATGAAAAATTTAAAAATATTTCTCTGATTCAATGCATATGATATATCATGCCCTTCAACTTTCTATTAAACTAATTGTAAATTTTGAATGGTAAAAAAGGTCATGAATGATAGAAAATGGAAATATGAGCACCTCATAAAATGATAAAAAAAAAGGTATAAATACATGTAACTGATTAGGGCCATAAATCAGTGTCCAAGCGGTTGCCACCTAAGAAAGAGCATTAATGCACTGTTAAACCGTATACGCACGAGTCATGAACTAAGTTTAGTAGATTAGTTTCTGTTTGTTGCGAGTTATAAAGAAAGGGTTTTTTTCATGTTTTGAATGTCTGATTATCAATAATTTGGTATAAAGCTTACTCCGATTATTGCAATGTTATAGAATTTCAACGTGTGAACTGCCAATAGATAGTAATGTGAGAGAAAATAATAAAGAAAATAAATCCTACAAAGTGTTCATCCCACAACGGAAGTCTAGGGATTAGTTTAGGAGAGTGCCAGACGTCAATATCTAACATTTTTCTATTGAAATGTTAAAGAATTTGTAAAATTTTGTGACAATGTCCATGCACTCTTTTGAACGAGGTTTTATCTTTGATAGAAAAATTTCCTCAAAGAATTCTACTTCTATAGATTTTATACCCGAATTTTTTGTTGTCTTCAATTTCGGAATTATGAACCATAAACCTATAAACGCCGCTATTTTTTGCAAGGCTAATATAGATGGAATCTATAGTCTTTGGTCTATGTTTTGTTCTCTTTGGAAAAGGAATTTGAACTTTCGCAGGACAACCTAACACTTTCATTGTCTTGTATGTTGGTAATCGTCCTTTTTATAATTCGCACGGAGATTTATCGCTCGATTTATGAGATTTCTATTTTAAACATCATTCGCAGTAAATACTGTCTCACTCCATAAATTTATTGGTGTTCCCGAACTTATCAACATTGAGTTTATCATATCCTTTACTGTTTTACTTTATCTTTCAACAGTTCCATTTTTTGTGGAGTATATGGTGCATTCATTTGATGCACTATTCCTTGCGAAGAACAAAATTCTGTAAAGTCATTAGATAGATATTCTCTATCTCTATCTGACCTTAAGATTTTTATTCTTTTGTCAAGTTAATTTTCAACTTCACCTTTGTAAGGTTTGAACACACTCAAAGCTTCATCTTTGGTACATATCAAATATATATAACAATACTTACTACAATCATCAATGAATGTCATATCATAGGTTTTCCCCTCCTCTATTCAGAGTTGCTTGAAAACCACATAAATTCGAATGAATAAAAAACAAGCATTTCATTCGATTTTCAACAGATTTATATGGATGATTTGTGTACTTTCATTCCACACAAACCCCATATTTCCTTTTATATTCAAAGAACATGTTGGTAAAAGACCTAAATTCACCATTCTTTGTAAAGAACAAAAATTACATTTCCTAATCTATAATTGAATGTCTTTCTTCCATGACAAGTCTCTATTTAAGGAAGACTTAGGAGCCTTCTGGAGCCAAATTTCGGAAAGTCATTACTCTTCATAAATCCAAAAATCAAAAGTTTAAACTCAAATTTAAAAGTTAAATTCTGATTAATCAAAGACCCTAAGTTTTTGAGATTTAATATAAATTAAATGTTCACAAGTTCATGCACAAACTCAATTTCAAAACTCATCTCGAAACCCATGTCATTTATTTATAAGTATATAAAGAGAGATCATTAATATACAATATTAATGACCCTCTGTCTTTCCATGCGGGACTATATCTCTTACTCCTTTCCTTTACTATCAATACCACACATCTTCTAATCAAATCATAATAATATCCCACATTTGATTAGAAAATAAGATATTTCTACGATAATATGTGTTATACATATGAGAAGGTGTCTTTTGGACTTGAACCTTCCGTTGTGAAAACTTATCGGATATACTTTTTAAGATAGTGAACTCAAGTCTTGAACTACTTACGTGTCACAGTAAATCAAGTCAACAAGCGTCACATATATACTGACACATTTTGATTCTTACTATTTTGTTCATTTTGGTCCTGAACATATTCTTCATACATGAGATTTCTGGGTAACTTAGCCATTTTAGTTATCATAGATGTGACCCCACACCAATCTCGTATAGGTGAAGCTAATTAGAGATAGTTCATTTCTATCACCCTTTTCAAATATGCTAGTATTATTAAGAATCTAAATATTCATCCCTTAAAATACACAATTGAATTCAACATAGTTATAATTATAGTAGTGTGTATTACTCTTGAGTTTTCCTTAACTAGTTTGCCTATTGAACCTAGACCATGGGATCTCCAATATTGCAAAGTTAGGTTTTTGCCAAGTAATGACTCATTCTATTGGCTTTAACCTCATTCCCCTTCATGTATACTTAACTTGCTCTCTATTAAGATCTTTGGTAAATTGATCCACTATGTTTTCTTTAAATTTTGATATAATCAATCGAAATAATTTCATTCTTGAGCAAGTCTCATGTTGTATTATGACGTCTCCTTATATGACTCGATTTGCCATTGTATATTTGGTTTTTAACTCTTGTAAGAGCGGTCACACTATCACAATGTATGAAAATAGCAGTAGGAGGTTTTTGCCATAATGTTATTCCTTCCATAAAATTTTTGAGTCATTCTGCTACTTCAATAGCATTATCTAAAGCTACAAATTATGTTTCATCGTTGGTCTTGTTGTTACAGCTTGTTTTGATGATTTTCAAGACATGGTTGTGCCACCAAATGTAAATAAGTATCCGCTTGTAGACTTACTAGCTGTGTTATTTGAAATCCAATTTAGCATCACAATATATTTCTAACACATGTGGATATTTCGTATAGTGTAATCCGTAACTCATTATATATTTTAGATATCTTAACACTCTTACTAGTGACACCGGGTGTTTTTTTCTCTGGTTATGAGAATATATGTTAAGTCGACTTATCGAATATGCCAAATCTGGTCTTGTGCAATTCATGATATACATCAACTTCCTACAACTTGTGCGTACTCTAGTTGAGACATTACCACCTTGATTCTTCTTAAGGTGAAATGATGGATCATAGAAAATTACTGCCGGTTTGTCATTAAAAGGTCAAAATTTCTTAAAGACCTTTTTCAATGTCACGAGATTGTGTCAAAATGTAACCTTTCGAACTTCTTAAAATTAGAATTCCAAATACAAAGTTAACAAGACTCATATATTTCATATCAAACAAGAATGTAACATCTTCTTAGTTCGATTTATCACGTCTTTGTTTGTCCCAAAATAAACATATTATCGATATAGAGACAAAAAATGATATGTGTTCTTATACTCTCATATAAAAACATTTATCACTTATTTATTTTGAAACCATTCGATAATAATGTATTATCAAATTTTTCATTAAGAGTGAGCACGAGTCGTACCCAGATTTTTTAGGGTATCCGGACCCGAACCCGAACCCATGAAACTCAAGTACCCGAGACTTGAATACTCGATCAATAAACCAAATACTCGCGAGTATACAAACCCGAACCTTAATTTAGAATAAAATGATATAATATCGTTAAATATTTTAAATGGTAACAAAAACATATATAATCAATCATAAAATTCATAATGTTGATGGTCCATAATCTCCCAAAGCCAATCTTAAGTACAAGAATGAAAGGTATCTATTGAAGCACAAATCTTCTGTTTTAGATCACCACATTAAAATGCCCCGGAAAACTCACTACGTGGAAATGATCAAAGGGCCGATATGAACTTATCTATTCTGGCATGTGCTCGTTCTTTCTCCTCTGTGATGAGAAATGCACTTTCTTGAGGCTTTCGAAGTTTGATCAGAAGACCCTTGTCACCTAAAGTAATGGGGTGAAACTGCACAAACGAGTGCCTTGGATGTTATCATGTAAGAACATGTTTTCCTATGTTACTTACTCCATATTTAAGATCACAACATCAGCCCTATGAGCAACAACCATCATAGCTGCAGTGGTCACCTACAGAAGAATATATCGATAAAGATTTCATGTCATTATCCAAAGGAAACTCCTGAGAGAGTCAGTGACTAAGAGTCTGTACCGGAGGATTCGTGGTTGATTGATAGATATGCCCTGGCTCCACCTGAAGCAAGCAATGTCACCTTTGATATAAAATGTACCGCTTGAGGGAGTATAACGTTATATAAATGGAAAAACGAATTACAACATCATTCATAGATTGATATTTGAAAATACATTAGAGATATACCTCATTCGAATCGGTATTCAAAGTGTCAACACCGTGACAAACTGTGTTCAAGCCATCCTGCAAAAGCAGAAGCCAGGATGTTTGGTTACAAGAACTATACGGTAAATGGGAGATAAGTAAATTAGGTAAATCAGACATGTCTAAGCCAATCTCATTTGCACGCATAGACTTGCATCTTGCCTCAAGGTTAATGATAGTTCCAAATGTGATCTCCTATTTACATCAAGGTTACAATTTAGAAGCAAATAAACCACTTAAACTAGTCACATTCTTGTATGTTGGTAATCGTCTTTTCGATGACTCGTAATGATATTTATCGCTCGACTTATGAGGAATTCTATTTTAAACATCATTTGCAGTAAGTATTGTCTCACTCCATAAATTTATTGGTGTTCTCGAACTTATCAACATTGAGTTATCATATTCTTTAGTGTTTTACTTTATCGTTCAGCAGTTCCATTTTCTTGTGGAGAATATGGTGTAGTCGTTTGATGCACTATTCCTTGCGAAGAACAAATTCTGCAAAGTCATTAGATAGATATTTTCTATCTCTGTCTGAACTTAAATTTTTTATTACTTTGTCATGACTTTACCAACAGTCGTGACTGTTAGTAAAGTCGTGATTGTTCATAAATCACTACAAAAAATAGAGGCATATCAACGGACAGATCAACAGATTCGTCCGTTAATATCATTTCCCAACGAATTGTAACGGATTTTTGATAATTATATCAACAATCCATTGTCCGTTGCAATTCGTTGAATTTTCCAACCTATGAGCAATGGATATTATCCATTGCAAATTTGGTAATGCATCCGTTGAAAGCTCGTTGAAAACCGACATTTTAATTCAACAGATGCCCATTGCAAATAGCAGCTGGTATTCGTTATTGTTTCCAATGAATTTACGTTGGACGACTTAGAATTTCGAGGCATCCGTTGGAATAATCCAACGTTTTTTTTTTCAACAGGCTTCCGTTGGTATTTCCAACGAGCATCTGTTAGTAATGTCAACATGCATTCGTTGGAACATTCACTATTTATACATCAAATTTGAACTGTTTACCATCAAGCGATTTACACAAATTATATTTTTAAACAATATCTTCTTCTTTCAATAGATATATATATACAGATCAAGAGAGAGGATGTATAGAAGAAACAATCCCGTAACCAAGAAAGTTACGCAATAATTCTTACACAGATTGGAACAGTTCATGAGTTTTGTGTCGATACAAACCTTTATGTCAAGAACGCGGGATAATGTTATATCCCTGCAAAATATCCAAAAACATGAAGTATCGAAGTCAAGAAATTGTTTGCAAACACCTTTACAGGTTGGGTTTCGTAGAGAATTATGAAATTTGGTTATTTCACGGCGAAAATTATGGCGTTATAGATAGTGCGCAAGAAGCACAAGAAATGCAGAGAAATGAATAAGTTCTTTACGAAATGTCGATTACCAATCCATATGTAAAAATGATATCTGATGCTTTTTCTGATCATAAGTTGTTAAGAAAATGCATGAAAAGATAACGAACAAGGAGGCACGCTGATTTTTCAACCTATTGGATGCAGCGAAACAACCAATATATGAAGGTTATCATTAAGGTCAGTCTCGTTTATCATTGTCATCAAGATTTATGAGTATAAAAACATACTACAATATTGCTGAAAATTGTATGGATTCGTTATGCAAAACCATGCGTGAATATATACTAGAAAATAATCAAGTCCTCAAGACATATTATGAAACAAAGAACGTTTTAAAAGATTTGGATATGTCACATGATTGATGTTTGTAGAAACAATTGCATGTTGTTTTGGGAAGAAGATAAAGACGTGTTGGAATGTAAACTTTGCGGTGCAAGCATATTTCATCCAGAAAAGCACTATTCACAAAAATATGTACCAAAAAGATGTTTTATATGATGTAGCAAAAAGGTTGAGAAGGTTATATGAATAAAAAATCGTTGCAACAATGAGATGGCATGCAGAACACTCGAAGGACGAAGAGAAAATACAACATCCATCGCAGGGGTGGCCAATCCAGGCCTGGGTTTGGGTTCATCGGATTTCGGTTCGGGTTTGGGTTCCTCGACTTTTGAAAAAATGGAGCCGAATTGAACTCGAATGTTTTTGGTCCGTGGTTCGATTCAGGTTTAGGTTGTTCGGGTTCAAAAGCATTGGATCCGAAATAATCTGAATTACATTTGGATATTTGGGTTATTCGGGTTGTTCGAGTTATTCGGGTTCGGGTTTTTCGAGTTGAGTTGTTCGGGGTTCTCAGGTATTACCCGAATCCGAACCGGATCGACCCGAATCCAAATGGATTCTGAAATTTGAACCCATATTCCAAACGATTCGGGTTGTTCGGATGGATTCCATCGAATGGTAAGGCTTGGAAAGATTTTAATGAAAAATTTCATGAATTCGCGTATGAAACGAGAAATGTTTATCTTTGTCTGTGCACCAATGGTTTTATTCAATATGGATAATATGGAATTCAATATTTTTTGTGGCTAATGATTTTGTCTCCGTATAATTTGTCTCTCGGTATGTGTCTCAAAAGAGAAGTAATGTTTCTGACGTTGCTGATTCTAAGACCAGAACATCCCAAAAAAAGTTTCAATATTTTTTTTTGCAGCCTTTAATTCATGAATTAAGATATTTTTGGAACAATGGGATTCTTGCTTATGACGTAAGTACAAAGCAAAATTTCACACTAAAAGTAGTTTTGTTGTGGACAATTAGCGTCTTTGCCGATGGAATGTTATCTGGATGAAGTAGGCACGAGATATTGGCATGTCCATATTGTATGGAGGATACAGATTCATTCAACTAGTACATGGGAAGAAACCATGTTGGTTTGATTATCATAGAAGATTTCTTCCCCGTGGACATATATTCAAAAAAGATAAAAACATTTCCGAACAAAGCAGCGGTTGAAGGATCTATTGTTAAACAAAATACTTGTTGAAAGAAATAATATATTTCAACACCTTTTATTTCGAATCACATATTACGACGAAATAAATATGCCCAACAGAATATCACACAAACTATTTATATCAATATAATCTTCAAGTTGGCACAATTCTTGAGGTCTTTACACCAATTAGACGTACATGAGAGAAATCTGAAGAATATTGGCTAACACCAGAGGAGTATAATCACATCTACATTATATATTAATAAATTATCAAGAGCTCCTAGTTTTTGAAAGGTACAAAACGATGATAATCGATCCTTTAAGTTAGATATATATTATATATATTATAGATATGTTAACATACTTTCATTACATGATATTTGATGAAGAACTAATGGGTACATATCCTTATCTAAATCCAGATGAATTCACAAAAATGAAAGTTCAACATTATGCCTCGTGGTTGAGAGATTACGTAAGTACATGTATGTTCGTACGTGTATATATATATACGTAAAATACTTTATGTTATAAGTAATCATATTATATAGGTCAAAAGTTATGATGAGAGACATCCTACCTGGTTAAGATATTTGGCTAATGATCCTGCAAGAAATGTATTGTGTTGGCCAATTATGTTTACTCGGGGATACACATTCTACACTTACGAGCACCGAAAACATAGAAGTACGTTCAATTACGGTGTTTGCGTTAATAATGAAATATGGGATAATAATTTTTTTGGAAATTTGCAACAAATCTTACAGGTAGAATATCTTGGTCTCGTTGGATTAAAGGTAATGCTTTTTAAATGTTAGTGCTTCGATCCAACCATAGGACGTGGTACACGGAAAAATGGATGGGGAGGAATTGAAATCAACCCGGCACGGGAATATGGAAAATATGATCCATTCATCACAACAGATCAAGTATGTTACGTGCACTATCCAACAACATTGAAACGCCGAAGAGAGAAGTGGTGAGTCGTAGTTAAGACTAAACTGCGGGGAGTTATATATACAGACGAAAAAAGAAGATTCATCGTAAACCGATCACCTTGAGCCGATACAATTAAATTAAAACAGAAAATCGGGAAAGGGTTTTCACAAGAACTGACATAGATGGTGAAGACATCCACGATTAGGAGGAATTTGAACCGGAAGATGCAGAAGATGAATATGCGATGAATTCGATGCACAATTGAAGGAAGTCTCGCCAATCGAAGAATCAATTGAAGAAGAAATGTGAATCGTATAATTGTAATATCGAACTTTTGTAATTTATTTTTTTACATCATATCTTCTACTTTCAACAAGCATCTGTTGGCAATCTCAACCAAAACCCATTGAATGGTTTAATTTTTTTCAATACTTAGAATACAATCTAGTATTTCAATTTTCAATAGGCATTACTTGAACAAAGCCCAAACGGATGCCCGTTGCAACGGTTTAGACTACCAACGGTTGCTCATTCTAACGGTTTAAACTACTAAAGGATGCTTGTTGCAACAGTTTATTACGCCTATGGATGTCTGTTGCAACATTTTATTATGCCAACGGATTTTCGTTGGTAATTTGCAATGGATGCCGGTTGAAAAGGGTCACGATGGCTATACTCCACCTAGTACCCTCATTGCATCGGGACGATATTTTCCAACGAGCATCTGTTGCAAATTTCAGTGGATGACCGTTAGAACAAAGATGTATAGCCATTTATGACATTCGTTGCCTCAGGAAAAAAATTTGGAAAACCAATAGTCATGTCAATCAATTACGTCCGTTAAGGTGACATTATTTCCAATGGTCATCTGTCGACATTTTCAACGGATGCCCGTTGAAATTTTCTATATATGAACCATCGAAAGTTCATGTTCAACACAATCTAAAAACAAAAACATCAAATTCTCTAAAAAAATTATTACTAGACACTTAAACATAATGAGAGCTCGTCAATTTATCGGTTATGGTAGAATATTGGTGGGTTCCGCAGGAGCCCTGCCACCACCACCACTGCAACAAATCCTACATTTATCGTAAGTGTATTTAGTATAAAATTAATTTAAAAGTTTTGTAGAATTTTATTCAAAAAGTAATTTATTCAAATTTAATTTTGTAGCGCCTATATAGATTGCGGAAGAAGGATACATCAGGCTTTATACCGCTTGAATGCACGATATGCAAGCTCGGTTACGTTTGATGATAAAAAAATGTCAAGTGCAACTATGATAAGAAGAATGTCAAACCAACATGAGCAACGGACGAGGTATTCAACCAACTCATCCACCATTGAGAGTAAGAGAAGTTCAAGATCAAAAGCGAGAAGGCCAAAAAATATCGATACGACGAGAATGTTTCTGGGGATGGTCCGCATAGCCATATCTCGGGATCGAAAACATTCCCAAAATGAAAGAAAGAATTGGTAAAAAAATATTTATATTAATAATCTAAATTTATTTTATGAAAAAATATTAATTAATCATATTATTATAATAGTATAGATGCAGAGGATGAGAAGAGAACTGGCTCTTCTAGCGTTGGTTGGAGTGATCCACACCAAGAAGAAGTATGTCGTCGAGGAATAATTCGACGAACCTGAGCTTGTTGACCCCCTAGCAGAACAAATGGTGAAAGTTGTGACAGAGAAGATCACACAGCAATCACAAATCATCGATTTAACTCCTTATGATCTTAGTCCTTTACAAAAGGATAAAATTTATTTAGAGATATATAATAACATTATTGTTACAATAATTATTTAATTATATAAAATATTTTATATCGATAGATACTAACTTTTATTTGTTTTATAGTATAGTCTGTTAGGTCCTATAATGCCTATACGGTCTAGGTTCTCTATAAAACGATATCGTAGGAGTGTCAAAAACAGCCCGAGCCCGCGAGCCCACCCGAAGCCCGCCCGAAAATAAGCGGGCTCGGGCCATTAAATCCAAAGCTTGAATGAAATCAGGCCTTCGGGCTCGGGCCTATTAAAAAGCCCGAAATCTTACAGCCCCGCCCGTCGGGCTTCGGGCCGCCCAAAATTGTTAGGGTTTTTCCGCCCTAAGTCATCTGTTCTATCGTTCCCAGAATCTCATCTTTTGCCTCCCTCTGTTTTCTCGTTCCCAGAATCCCATAATCCCATTGTTCATCTGTTCTGTCATTCGAGACATTGTTTCCTTCCCTCCGCAGCTCGTCGTCGATCCTCTCTCCCACCGCATGTGCCGTCGTCGACCCTTCCTTCCCTACCGTGTTATCGGCGACTCCTCGTGTAACCCACGATGGTATCCCCGCGATTCAAGAGATTTACATGCAAGAACGACACATCAAAAAACTCTAAACTACATTTCGAACAACGCAATATGTTATTCAAGAAACACAATTCGAGCTTCGAGGTGCGAGCGTAGATGCGTCACATGGAAAGTATCATCGAGTTGCTAAATGATCGAGCGTATCAGCCACCACCACGGATGGAGGTAAAAAACTGAGACAAGAATCGATCATTTACTCCGATGTAACCCCTTCACGAGGAGTTGGGAGCAAGGGATGAAGACGGCGGTACCGGTTTAGATGACATTTAGTACATTAGTTTTTTAACTTTGAATAAATTTTTCTAAATTAAACTTTTTTAAAAAAATTCCGTAAGATTATCAATGAACGCACGTTGAAAATTTCGGGCATCCGTTGGATTATTTTAAATTCCTGCCATTTCCTTTCTGACGGATATTCGTTGCTAACTCCCGTCAACAGTTGTCAACGAATATTATTTGTTGAACCTCCGTTGAAAATCATAATGGATGTAGATTTTCAACTATTGATTTATAATGATACTGAATCCGTTGAAATGCTTTGGAAAATGTCATTTTCAACAGAATTTTAGCCATTTTCCAATGGATATGTCACTTGGAAATGCCCTGTTTTTTATAGTGAATCCGAAAATTAAAAATTTTAAGCTCAAGTTTAAAACTGAAACTCGGATTAATCAAAGACCTCACGCATTTGACATTTAATATCTATTAAATGTTCATAAGATCGTGCACAAATCCAATTTCAAAACTCACATTCACATCCATGTCATTTATTCATAAGAGTATGAAGAAAGATCATTGATATACCATATTAATGACCCTTTATCTTTTCATGTGGGACTACCCCTTCATATTCCATTTTTTTTTCTATCAATACCCTTTATTTTCTAATCAAACCATAATAATATCCCACAATTGATTAGAAAATATATATTTTTGTAATAATATGTGTGTTATACATATGAGAATGTGTCTTTTGGACGTGAAACTATTATAGAGAACATTTATCATATATAGTTTGTAAGATAGTAAACTCGAGTCTTGAACTATTTACATTTCACAATAAATCAAATCAACAAGCGTCACATATACCATACCGACAGATTTTGATTCTTACGTTTATGTTCATTTTGATCCTGAACATTTTCTTCGTTCATGAGCTCATGTACAAACCAAATTTCAAAACCCACCCACAAACTTATATCATTTATTCATAAATGTACAAAGAGAGATCATTAATATATTTTATTAGTGACTTTTCATTTTTTCATGTGGAACTGTCCTTCGAATTTCATTCCTTTTCTCTCCATTGTAATTTTTTTCCACCACAGATTTTGCATATCTCCCCGTCATATTGGTGTGGTTTGCTAGAAAATCACATAGCTTTAGGAATATATAAGGAAGAAACTGGTGTTTTTTAAGGAGGCAAAAGGAGGTTGACAAAGCTGAAGAATTAAAAAAAAATTGTTATGAATTCCATTGGTTGAAAGTCTTTAACAAAAGAAAATTCGATTTTAGAGAGAGTTATAGAGATAAATATAAAGAGAATGACGAAGCACTTATCAGCGAGAAATCAGGATGATTGTTGGACTATGACGATTTTTAGAGATTTTTAATTAGATTTCAAATATTTTCCAAGTGAATAGGGTGTAGAATATTATGAAGATGAGTGTTTGAAAACGATTATAAATATTTCTATAGGATGGTTTATGGTGTTAATACAACATAGAAGAAAGTTCCTTGTTATGCTTCTCTGAGAAAGCAGAGGATAAAGTCTCTTACCCAGCCAGAAGGATTGGACACTCTACTACAGACAGAAGGTTTCACTCACGGTTCAATACCAAGACCAAAGGAAAACTCTCCCGTTCAGCTAGAGACTCTCACAACTTCAGCCACGTCATCGTCTTCTTCGCAGAGAACACACAGAGGATTACACAAGAAAATCGAAGTCGTTGCTGCAACAGAAAATCCTCTGCATCTCCAAAACCGTTTCAATATTCTGTCCATTGAAACGGTTTAGTGACGTGGATTATTCTTTTGTTTCCAAATCTTATCCTTTTAGCCCTTATATATATCTAGGTTTTCCTAATGTAAAACAACTAAAAAATGAAATCCAAATTCTCTTGAAGAACAAGTTTTTGGTTGTTTTCATGGTATCAGAGCCATGGGAGACAATCTACTTCCTTTTCCTTTCCCGATTCACATCAACATTTCCAATTTTGTTACCCTAAAACTTATGGATTCAAACTATCTATAATGGAAGACACAAATTGAATCCTTTCTCAAGAGCCAAAAACTTCTTGGCTTCGTCGATGGGTCGACGCTTGCTCCTCGTGCTACTATTGTCACGAAGATTGGAAACACTGAAACGGAACAGTCGAATCCTCGTTTTGAATCATGGTCTCAAACCAATCAACTGGTAAAATCCTGGCTTTGTGGTACTCTTTCTGAGGATGTTTTTGGTATTGTGCTTAGTCTGGAATCTGCTTTAGATGTGTGTGATCATCTCGTTTTCATACGTATTTCTTGCACGATTTAGGAGACGTTTTTTATACATATGTGATGTTTTACGTATGATTCCGTATCCGTTTTACTTGCTTTCGTGCTTTTCATGTTCTTACAGGTTTTTACGTGTATTTGGACCATTTTGGAGCTAAAGGAACATGCACGGAGCTAAGAAGCAACTTTGGGGATCATCACGGGACAAACGGGACGAGATTGAGCATGGAGAAGCCTCCACCCGGTCGGGTACAAGCCTTACACGATCGGGCAGAACCCACGGGGCTTTGGACAGGACAAACCACACGACTCGGGCAAGCACATGCCCGAGCTGTTGCCTAGCACCCGAGCGGGCACAAACCTAGCACCCGAGCGGGCGTTGCACCCCAGCCAGCAGACAC
>CM071865.1:20849874-20867216 GCA_036759665.1 Gynandropsis gynandra
CGGGCACACTCAATGCCCGAGCGGGTGGCGGCCCGAAACTACCTATTAAGTTAAGTAAAATTAACTTAAAACAAAAGGGAACTCGTGGGGGCAATTAAGGCAACACTTAGACTGACTTAGGATGCATAAAAGGAGGCAGAAGACGACAATAGAAGAGACATTCATTCAGTTCGTGATTTAGGAGATTCTTGCGAGGAGACAAGCGAGGAGCATTGGAGATCGAGCACTACCACTTCGGTTTTGTTTGGTTTTTATGTTCCTTAGACTTTCTACTATGTTTATGTTTCTTTACAGACGCATGAGCGAGTAGTTTGTTTGTTCTAGGAGAAGGGATTAGCCCTTGGCTATCCCGAGACCGTTTTTGATCTATTTTGAATGCATCTTCCCGTTTTAGTTTATCTATTCTTTATCTGAGTGCTTAAATTTACTTGTGTTTGCGCTGATCACGTAGATGCATGTGTTAGGGATTAGGAGAAGGACCGAAAGGAGAATTCTAATCCTAGAAAGTCAGGTTTAGAACAACCGAGGTTAGGCCACGAAAGTAGGGTAGCAACGGTTGAGGTTGAACGGGCGAATCACAGAGTTTATGGGTTTAGTTCATGGTGTCAGCCACGAAAGTAGGGGGCAGCTTGTCTAGATCACGTGTCTATGCCTTGAGAGAGGATAGATATCATGTTAGGATCGTCCGCCTTAGATAGCTTTAACTGGGATTACATGATAGATAGGTTGATCGTTGGTTTTGGTAGTCTTGTGGTGAAACCGGTTTCCTAGGACGTTTGTCTCATCGTTAGAACCCAAGTAGCTTAGTTACTTTCAGTATTTCATTCCTTATTCACCTTCTTTCGTTAGCAAGTTTGATTCGTAGTTCGGGTTTAGGTAGTGTTGCGTAGTCTCTGTGGGATCGACACCTAAAATACTACACACGTGTCGTGCACTTGCGGGTAGATTAGGTTATATTTAACTCTGATACGCATCAGTGTGGCTTACTCTTGCTCGGAATTTTAATGAGAAATCCATATCTAGAGAGTTTGATCTCCTTGTGTCTCTTCAAATGTTGAGCAAAGATGGCAGAAGCATTCAGGAATATCTGAAAGAATTTAAGTCTCTTTGTGACCAACTGAGCTCTATTGGCAAACCAGTATCGGAACCCATGAAAGTTTTTCAACTCTTGCAAGGTTTGGGAAAAGAGTTTGAACACTACAAGAAAATCAGGTTTTAGGGACTGAAAAATCCGTCTCTAATCCGTCGCGCGTCTCCAAATGCAATTCGTCCCCAATTAGGGACGGAAATTTCAGTCTCCAATCCGTCCCCACAGAAAAAGTAGTCCCCAAACAGTCCCGAGATTGGGGACGAACCGTTTTCCGTCCCTAAATATTGGAGACGGACCGACGGCTAATTTCCGTCTCTAATTTTTTTTTAAAAAAAAAATAAAATTAAAAAAAGGTTCCCTAAAACCCCTAATCTGTGCTTGGAGGGCACCTGTCGTGTGACCCGTTGGTCCTAAGCAATGTCTTGCGCGGGGCACAAGAAAAAAGTTGCAATTCAGTTTCAAATGGTTTGAGCTTGGAAGCAACCTCACTCAAGTGAATTGATTTCGAAAGCATTCCGCCACTTTTTGGCGACTTTCACTTTCAACCTGATTCACCGCCTACGTGCCCTTTACGCCCAGTCATTCCGAAGAACACTTGCGTTTCTATGGGGCGTAGGCCTCTCAAAAGGTAATAGAGGCGTGCAAAGGTTTCCTCGGGCCGGACGGAGATTGGCCCTCGAGTGCAAAGGCAGATTGGAAATTCTTCGATCAATTCCGACAGGCAAGTTCGCTCAATTCCCATTTTTTCTTTGTCACAGCTGGTGGGATTTGTTGTTTTTTTGGTAATCGTTGCAATGTTCCCCCGCATTTGTAGGACTCTAGTTCCTCCATCATCTCGCGTCAAACCTTCGACTGTGTATGGACTCCAATCCATTTGCTCGATCTGGGTCCTATTTTTCTATTCATCAACTTCTAGACGGTCGAAATCGTACGTTTATTTGTTCGAGTACTTGAGAAATCGACTTGGGTTTCTCTGGAAGTTGCTCGGAAAGCTTCGTCCGTGAAAAATGTTATGAAAAATCCCGAGTGTACGGGTTATGTGCTTTCATACCTCAAAGAAACTGGTTTTCGAAAACCCAGATCGAGAGGATCGTCTATAGGTTTCCGAGAGTTATGTTTTTGGATGTTGACAAATTAGTTAAACCGAAATTTAATGTTTTCCAAGAACTGGATTTATATTAATTTGGGGAAATTTTTAGGGACGGACATTATGTTTCCGTCCCCAATTGGGGACGGGCTTTATGTTTCCGTCCCCAATTGGGGATGGGCTTTATGTTTCCGTCCCTAATTGGGGACGGGCTTTATGTTTCCGTCCCCAAATTTAGGGACGGTCCCAAATCCGTCCCCAAATTTAGGGACGGAAATTTCTGCCGTCCCTAAATTTGGGGACGGATGATCTGCCCGTCCCTAAATTTAGGAACGGCAGAAACTTCCGTCCCCAAATTAGGGACGGGAACAAATTCCATCCCCAATTTAGGGACAACAGAAATTTCCGTCCCCAATTTAGGGACGCCTTACTCATCTGTCCCTAATTGGTCCGCAATTAGGGACGGATTAGGGACGACTCTTCTGTACCCAAATTTGGGGACGGATTCGGGACGGATTTCATTTTCCGTCCCTAATGCGTGTATAATCAGTCCCTAAATTTAGGGACGGAAATGTCGGTCCTCAAATTTTGTCCCTAATCTTGAATTTTCTAGTAGTGGAAGCGTTTGCAACCGTGATTCAAACTTCTATGCATAAACCACCATTTCCCACTTATGATGATGTGGTTTCTCAACTTACAAGTTTGGATTATAGTAACAGATTTTACAGAACTCCAGAAGTCAATCCTCATATGGCCTTTGCTGCACAGAATCATGTCACTTCTTTTCCTAATCAGTCTGGTTTTAGTCGAGGAACTGGTTATGGCAAAAGAGGACGTTATGGCTACTTCAGGGGCCGTGGAGGATTCTCATCTCGTCGCAGAGGATTCCACCAATAGTTTATCATTCTCAGCCCAACTCTCAACATAATCCTACAAATATGGCTTCATCTATGCAGACAGATAACAGACCTAGACAGATCTGTCAAATTTGTGGTAAAATGGGTCACAATGCTCTGAAATTCTAGCACCGTTTTGATAACTCATTCCAAGTTTCAGACATACCCAAGCCTTTGCAAGCTCTACAGATTGTAGATTCTTCTGGTGCTGAATGGTTTCCAGATTCAAGAGCATCTGCACACATGAAAAACATCCCTCAAAACTTAACTTTTGTGCAACCTTATACAGGACATGATTCAGTGATGGTTGGTGATGGATCCTTCTTGTCTATTACTCATGTTTGCTCTACTACTCTTGCTACACAGTCAGGTACTATTTTCCTTAAGGATATTCTTGTGGTACCCTCACTGCAAAAGTCTTTACTCTCGGTGTCTCAGCTTACTACAGAGTACCCCTGCTTTGTTATTTTTGACTCCTCTGGTGTGTATGTTAAGGACTCAACAACTCAGAAAGTTCTGGCCAAGGGAACAAAGCTTAATGGTATATATCAGTTGGAGAACCAGTCATTTCAGACCTTCTACTCCACAAGACAAAGGGCTGCTTCAGAATTCATCTGGCACCAACGTCTAGGACATCCACATTCTCAGATTCTCCAACTCTTGCAGAAGACAAACTCAATCAGTATAAATAAACGCAGTCACAATGTTTGTGAATCCTGCCAGTTAGGAAAAATTTCACAGTTGCCTTTCTCTTTTTCATGTTATCGAGCTACTGATCCTCTAGATCGAGTACATTGTGATCTGTGGGGCCCTGTTCCTGTTTTATCAAATCAAGGCTTTACGTTCCACGTTATTTTTTTGGACAATTATTCTCGGTTCTATTGGATTTACCCTCTAAAGCAAAAATCAGATTTTCTATCAGTCTTCATCACATTCCACCAGCTAGTTGAAAATCAATACGGTAAAAAGATTAAATCTTTTCAATTTGACGGTGGGTGAGTTTATAAGCTCTGGGTTTCTAAGTCACAGCACAACATGGTATTCAACAATACATTTCATGTCCCCATACCCCACAATAGAATGGGATTGCAGAAAGGCGCCATCGACATATAGTTGAGCTTAGTTTAGCCATGATGTTTGCTGCTCAGGTACCTCTATGTTTTTGGGTTGAAACTTTTGTAACTGCAAACTTCTTGATAAATCTGCTTCCATCAAGTGTTGTGGAGCAACAAAGCCCTTTTTCTCGTTTGACTGGACAGACTCCTGACTACTCAGCCTTAAGGGTGTTTGGTTACACCTGTTATCCATATCTTCGACCTTATGCAGAACACAACTTAGCACCTAGATCTGTCAGATGTGTTTTTCTTGGCTACAATGATAAGTACAAGGGGTACCGATGTTTACATCCTCCAACAGGCAAGGTTTTCATCACTCGTCATGTAATTTTTATGAAGAGATCTTTCCATTTCATGGCTGCTACAAGTCTCTTGTGTCGTCATATCAGAGTCCATTAATGCAAGCTTGGCAACGTTCACATGGTACATCTTCTTCCATTTATAATGTTATTCAACCCTCATACCAAACTCCACCTCATATTTTGTTTCCAACTCCTATTTCATCACAGAATCTACAACCTGAAAATGAACCAAGAAACCCTGCATCATCACCAAGAATCTCTATTTCTGCCATTGAACATGTAGAAATACCTGAACTCCACATCCAAAGTACCACACATGTTCCTTCCACTACTACACCTCCTACACATCCTATGATAACACGTTCTAAGTCTGGAATTTCTAAACCAAACACTAAATACTCCCTTTTTCACACAACCCATATACCATGTGGACCCAAATCTGTTGTTGCAGCAGTTAAGCATCCGGGCTGGTTTACTGCAATGGAGGCTGAGATGAAGGCACTCAGGCAGAACAACACTTGGTCACTTGTTCCTTATACACCTGATATGAATGTATTGGGTTTCAAGTGGGTGTTTCATACAAAGCTTAATGCAGATGGATCCTTAGATAAACTCAAAGCTCGGATAGTGGCAAAGGGATTTCACCAAGAAGAAGGGGTAGACTATGTTGAAACCTACAGCCCTGTGGTAAAAACAACTACCATACGAATTGTTCTATCAGTTGCAGTGGTCAAGCATTGGAACATTCGACAATTGGATGTTAGTAATGCTTTTCTCCACAGTGATCTCTAGAAACATGTATACATGAGTCAACCTCCTTGTTTCACAGACAAAGAACATCCAGATCATGTTTGTTTACTGAAGAAGGCGCTATATGGTTTAAAACAAGCTCCTCGAGCTTGGTTTAATAAGTTCAGCTCATTTCTTCTGGAATTTGGGTTTGTTTACAGTCTTGTTGATCCTTCCTTATTTGTCTACCGACATGATGGTGAGACTTTGTTGCTACTGCTATATGTTGATGATATTTTGATCACGGGAAGCTCTTCTACACTATTGGAAACTCTCATTGTTAATCTTGGCTCTAGGTTCTCCATGAAAGACTTGGGTCCACTTCATTACTTTCTTGGCATTCAAGCTCACTTTCACCTCGCTGGATTGTTTCTTCGTCAAGCTAAGTATGCTCATGATCTACTTATACGTTCTGGTATGGAAGATTGCAAACCATTGACAACTTTTCTACCTCAGAAGCAATATTTGTCTATCTCTGATGATGCTCTGTATCCAGATCCTTTCTTTTTCCGCAGTTTAGTTGGGGCCCTGCAGTATCTCACACTTACAAAACCAGATTTGAACTATGCAGTTAATTTTGTTTGTCGACGGATGCATGCACCTACAATGTTAGACTTCAAAATTCTCAAACACATCATGTGGTACCTCAAAGGAACACTTCAACTGGGTTTATATCTTCATAGCAACAGTCTTCTTCATCTTCACGCCTTTAGCGACAGTGATTGGGCTGGTTGCAAGGACACACGTCGTTCTACCGCTGGTTTTTGTACATTTCTCGGTAGCAACTTGATCTATTGGTCTGCTAAAAGACAACCAACTGTATCTCGATCCTCTACGGAAGCAGAATACAGGTCTATGGCTTCACTTGCAGCAGAACTCACTTGTATCTCTTTCATATTACGGGACATCGGCATTGTCCAATCACAACCTGCTATTCTTCACTGCGACAACCTCTCTGCGGTACATCTCTCAACTAATCCCATGTTTCACTCTCGCTCAAAACACATTGAGCTTGATTATCACTTCATACGGAAAAAGGTTGCTCTTGGAAATATTATCACGAAACACATTTCTGCTCATGATCAAGTTGCTGACATCTTTACCAAGTCTCTTCCTCATGCATTGTTCATTTATCTGCGCATCAAACTGGGGTTAGGATTTCCCCCTAACACTAGTTTGAGGGAGGCTATTGATACAACAGAGAAGAAAGTTCCTTGTTATGCTTCTCTGAGAAAGCAGAGGATAAATTCTCTTACTCACCCAGAAGGATTGGACACTCTACTACAGGCAGAAGGTTTCACTCACGGTTCAATACCAAGGCCAAAGGAAAACTCTCCCACTCAGCTAGAGACTCTCACAACTTCAGCCACGTCATCGTCTTCTTCACAGAGAACACACAGAGGATTACACAAGAGAATCGAAGTCGTTGCTGCAACAGAAAATCCTCTGCATCTCCAAAACCGTTTCAATATTCTGTCCATTGAAACGGTTTAGTGACGTGGATTATTCTTTTGTTCCCAAATCTTATCCTTTCAGCCCTTATATATATCTAGGTTTTCCTAATGTAAAACAACTAAAAAAATGAAATCCAAATTCTCTTAAAGAACAAGTTTTTGGTTGTTTTCATATGGTAGTCGTATGAAAGAAGAAAATGTTATGAAATAATTAAAACATGATAAATATTTTCTCCAATTTATGAATTTTAAAATTCCAACAAACTTCAATGACTATTTAACTATTTTTATGTATTAGATTTTGTTTTATCAATTGTTGAGTGTCAAACACACCACCAAAAAAACATTTTATATGGTTGGTGTAAGGATGATTATTTTGGTTCAACTATAAATTGAATTAAATAATGATATTTTCATTTGATTTGAGTAAATGTAAACTAATTTATGGAAATTAAAGTTTAATAATCGATTGGGATGTGTTCAATCCCGTTGTTATCCAAATAAATGTGAATAGTCGATTGTTTATTTAAAAATTTGTAAAATTTTAGATAAATGAAATTACCTAAATTGATACGTATCCTATTAAGTATCAAATTTTTGTAACATATTATTTTTATTTTGTAAAACATTTTGATGAATTGAAATCTTTTAAATTTTATCATTTATTTATACTTTTATATAATAAAACGATGAATAAAACCAAAATAATTCAATAATAATTGAACTTTGGTCATATTGCTTTACAAAACAACAGAAATTTGAATTAAACAGATTTAAACTCAACTATTATTTAGATGTTATTGATTAAAATCCGAATATCTAACACCTACTAAATTCGAATGGAAATCCAAAATTTCATGGATGGTCGTGTAGTGATCTAGTTTATATACACATGTGAAAATATTATCAAATAACGACAAATGAAATCCGACCAAAATGTAATTTTACAAGTTTACGTATGTCTAAAATTATGTATTTGAATTCATCTATTCATATAATAACCTATGTGTTACCATTTCTATATGCATAGTTTTAATACAACTATAATCAAATTTGATTTTGAAACATGAATGAATAAAAATCTAACATCAAAATATTCAAATTGAAATTGCACTCATTCTAATACATGATAGATAGACTTGTAATTAAATCAATCTGTACTAACTCAAACGTTCATGATTCCTAAACCAAATATGAGTTACGTATAATTAACTTGGATAACACAGTATATCAACTGGTGGAAAAGATAAAGAAATATTCAACGTCTCATATCTTTACGGCGTTATAACAATCAAAGAGGATAGCATTAATACAAAGATGAACAAGTTTGCCAAAAACGATTGAAAAAAGACATAAAGAGACAAAGACAAATCGCTAACGCATTACAAAGGTGTCTCGTCCGACACCGATACAGTAACACACAAAGATGAAGCAAAACGAAAAAAGATATTCAGACAAGCACAAACACATGTTCTTAGGTTCCATATGGATACGTGGTCTCAAGATTATTGCAGTCATGTTTCATTTTCTTTTTCTATATTCTTTTGGCATCCGAAACTGCTACACGGCTACCAAAAATCGGGTGAAAAATGTTATGCTTTGTAAGTGAAAAGCTGAAAGGACGAGGTAAGTTTCAGTTCTACCCTGACCTTCGAAAAAAACTGTAAGCCACAGCTACGGTTGCAAAGGTTCCAACCACTGCAGCTGCCATGAAAGCTTGGTCCTTTTCCAATGACCGGAACCAGCTCGGCTGCTTGCACATTCCTTTCTTCTTTACTGGTTCTGGATTTTCTTCACGGCAACATGAAACCCCATTTGAACCCTGGCAACAGCCTCCCGTGAATCCCTTCTTCTCTTGCGTTTTGCTCTCTCCTATGCTGTCCCCGTTTGGCAGTTTCTCGTCATCCCCTTTCGCAGGTTCGCTTGCAAGTAGTCCCATCTGGCCCCTGAAACCAAAGATATTGGGTTCAGGTGTCTGAAATATCCAATTGCTACAGAGACGAAATGAACAATTCTGGTGCTATACTGAAATCTAACATTCAATGAACATAGAAGGTCAACAACCAAAAGAGATTCCAGGCTAAATTGTAGACAATATCATCATGAACACTGATCTCTGACAACAGAAGATTATACTATAATAGTAGTAATTTCTATTCAGTGATATACCACCTAGAGATAAGGTGGATGTGCAACGACTATCGAAGAACCAAAAATTTTGGATGTCGAAAATAAACAATTCATATGAGCCTGACAACAAATCAGCTTCGATTCAAACCAAGCAGGAGACTACGTCTTGTGCAAGGTTATTAGCTTTGAATGTTAATGAGTATTGTTTGTGATATGAGATATCTATAACAGGCGAGAAACAAGAGTAGGACGACAGACCTCCAAATCCTTTGTATGATTTCCCCTTTTGCAATATGCTGGTCAATCAATTCAGGCACATCATCAGGAGTCACATAGCCATACCTGCATTTAAATAGCAAGGTCGTCTAAACAAGTGTACAATATGACATTTCAATATCCTTTCTGTTATACAAGAAATTTTTATCTGACATTTTCTTACCAATTGCCAGATATATTTCCAGCTGAATCAGGGCTGAAAATGATCAAATTGCCAGCATACTTGTGTTGACCAACGTGAGAACATGGCGCGAGGGAGATCTGATCTGAAAGGCCACGTGACACTATTTCCTGCTTGAACTTCTCTATAAGAGGGGGTCCACAAACACCGCATCTCTTGTCCCGACTAGCATGTGCACAAACAAACACAAAGGAACCAGATAATGCTTCCTGCATCTCCAAAGACCATGGTTTCCCCTTCACAAGAACATCTTCGACAAAAGCATCCACATCCGACTCCTTAACTCCCCTTCAGAAACAAAAACACCTATTAACATATCAAACTGTCACGGAGGCACGTGTGCACATATCAACTCACAGAAAAGAAAAAGCAGCTTATCCTTCATGTATACTATTATGCATCCAAAATACTTCTAAACTGAGAAAAATATTTGAAGATCAACAATCCAACTTCGGCAGTTTCTAAAATCTTATCAAATTGGTCTAAATTTATCAGCTATGATTCAAATGGAATCTGGAATCGAACTTTAACCAGGGCAGTCCAAACCTAGTCAAGCTTTTTCAGAAGAAATTAAATCAAATTTAGCTTACATTTAAAAAAACGCACTCACCTGTATTTGACCATTTCCGGGAAAATCAACACGTCGCCATCCGATTCACCTCCTCCGCAGACCGTCAGCTTCGTCTACGACAAAATAAATGACAAGATCAAAGGTTGTCTAAGAAAAATTCTCGAAACAAAAGCCATATATAAGCAGACGAAATCGAACACTTTCTCCACCTCGACAGCGATATCAGCCTTGCGAACCTTGATCGACGAGGCAAAAACCTGCGGGAGACCTTCATCCTCTACGCGTGAGAGCCACGCGTTGGGAGTCTTGTAGCATATGAAAATATGGCGTCCGTATGGAGCAACGGATCCTGCGATGTTGCTGCTATACATCTCCTGCCGCTTGAATCCGAACTGCACGTCCTCTGCGGTCGACACACCAGAGATGTTCTCTACTTCAGCCATGGTAGACAAGCGGTTTCTCTCTCTAGATAGAATGCAGGGTTTCGCAGAAACAAATAGCACAGAGAGAGTGAGAGAGAGAGAGAGAGTTGAATAAGCGAAGAAGCTATCGGAAAGGAGGGTAAAGGCAAACTTCAAATATCATTTTCTCATCTTACTTGTTGTATGCCAAAAAAGAAAACCCCCAACACGTCGTGGAGGCCCACAGAAAATGAGGGTCCCTGGGTTAGGCTAAAGTGACAGGACGATAAAAGTGTTCTTTACAGACCGCACAAGCTACTACTTTTCTATTCGCCCGTCAAACGGTCTTCTACGACAGACAGTTACTTTGTGTTTTCTAATGGATCTTGGTCAACTAATTTATTTTAGTTAGGAACATCACACGTTATAAATCCTTTTCTATACGCTAATCATCTGTAAAATTACATCGTTAATAATTAAGATTATAGAAACATTTTGTTTACAAGCGACCTTTTCTTATTGAAGTTTACTTTTCTCATTGTATTAAAATTTAACTAAATTAGTCGAGCCCCTCATTGCTAATGTGGTTTAATTTCAGATACGGACAATACAATTGATGGTGGAAAAGTATATTTCAATATGTTGTTTGAAGTACAACAACCTTCGTCAACGGCAAGAAACACAAATTGACCGTACAACCAAAACAAAATCATCGTACGGTTGATGATAAAGAACAAACCTAGGAAAACACATGAACATGAACATCGAACGAACCAAAAAAAGAATCAGAAGAACTCTATCTCCAAATAATTACCCGAAGGCTTCATATCCACATTTGCCTTACCATGATCATAACCCTGAAGACTATGATGTTGTTGCTGATGATGATGATGATTTTGACTATAATGATGATGATCCATGGTGAAAACCGGCTGAGGAACCTGAGGAGGGCTCGTGCACCTGATCAACGCCCAGTTCACGCTCTGGAAAAAAGGATGCTGCTTGATCTCCGTTGCACCTCTCCGGTAAGCTAGTCGGTGTTGTGGTTCCTTCACGAGCAGGCCTCGGATAAGGTCCCTGGCCGCAAAACTCACGCTCGGGTGCTCAGGGAAACGCAGAGGTTGCCCGACGACGTTGAATAGTGTCGCTCTGTTCCCTTCCCCTTTAAAGGGCGTTTTCCCAAAGAGAAGTTCGTAGAGGAATATCCCAAACGTCCACCAGTCCACTGCACTCCCGTGACCTTCACCCTTAATGATCTCGGGTGCTAAGTACTCGTGTGTCCCCACGAACGACATGGACCGAGCGTTTGTAGGCTCAGCGATCAGCTCAGGCAGCTGTCTGACCTGACGAGTCGTTTCATTTGCTTTCTTCTTGCTTTTGGTTTTGCTCTTGGGTGAGAGAAAACGTGGAGTGAAGCACACGGGTTGGATGCAATCTGGCTGAACCACGCAGCTTGGAGGCTTGACACATGTGGGCTCGATGCAGTAGCCAGAGTTCTTTGAATCGAGAGTTGGGTTCGAAGATCGAACAAGGGTTGGACAGACTGCACATCTCAAAGAGAGGTCAAAATCAGACAGCATTATGTGCCCGTCTTCTCGGACAAGAACATTCTCTGGCTTGAGATCTCTGTATATGATCCCCAACATGTGAAGATACTCCAGAGCAAGAAGAATTTCTGCCACGTAAAACCTGATAAAAAGCACAGATTTGTTAGTGTAATCTTCAACCAACTGCGCAAACGCAAACGCAAATCGTACCAATACACTCGCTAATTACCTCGCTGCATGCTCGGTAAAGTACTTCCCTGGCTGTTTCTGCCTGAGAGAATGCAGATCTCCACCAGAACAAAACTCCATGACCAGACACGTATGCTTCTCAGTTTCAAAATGTGCGTACAACGTTGGCAAGAATGGGTGATCCAACGACTGAAGTATCTCTCTCTCTGTCTGAGTTCTCAGAAGCTTTTTCCTGGCCGCAATCGCGGCTTTTTCCATAACTTTCATGGCAAAACACGTTCGCGTTCCGATCAGTTCTGCCAAGTAAACGTTACCGATGTCACCGCAACCGAGTCGTTTCAAGAGCCTGAAGTCTTTAGCCTCGAGCAACCCGACACGCGATCTAGCGGCCTGGATCGCATCCCAGCGTTTGTCGTTGTTCGCTCTGTGAGGTTTGTGCGCTGCGTTGCACATACCGCTTGAGCTACTCTCGTCACTGATATCACTCCCCGTGCTTCCTCTGTATATCGCATTCGTCTTCTCGAAATCGCCGAAGCTGTTGCTCGCGGTTTCACCGCCGAATCCACGTTTGTCGCCGGTGCTTATGCTTCCGCACTCGCTCGCTTCGGTAGTCGTGAAGCTCTGTTTGGCTTCTGTGTACAGAGTCGCCGTGTAGAACGTGTTCGAAGGGCTTGGGCAATACCTCGGCTCTGTTGGGTTATTCATCTCCGTAACCGAGTCAGGGCTTTGAGATTCAGCCGACACGGACGAATCGGACCTCTCTGGTGCTAACGTCGTCAATGGCGATTCCTGTTTATCGCTCACCATCTGTACGGACTCAGGTTTCTCGGTGGCTTCATCGATGAACTTTCTTGAAGACGACGACGGGAACCCTTTGGAACAGAT
Organism: Gynandropsis gynandra; assembly: GCA_036759665.1. Classification (NCBI taxonomy): domain Eukaryota; kingdom Viridiplantae; phylum Streptophyta; class Magnoliopsida; order Brassicales; family Cleomaceae; genus Gynandropsis; species Gynandropsis gynandra. The sequence goes on from CM071865.1 coordinate 20,862,788, forward strand.
CGGAACGTTTGTCGTCTTGGAGGAGGAACTGATTCTATCAGCTTCTGGATCCATTGAAGATGTTCGACAAAATCCCTTGGGAAAAGATTACAAAAGGCAATTTCAATTTTCAGCCTGGAATGACGATATGATCCCTGTTACTTTAAACTTGGGAAAGATAGCCAAAAAGGCGATAGCCACTTATATCTTCAGATGATTATAAGGATCAAAATCTAAGAACAAAGAAATCACCAAAGATTACGGAAGTGGAAATAGAATTCGTCCAAATCAAATCAATACTCTATTACGGAAATGGAATACTCGGTTTGAAGTTTCCGTGAGAAATGATTTGCTTCAAGCGACCCATTTGGAGACTGAGAAAATGCAAGAAAAAAAAAGAGAAGAAAAGGCCGTTTGGAAGAAAAGTTTGAGCTTCCCCCCTCATTGTCCCGCAACATTTTCTCAGCAGCAAAACCCAGAAAAAGATTGCAGAAGAAAGATTGAAAGAAGGGAAGAAATGGCAACCTGATCATAGACAATCACTCGTTCCTTCAGAAAAATCTCTCACTCAGTAAGTGAAAATCCTTTCGTGACGAACAAAAACCTCCATATTGTTCCCCCTTTTGTTTCCAGATCCGATCCGATCGATCTCCTCAAGAGGCACGAAACAGAGTCTAATCAATAAAAAAGAAAAAAAAATAGTGATGCTCGAGTTATCTTTTCTCTCTTTCTTCTACGCCTTTCACAGGTGGCGAACGACAGAAAAGAAAATAGTAGAAAAAAATGAAAGAACAATGAAGGAAAAAATGAAAGAAATCTAGAAATATGTTGGTCGTTTAATAGGAAATCTGAAGTAGCTTTTTCTCTCAATCGATCTTGCGTTGGAGATGTTCACTCAAAAGCAATGCTTCTTGTTTCTGGACTTTGTTAGTTATTGTTCTTCCTGTTAAAAGGCTTAAACCTAATTAAGCTGCTTTTTAAGTACTAATTAATTCCTAATCTGTGGATTATAGATATACACCCATATATCAAACAAAGTTTTATAGAATGGGAGGCATGGACATTTTTAGATCATGTCAAAATTACATTCTTCGACCCTTTTTTTGTAAACAGGCTTGTATAATTAATGATTAATTAATATTTTAAGAGAGAAGTGATTTATACAAATTTGTATATATACAAATTTACGAACCCCCTGGTTCAAAATTTGTCATTGTACTATTTTTTTATATGTAGAAATTGAAATCATTATATATCTCTCTATTTAGAATTTCAAATAAGTATAGTCTTCAAAATAAATTTTCAATTACATCACTACAAAAATACTTTATATCTTTTATTCACCGATTGAATTCATTCGGCGGAATATCAGATATACCCTCGTAGGGCTAAAACGCTTCAAAAATATCATTCCCTAAAATAATTATTTAATCGAAAAAAAAACTGGAGAAAAGATAATTTACCCTTAATTTTCAAACGTGAGAAAAACCGCATTCTGGGAGAGTAAAAGCCAAACCCGCATTCTGGGAGAGTAAAAGCCAAGAAGAGCAAGTGATTTCGAACTTGAGAGGGATCGATTCGAAGTTGGCAAGAAGGAAATTCGAAGTTGGCAAGAAGGAAATGGCTAGAATCAGCAGCGGTGGAGAAGAGAGCACGAGTCAATCTTCAATGGCGTCAATAAGTGTAAGTAGATCGATTTCTAGGGTTTTGGAGGATGTCGAGTCCCAAAATGGTTTATTGATTTTAAATGGTGTGAGTGTCAATGAGTCGGTTGAGTCTTAGTGAGTCGGTTGAGTCGCAAGAGTCGGTTGTCTCAGTGGGTCGGTTTGGGTCGCGATGGTCGGTTGAGCGTCGATTTCTAGGGTTTGCAGGCTGTCGAGTCCCAGAATGGTTTATTGATTTGAAATGGGTGTGAGTGTCAGTGAGTCTGTTGAGTCTGAGTGAGTCGATTTGGGTCGCAATGGTCGCTTGAGCGTCGCAGGGAGTCTAAGGGTCGTTTGAGTCGGTTGTCTCAGTGAGTCGGTTTGGGTCGCAATCGTCGCTTGAGCGTCGCAGGGGGTCTAAGGGTCGTTTGAGTCGATTGTCTTAGTGAGTTGGTTTGGGTCGCATGCTTCAGTCGAGTCGCATGGGTCGGTTGGGTCGCATGGGTCGCATAGGTCGCATGAGTCGCATGAGTCGCAAGGGTCGCATGGGTCGCTTGAGTCGCTTGAGTCGGTAGAAGTATAATGTATTCTTTAATTAATTGGTCTTGCAGGTGGCCCCAAAGCCGAAGTTTGTGTATCAATTCAAACACATGGACAGAATGCCAAAGATCACCACCAAGTGTTATCCTCACGAGACAATAACGAAGCTGAGAGGAATCTTAGATGAATACGACGTGCATTACTTCGAGAAGGAATCGCAATTTAAGCATTTATTCCATTTCCAATGTGATTCCACATTGACTAAGGTTCAAATGTCTATCCTCCTAAATCACTCCGTGATTGTACGGGACAAGAAGGAGTTGTGGTTCGTCTTAAACGGTGTTCCCATCCGGTACTCTATAGTGGAGCACGCACTAATTTCCGGATTGAACTGCGGACCATATCCCAAAGGATGGGAGTCCAAAAGGGGTGATACATTCAGGCGGAAGTATTTCGGCCGTGGAAAGGTGACCCCCGTACAAATCATTGGAAAGCTTGTGAAGGCGAAGAATGACGAGGACAAAAAGAGGTTGGCAACTTTGTTGTTGTTGGCGCAAGTTATTGATCACAAGCCTTCATCAGACAACTCTATCAGCCATGATCTCATTGACATGGTTGATGATTTGGAATTTTGTGAAGACTTTCCATGGGGGCGTTACACATTCGAGAAGATTGTGGATACTTGCCGCAAGCACGTTAGCGGGGAATCACCGAAACCAAAATGGTATTGTGGCGGTTTCATGATCCCACTAATGGTAAGTTGTATATATTATTCGAATAACTTGAATTTTTTCATACTTTTTGCATTCTGATTTTTTTTAATGTTGCAGTTACTTCCTTTCGAAACCATCCCTAGTTTGGGCGGAAAGGGATGGTATGTTGATGTAGAGAATGCGGATCCATCATGCCCAAGAATGTGCAAGAAGATGGTTAAACCCAGTATTAACCTAAAGTACGCAGAAGTCATAAGGCTGATCGGAGATTCTAAGGTAACAATTATACAAGGGTCACAAGGAAAACAAGGGTCACAGAGGGTAATAATGACTATTTTTTGTTTTTCAGGATATTCGAAGTATTCTTTGTGCTGATCGCGATGAACACTTTACAAGTTATGATCTGGACGACTATGAGGGATGCGATCCCGATGTTCAGATATGGATGGAACATATTCGTAGAAATCCGAAGGGACTTTGTTGGGAGGACATTCGTGAGCAAGAACTGCTGACGCGGAAAGCAGTTCTTGGAGATGAAAAGAAGGGGAAAGGGAAGAGGAAGGGGAAGGGGACTAAGAGGAAAAAGAGCGTGGGGGAAAAAATGATAGAGCTTGAAGATGATGAAGCTGATGCTGAAGCTGATGCTGAAGGTGATGAAGAAAGAGATGGTGATGCTGAAGCTGATGCTGAAAGAGAAGGCGAGGATGAAGATGAAGCTGAAGGAAAAGAAGCTCCAGTCCGGCTGACACTGGAGCAGAAATTAGTGAAGGAAATAAAGAAGTCGGAGAAAAGAATCATCAACGCTGTCAGAGATCTTCTAAGGGATGCCGGGTTTCATTTGCCTAATACAAAAGCAGAGGCGGCAAATCCCAAAGGTGCTGAAAAGGCAAAATCAAAATCTGCCGAGATAGATGCGAGCACCGCAAACCAATCTTCCGGCAGTGTTAGAGACTATGAATTCCTTCAACGTTCATATCCAGGTCCTTACGAAGAGCCGGTTGAGTCAGAGTCTGAAAATGTCCGTGGAGAAGGCGTAGAAGAGGATTTGGCAAACCTTTCGTTATTAATTGAAAATATCGCATCTGCCGCCGACATTCCTCTAACTGCAGTCGTTGCTCCTGATGAAGTTCCACCAAGTAAGTAATAAATAGCTCAAAAGTTCATTTGAGTCAATTTCCATCGAGAGTCGGCAAGGGTCGCATGGGTCGCAAAATACGCATCTAATGAATGAAGTAATTTTATGCAGATGCTCCAGTCGGTCCTGTCGAAGAGGCCCCCCCTAAGGAGGTTCCTTCCGAGGAACCTACAGTCGGTCCTGCCGAAGAGGCCCCCTCTAAGGAAAAGGAGGTTCCTTCCAAGGAACCTACAGTCGGTCCTGCCGAAGAGGCCCCCTCTAAGGATAAGGAGGTTCCACCAAGTAAGTACGGTCTTTTGAGTCGCATTGGTCACATGGGTCGTATGGGTCTAATGGGTCTAATGAGTCGTATGGATCGTATGGGTCGCAGAGGTTCAAGGGTCGCAAAGGGGTCCAAGAGTCGTATGGGTCGTATGGGT
>CM071865.1:20912046-20933430 GCA_036759665.1 Gynandropsis gynandra
ACAATATATTTATAGCCTTGATGATGATTTGAAAAATACATGTAATGATGATTTGATGATTTTTATTTTGTAATGATGATTTGAAAAATATATGTAAATTCATAATAAATTATGATATTATATTTGTTTATTTATATATTTAATTTCTAATTTCTTATAGATTATTTGTATGAATAATAAAATTTGATTATATATTTTAATTAAAAATAAAATGAATTTCATTAAATTTTCATATTTTTTGAAAAAAATCAATATATTAGAAATTAATTATATAATCTAATTATAAAAAAATGGATATTAATTAGAAAATATTACAGATGATAATTAATTAGGAATGCGAAAAAACTTAGAAAAAATTTACTTTGCTGACGTGAAAGATTTAGAAGAGAAAATGCCTGAAAAACCCTAGATATCTAACTTTTTACATATATATTTTGATTTGAAAAATACATGCAAATTTCAAAATAAATTATGATATTATATTTTTTATTAATATATTTTAATCTCTAATTTCGCATAAATTATTTGTTTAAGTGAGAAAATTTGATTATATATTTTAGTTAAAAAATGAGATGAATTTTATTAAAATTTTCCCTTTTTTAGCAATTCAATATATTAGAAATTAATTATGTATTTTAATTATAGAAAAATAGATATTAATTAGAAAACATTACATATGATAATTAATGTAGGAATGAGGATTTTTTTAAAACAATTATCTTGCTGACGTGGAAGGCTTAGAAGAGAGAATGCGTAAAAAATTGCAAATTATCCAATTTTTCATATATATACTAGCAATCGAATCTGTGACATGCGCGAGATAAAAATAAATTTTTAATATGTTAGAAATATTTAATTTTAAAATTATGTATTTTGTTATATAAATAATGTTATATAAGTAATATAACTTAAACATATGTTTTAGACGTTTAATATATAAAAACATATATTTTTTATATCAATAAATATTTGAAATGTAAATTTTTATTTCAATATATACATTTATAATTTATGTAATTGCTTAGATAAATAAATATTTTTTTGATATTTTATAATCATATGAGAATTTGGTACTTCAAAATGGAATATATGAAATATTTGAAAGATATTATAATTTTAATTATTATTAGTAGAAAAAATATTTATTTAACACGAAAAATTATAATAAATGATAATTTAAAAATAATAGGTACACATAGATAAATACTAAATTTATTCTATTTTTTATTTTGTTGCTACAATTTGTATTTATATTAAATTTATTAAATATTTTTGTTTAAAGTATTTATGTAAATAAATTTATTTTAATTAAATTTAATATTTGGTGGTAGATAATTGTGATGTCATTCTCTATAATAAACAAAATTTCTAATTGATATTTTAATCAATTTAAAAGAACATGTTTTCTCATTTATATATTAAATTTTATTTCAAAAAAATTTCTATTTTATATTCGTTTAGAATTAATTTAGATTTAATTATTTAAAAAAGATTAATGATAATTTAGAAAACTAATAAAAGTAATATGATGCTTTAACGTTTGAGATAATTATAATATATTTTTTGTAGTATGAATAATTGTAATAGATAATTTTTCTTGGTTAAACAATTTTACTTATGTTATCTTATAATAATATGAGAAAATAATATTGAAAATGAAAAATCTATAAATGATAGTAAATTTTTTAAGTTTTTCGTAACTAGTTTTAATTAATATATTAAGATTAATATGATTTTTAAATTTAATTATTAATAGTAACAAATATTTAATTTATTTGAAAAATTTCGATTTAATTTAATCTTGTATTTGTTCATATGTATCATTGACTTCATTCATCATAATATATAGAATCATTCATTGGTGTATAGTATCCGAACACATAAATTTTATTTTAAATGCAAATTGAATAATAAATTGAGATTAGGTGCTAAAATAATATATATATATATATAATGTATATAAACATAAAAACGCTGAAAACTGATCTCAAACACATAACTGAATATAGATACAAAAATTAATCAACACAAAAAATTGTATATACTATATTGATCCTTAACACTTATCATATAAATGCTTTATTAATACAATGCATTTATTAAAATGGTAAAAAGCAAAAAAAATCATCCAAAAAGACATACAACTCACTATTTACAATCTATATGTTATACTATTTTCTCATAAAAAATTGTACCAACATATTTTTATTCTTTCTTGTCACGTTTCCGTTGTAAATTTCTTCATTTTCATGACACTTTTTGTTATTGATATGAATTTTTCATTCTACATTAAATTTCTCACACTAAATAATTATATAGAGGAATCATATTTGTTCTTAATGTGCTTGCGTAGAGGTTTGGTTCACCTCTAGTGAGTCCATCCATATCAAATTTCGGATATTTATCATCCCCAAATAATAACATATTTCACACACGTAACTATTAAAACCAAACATAAATTACACAATATTTCTTCACCACGCTCAACAATGATCGTTGTACTGATTTTTATTTTTCTAATCATATCTCCATGTCTCTTGGAATTATACATAAATATGTAAATATATATATATGTATGTATGTATAATTTCATATGATTAATCATTATAGGTGTATGTTATTTTTTTAGCTATCTATGTGTTCAATGTTAGTTCTACCACGGGAGAAATTGTTTTTTTTTTTAAGATTTCTTGTGGTCTTCTTCCACTTTCTTTTGTGCAATCCTTTTCTTCTAATCTCATAGAAAAATAACTAAAACTCCATCATCACCATCATCTCTTCCTCGACTGGAAATCACTCCGCTTTTTGCTCCGCGGAAACCCATCCTCCTCCTCCTCCTCCCCTAATGAACCTGAAACAATTTCAGTATCGTCGGAGAATAGCATCAGGCGTCTTTGTCGTTGCATTTGTCTTATCGATGCCATACTCAATCTTCTTGTCACGCGACTTGTCACTGTGACGACAACGATCAATGTGATAGTGGTTATAATGACGGTGTTTATGCCGCTTTGAAGTTTTATCGTCCTCCGATGCGGAAGAAGAATGCCGGTGGTTGGTTCCAAACTATTTATATGCCTTTGTTGCATCAAAAGATTAATATTTCCTGACACAATAGGTATAATGCATGGCTTTGTTGTTGTTCCACTAATCAACTGTTCTATCGACACCCAAAGTTCGCAAGGTGCGTACTTATACTTCTCTTTCATTCTTGGCTCTCAAAGTCACATTAAACAACTATGTTTAGATCTCTATCTCTATGTGATGTTTTTTTTCCTACAGGTAATTTCCCAATCACTTTTTTTGAGGTAATACTTTGTCTGAACAACATTCGTGAAGTGTTCTACGATGTCTAACCATATTTCTAACATGGCATAAATGAAAAGGGTGAAGCAAAAAATGAATGACAATCTTCAAACATTCCATAATAATATAAGAGACAATGAAAATATAATAAAAATAGAACAAAAACCTGAATGAGAAGGTAACTTTTGCCATCAATGACATGTTTGATAACTTTGAAAGTTTTTCCATAATAGATATGGGTATTATCTGTATCTTCGACCAACTTTGATATTGTTGGAAACCGTAATTCATAAAATAATTTGGAAATTATAAGCAAATCATCATTCAATATTGAAATAAATAAAAATAATTTGCGATTTATGTATATAAAATAAAGTTTATTATGAAAAATGAATATTATATGTTATTTTAAAATTAATTATCATGTTGACATTAAGAAATAATGATCTAAACCCAACATATTCATCTTTTTAGATAAATTTTGATAAAGTTAAAAATTATTTAAGTTTACACATATAAAATTAGACCATTTTTTCTTAAAGTTGTGTAACCATCATTGTCTCAATAATATCTTTTAATATATCAATACTCCATATTGACGTAAATTCTTATAAATCAAATGTATTAGTATAATGTATATAATATTTAAGAAAATTTTTTATTGAGATCAAATGTTATGATAAAATATATTGTCCATAACTAAATTATTAAATAAGTTGGAATTAACCTTTTATAATTGTAATAAGAAAAATTATATATATAATAATCCTTGCGAGGTTGCTTCTGGTGAAGCCACCTCAGCAAGGATTATTAAATGTAAAAGAATTAAGTTTTTTTCTTGAAATATTAAAAGTTGTTTCTTCTCTATTTCAGTTAAAATTTTAAAATTATTCATATATATTAGATATATATTTTTTATCCATAAAAGCTCTTTATTTATATATAAATTTTAAAATATATATTTATTTAATATATATATATATATTCATCTTCTTTTATCTTTTTATTTTTAAATTCAATAGTTTTATCATATATTATTCCAATGAATGCACAAAAAAATCTTTCATCTTCTATATCATTATTTTATAATAATACATTTACCAAAATAATTTAATAATAATATTAATAGCAGAATATGTATATTTTTGCATATCATTTTATAGAAGATTTTCATATAAAAAATTGATAAAATTTATTGAGTTCATTTTTAAAACCTAATTTATAAATTTTATAAATAAAATTTTGGACTTTTTATTTCCAAAACAAATATATTCATCTAAATGTCTAAGTATCTAATAGAAAGTATAAATAATGATCTAACATTCATAATGCTAAAATTGTGATAAAAAATATAATACTATAATAAATAAGTTCAATTAATACAATTCAATCTAAATATATATATATATATATATTCATCTTCTTTTATCTTTTTATTTTTAAATTCAATAGTTTTATCATATATTATTCCAATGAATGCACAAAAAAATCTTTCATCTTCTATATCATTATTTTATAATTTTTTTATAATTCAAATTTTATTATCATCAAATATATACATACTGAAGAAAAAACGAAACATTTTTTGAAATAATACTAAAAAAATGCTAAAAATGAAATGTTATGTTTTAAAAAATTAAATTAAATTAAATCCTATATATTAAAATTTCGAGCTTTTGTTCAATTCTGGTGAAGTCACGTCAAAATTGACGTAGAAGTCCAATCATCAATTCCATTTTTATTAATTTAAATTGATTCATATACAAAAGTAAACCATGTTGTATAAAGAGAAAAAAGTCGACAAATATTAGTAAGTATAACTAATGATCTAACATTTATAATGTTAAAATTGTGATAAAAAAATAATACTATAAGAAATAAGTTCAATTAATACAATTCAATCTAAAATTATTTAAAAATGAAAAAATTAATAAAAATTATTTAAAATCACGTCAACGTTGATGTCGTTTTCGTATCAACACTAACATGATTTCACCAAAATTGACTAAAAATCAAACTTTTAATCTATTAGATTTATAATTATAATAATTATTATCTTTTGATATTTTTTAGTGTTGGAGTTTTGCAATTAATAAATATCGTGTTGAACATGAAAATAACGTTCACTGATTAATCATTATAAATTACAAAAAAATATCAATTAATAAAGTTCATTTTAAAAACCTAATTTATAAGTTTTATGAATAAAATTTTAGATTTTTTTATTTTCCAAAACAATATATTAATCTAAATGTTTAAGTATCTAATAGTAAGTATAAGTAATGATCTGACATTTATAATGTTAAAATTGTGATAAAAAATATAATACTATAATAAATAAGTTCAATTAATACAATTCAATCTAAAATTGTTTAAAAATGAAAAATTAATAAAAAATATTTAAAATCACAACGTTGATGTCGCTTTCACATCAACACTAACTTGGCTTCACCAAAATTAAGTAAAAATCAAAATTTTAATATATTAGATTTATAATTATAATAATTATTATCATTTGATATTTTTTAGTGTTGGAGTTTTGTCATTAATAAAAATAGCGTTGAACATGAAAAATAACGCTCACTAATTAATCATTATAAGTTACAAAAAAGTTATCAGTTAATAAAGTAGAAAAGAATTTAATAACGTAATTATTATTATTTATAAGTCATACGTTATAATTTATAAAATTATTCACTAATAACGTAAAACAAATTAAATTTAAATATTGATTATTTTTTTGTAAATGATTAAAACTCTTAAATTCTTCTTTGAAAAATGGTTACATGGCTGCCACCTAGATGATTAGGTGGCAACATCAAATTATTTCAAACCTAACTTTTAATATGATATGATATGATTTACATGTTACTAAGTAAAAGAAATCAATATGGAGTATTGAATGTAAAACAAAAATTGTAGATTACTTTTTTCTTTATTATTTATTTATTTATTATAAAAATTATTAAACTTTAATAATATTATTATTCAATTATTGGTGTTGCATGATCCTTGCTTCGTCATCCTTTATTATCTTTACTCGGTGTTCAAGACCTAAGAGAATCTCACATACCAAAACACGGGAAAATAAGGGTTGGAACGTGTGCACCTTGCATGTTTTGTTGTCCCGAGTTGGCGATGCGGCTGGACGTTGTATGTGTCTGCTCCTCAATGGATGATATAGAAGTCGAAAAACCTGTGAGAAAGAATCACACAATCCAAAAGAGAAAACACAATGTAATAGCTCACCGAGTACATCAATGCAAAAAGAATAAGAATAAGTTCTGAAAAATGATATAAAAAGAAAATGCAAAAGTCGGGTTGCCTCTTGATAAACGCTTGTTTAACATCCCGAGCTTGACTGGATCTCGACTCAATGATATCCTAATTCCAAAACCGTAACTAGTCACCGACAACGGTGCCAAAAACTTGATAATCAGAAATTAGAGCTTTATATTTCCTATACCACTCTACCGCAAGTATACGGTTCGTGTAGTACCAGGGTCGAACTCTGGGGACTGAATGCGGCGTTAGAACTAAGAATTAACAAGAAGAAGATCAATTAATATAAGATTATGAAATGGGAAAGTAAAGATAATAAAGGATGACGAAGTTAGACTCAACAAGATAGAGTACCATGAGCTTGGGGAATACCGGAACATGCAATGGATGTTTCTATGGATCATGAAATCAGTTTATACCAATCGATGGGGAACCAAAATCTAATCCTTTACCTAGGGAATCAACGTCACTCATCTTCCGATGTAGCGCGGAACGTCTAGATGCTTGAAGAACGATAGGAAATTCGACCTCTAATGCTGGAAATGACTCTTCCAAGCCTAAATCCTCTACCTAGGAAATCAACGTCACTCATCTTCCGATGTAGCGCGGAACGTCTAGATGCATGAAGAACAATAGAGAATTCGACCTCTAATGTCGGATGGGATCTCAACCTCTATAAACGGAAATGACTCTTCTGAGCCTAAATCTTCTATCTAAGATATAACGTACTAACCTTCCGATGCAATAAATCTACAACCTAGATGCATGACGAATAATGAGAGTTATACCTCAATTATTACCGTTCCTAACAAAGTAAGAACGCATTACGCACATATCTATAACCTATCGAACCATACGATAGAACAAAACCGGAATCAAGCATTAACGAATCGAACTATCCTTTACAATTGCATCCCTAACCCATGACAACGAGAACTACTCAGAAATCATAGAGAAAAAAATACAAACGAAGTAAGATATCCATCTTCCCTATCCTCCGAGCGTGACCTCCGACGAATCCTTCAGTTCCCCGAAGTCTCCTTCTTCGGTCGTGCTCTCTCTCTCTTCTGCTTTGGCCTGGTTCGTGTCCTTGTTCTCTCCCTTTTTCCAGTATGTCCTTTACAATGGCATCCCTTTTTGGTTCCCATTTAAATTACGCCCGTTCAAAATTCAAATAAGTTGTTGAGAAAAAAGGGGGCCCGCGTGGGCACAAGCTCTATCTGTGCGGGTTGAGTGATATACAGCCCGAGCGGGCTCTTCACCAGCCCGACCAGGGCTCCATTTTCTGGTCCTTGCAGTCCAATGTGCAGCCCGAGCGGGCTCCTTACACATCCCGAGAAGGCTCTTGTTCTTCAGCCAAATCCATGCATGCTGATCAGCTCCCAGACCCGTGCAAACTTTGTTGGAGTTTGGCAGCCCGAGCGGGGTCTCTTACAAGCCCGAGCGGGCTGTGTTTACTTGCTATTTCCACTCCTTTTGCTCGATGCTCGCGTGATCCGTTTGCTTCCGTGGCCGTGCACATATCGCCTCTGCTCACTTTGTCACGTTTTCGGGGTGGATTTGCCGTAATCTTTCGTGTTTGCTTCAAGTCTTTGTTTCCTACACAAAACACAAAATAGTAGATGAAGTCCTCAAATATTCTTAATAACTCGGTAAAATCCAAGAAATCTAATGAAACTAAACCTAGGAATCATGAAAATACTATGATGGATTACATGTTATCAGTTTCATCAAAGTCTATCCCTTCAACCTGAGTATATCCCTGAGCTATAGGTCGTGCCTTATTTCTAGTAAATTTACCTTCTTCATTAGTTTTTTTAAATCCATTTGGTCCCAATCACGTTAGTCTCAGTAGGTCGAGGTACTAGATACCACACATCATTACGCTCAAACTGCTCCAATTCCTCTTGCATGGCTTTTATCCAAAACACATCATTCAACGCTCTTTCACATTTTTTGGTTCATGTTGGGATGTGAAGCAAACAAATATCACCAAATCATTATAATTGATACGTGGTTTGTTCCTCATTCTTCTTGATTCGTGAATATCCCCAATGATATCTGTTATGGAATGATTTTTGTGTACTTGAGTTGAAGTGATTTCCTCTTCCATCTCCCTTGTCGAGTTCTCCTCGGAACTTCTTGTTTCTAGGCTGTCAGTTTATTTCTCAGGTGAACCTTCAGCTTCCTCAGGTATATTCACCGCATCTGTTTATAACTGTACCACAGTTTCGTCAACAAGTTCTAAATTTTGACTATCTTCATCAAAAACAACGTTAGTCAATAACAGTCTTGGTACGAAATTTATATACTCGAAAATATACTGAATTTGTACCATATCCAAGGAACATACCATCATCACTCTTTGAGTCAAAATTACCAAGATATTCTCGATCATTAAGTATGTAGCACTTATACCCAAACACATGAAAATAATTGATATTTGGTGTCTTACCTTTCCATATTTCATATGGAGTTTTCTCAATATCTGTTCGAGCATAAACTCTGTTGATGATATGACAAGCCGTATTTATGGCTTCTGCCCAGAACCGAGGTGCAACTCCCTTACCGTGCAGCATTGCCCTAGCCAGTCCCTGCAAAGTTCTATTTTTTCTTTCCATAACTACATTTTGTTGTGGAGTTTTCGGAGTAGAATATTCATGTGAAATACCAAGTTTATTACACAGATTTTCAAAAGACTCATTCTCAAATTCACGATCGTGATCACTTCTAATCCTCTTAATTCTTCCTTTGGTATTTATCAAGTTTAAGCATAAATAATGAAAGACTTCAAAGGTTTCACCTTTCTCTCGCAAAAACCTAACCCATGAATATCTTGAAAAGTCATCAACACATACGAAAACGTACCTCTTCCCACTTATGCTTTCAGTTTGCATCGGTCCCATCAAATCCATGTGAAGCAAATCTAGTATGTGTGTAGTCTTGATTTGCGGCATCTTCTTGTGATGTATTCGAACTTGTTTCCCTTGTTGACATGGTTTCCAAATAATTTCTTTTGTCTTTGACATCCTAGGCATACCTCGAATCAACTCAGAGTTAGACAATTTAACAATAGTTCGATAATTTACATGTCCTAAATGTTGATGCCATAGAGGTGAATAGGATCTAATGTAGCATGATAACACTTCACTTCTTCTGCCAAAATGTAGTAGTTGTTAGATGCTCTTTTTCCTACATAAACATTCTTACCATCCTCATCTGTGACAATGCATTTCTCATGTGAGAAAGAGACACGTAACACTTGATCACATAGTTGACTAATATTGATCAAATTTGCTTGAAGTCCTTGCATAAAATGCACATTAGTCAGCTTTGATTGTCCAATTGTCATAATATCACCTTTTCCTTGTATGTTTCCTTTCCGTCCATCACCGAAGGTTACATTTCCTCCTTTGGCACTTTCTTTAAAGTTTGTCAGCAAACTAAGATTACCTGTCATATGTCTTGACCAGCCACTATCAAAGTACCACATTGAATCTTTCTCATTTTGTATCGAAGTAAAAGCAACATTGCAACTTAGATCCGATTTCCTAACCCAGATTTGTTTAATCGTAGGTTTTCTTATTGTCATATACCTTTCACTCTTTTTAACCCATATTTTTCTAATATTAGGTGTAGACAATAAGAAAATTTACCTTGATATTGCTGTGATTTACCTCGAAACCATTGTGATTGATTCTTCCTTCGTGACTTACCTTGGGACCGTTGTGATTAAAAATGAATCAATCTTTTCCTTTTTTTCCACTCGTTGAAAGATCTTTGAGGTCTCCATTCATAATATTTCATTCGAAAGAAATTTATTTGAATATGCCCCTTTCTTCCACAGTAGTAACATCTTCTCCGTTCTTGATATTTGGAACTCATAGGCGCGGCAGGTATACTTTGCGCATGTGAAGGTGTATCTATGTCTGTCAAATTTTCACTTTTGACAAATTTTCGTTCATTTCGAGAACTTTCTCCTTTATAACCAAGTCCATAGTTATTTGAATCTCTCTTTCCTATTGTTAGAAAGTAGACCAACTTTTCAGTTCCATTTGACAACATCCTTAAATTCTTCTTTGTTTCCTCTAGTTGACTTGAAACTTGATTCACTTCTTCCTCCTTTTTTAAAACTTGTTCTGTGACAACCTTTAATTGTGACTCAACAACATTCTTTTCTCTAAGAATCTTCAAATTTTGTTGACCCATCTCAATACATTTCTCAAACAACTCTTTCATAGTCATCTCTTCATCACTTTCTTCATTTGATTGTTCATCTTCACTTGTGATGACACCGTAGAAAGAGACATAATTTATCATGTGTTCTTCTTCACTTTCTTCCTCCGAATCACTAGATACTTCCTGAGTAAGAAGAGACTTGTTCGACTTTTGGATATTATGACATTCATTCTTCATGTGTCCAACACCTTGACAATTGAAGCATTTTGTTTCCTCCAAGGCTTTTAGAGTTGATTCTCGTTTTTGAACACTAGAAAATTCATTCTTAATATGTCCATATCCCCTACACTCATGGCATTGAACTTTAGATTTTCCTTCTTTCTCTGGGTATGCCTTGTGTGTCTTGGGGTATCCTCGTGGCCTTCTTTTTAAAAATTTATTAAATTTCTTCCCTAACAAGGATATGTCTCCGATGAGTCCCTCGTCTTCTGAAGAATTTTCTTCCACTTTTAGTGCTATTCCTTTAGATGCACTTTTACTTACTGATCCTTGTTCCAGCTGCAACTCCATCTCATACACGGACAAGATTCCCACAATCTCCTTAAAACTTGTTGTGTCGGTATTGAGTGACATGTTCATTGATGCCTTTTGTGCTGAAAACTTCTTGGGTAAACACCGAAAACGTTTCTTGACAAGCTTCTTGTCTTCATAGGGTTGACCAAGAAAATGTGCTTCATTGGACAAAGCATTTAATGTTCCACTAAAATCTTTCACGTTTCCGTTTTCTCCCATTTCAATCTTTTCAAATTGATGTTCAAGAATGTCCAATCTTGTTCTCTTCACAGTAGGAGTTCCTTTGTGTATTGTTTCAAGTGTGTCCCAAGCTTCTTTAGCAGATTCGCAACCTTGTATTTGTTTAAATTCATCCATATCAACTGAATCAAATATTGCCGCTAATGCCTTTGCATTATAAGTAGATGATCTCTTCTCGGCCGACGTCCATTGGTCAAGTGGTTTCTCTTTTTCATTGCCTTTATCATCAATCATCATAGGAGGATTCCAACCATACCTCACAACTCCCCACGCATCTTCATCTATGTCACGAATATTTGCTTTCATCTTAACCTTCCAATACCCATAATTAGAGGAGTTGAGTATTACCGCCTCGCAATACGAGAATAGATCTCGTGTTCCTTCCATCTCACTCTTTAACTGGATCTAAAACGAATATTATTTTTTCGTTTCCAGCTCTAATCCAATTGAAAGAACTAAAGAGTAGATGGCCAATACGTTTTGGTGGAGTTTTAAAACTCCAATGGACTTTCTATTTAATTCAAACGGTCTTCCAAGTACACCTGAATACAAACTCAGACTCACCCTGAGACTCTACCCGTCTTGAATCCAAATTCTAAGCCACGAGCGTCACACACTCGTGTATGACAACTTAAGACTATTCTCACAATAGCCTTACAGAATGACTCTCAAGCCACTCTCCCACAAATTCCTAGATACACAATCTACGATTTGTGTAAATAACCACTTCGCAAAGTGAAAAAGAAATTCTAATTTAGTTTCGCCGTTTTAAGCTCCACTTCTCTCTTTGACATTGATGAACTCTCAATTCAGATGGAAAAATCTCAATTTGTTAAATCGGACCAGCCTTCTTTAAATAGATCTTCATGATGTGTTTGTTTCAATTTTTATACTCCTTATTTTTCTCCAACAACTTCCATGTTTTTAGCTCCTTGATTTTCTCCAACAAACTCCATATTTTTAGTCTTTGACTTACTATTTTTTTACCTAATCAAATATAAAATTTCAGCAATCAAAACAAGCATCATAATACTCTAAAAATCTACAACGACGTGTTGCTCCTGAAGAACAGCCTATGTTCCTTAATGAGGCCCCTCTTAAATCACAAAGCTAATAGGGAGAAGATTAGACTTGTGCTCCTAACCATTGTTGTCATGGGTTTGATTATTTTGTTGTTTGATTTAGCATGTGATTTGATTTCATATTGGATTGTTAATGTTGTGAATTTATGGTTTTTCTTTTATTTGATTTGATATTGGATTCTTAATGTTGTGAATTTATGGTTTTTCTTTGTCTATTATAATGAATAATAAAACAAAGATTAATAAAGTGTTATTTATATTAAATAAATAATTTTTAAAAAATCTAGATTTCTTCTATGAAATTAGAATAAATTGTAAATACATTTTCTTGTTGTGGAGATTATTTCTAATTTATCAACGGATTTAAGTAGCATATATGTTAAATTTAAAAAATACTTTAATAATAAAGTAAATTGTAGTTTACGATTGTACGAATTCAAAAAGTTTATATATTATCGTTGTTAATTTTTAATATATAGATTTAATATTTTTGTATCAAGAACCTTAAATTTGCGACTTTCTTAACATATTTTTAAAATGAATTCCAATAAATTTTCATATCGTGTGATGTATTCATTGAAAAAAAATTTAAAAATTCAAATATTCTTTTATATAATAATAATATATTTATACACATCAACCCACACATATTATATATCATAGTATATGATAATATACATTATATATGTAATGTCGTTCCTAATTTAACTTTACTCCATATATGATTGAGAAAATTCAATTATAATATCATTTTAAACATTAGGTAAACATTAGGTAGAGACCCCGCACGATACATGCTCCATAATATGATTATATAAATTTTAATTGAAATATTATATTGTATGATTAATTATTTATATTTTTAGAGTGAAAAATTATTTATGTATAATTGAGTATATTCTATTTATTGAAAAAAAAATACATAAAAGGATTAAAAGTAAATTAAAAATGGAAGCGATCGAGTAAATATACCAATTGTAGTTTGAACATGATTTTTATATTGATGAACTGATTGAAGTAAAATTTAAATAAATCTTGTTTAAAACAATATAAGCGATTATTCTTAGTTAAATGTGCAAAATATATTGTCAGAAACTCAATGTTATAGAGAATGACTTGATGTAGTTTGTTGTTTGTAGCATTATGATGCCAGTTTTTCTTGAAAACTTATGCCTTGTGCTCCTTCTACGAGTTTCCGTTGAAGAGATCACAAATTGATTTGGAAAATTCAGATTGTACGCCTATAATACGATGTAAAACAACCACAATAAAACGCCAACAATTGGTATATCATACTTAATCGAAGTATAACATCAACTCCATGCCACAAATCATAGATAGAAAACAACGAACATGAATACATCATCTTGACAACGAAACAGAACATGTTACTAATTTCTAATAAATATAATATCAACATTGTAACCAAGCTATAAGAGGGGAAAAACGGTGCCGAACCATCTACCATCACCAAATCAAGACTATTATATACTTGTTTAAGGCACACTTTTTTATTAGAAAATACAGAAATTTTATATATTTGTTTAATACACATTTTCTGAGTAGAAAAGATAGAGCGATATACCATCATCGAAGCTAAACCCTGAAACATCAAGAAAAAGTCCTTTTCTTTTGTAGTTCCATGCTCAAAATGCACAGATGTCGGAACCTACAATACTAAGCATATCAATCATAAGTTCATTTCTCACATCTGTGTACATTACCACTTGAAATTTAAACATTAAAACTGCATCAAGTAAGATAGGCAAAGCTCGGAAAAGTTGCTTACTATGAGAACTTAAAAATAACAAACTAACATGAATTCACTAGAAGAAAACGTGTGTGCACAATTGTTATTCACACGAAATATATCGAACTTAAGATATTAATAATGCATTATACACAGGTGACAAACTACTATATGGTATAGCCATAAGGAAATGTGATTACCTCAAACGTGTGAGTATAATTGTTATTATCACAAAATAGATTGAACTAAATATATTCACAATGCAACATATGCAGGTGACAAACTAGTATGTGATATAACCATAGGAAAATGTGATTATCTTTGATCATATGAGATACGTATCCAACAGCTTGAAAAGCTCACATACCGTACCGGTTATAGTAGCATTTCCATCAAGAAACTCGCACAAAATGTACATAGCATGAAGGAGGTGAAACTCTTGTTCGCATAGCATGAAATGTACAGATTCCTTTAAAGTCTCCACACCTCTCAATCCGCAAAATCCCCTTGCATTATCTGCTCTTCGTACATCATAGAGAAGGACCATGGATTTGATAACCAACCTAGAAAGAACATAAAAATCCAATCAATGTGCAATATTTCCAAAGAAGCCATGGATAAATCGATATATCAATGCAATATTTATCATTAAACCAACACCACATATCAAAACCTGGAACTGAAAAAGAACCGGAGACAATTACATTTGGTACATGTGGATCTGGACATGGTCAAGCAAGAGTTCATGAAGGTAAGAAGTTCATGCCTATATACGCTTCAATCCTCTTGGCGTTCATGGTTACGGAAGGTTCCATAAATTTCATCAAAATGAGATAGATCCATGTCATCATCTTTGAAGCTACACCAGACGACCTATCGTAAAAGAGATTGATGGTGGGACCAATGAAGAGACGGAGCAACCGAAGGTAGAAGAACATCGAGTGTGCAATAGTCAACGCCACAAATAATCTAGTGAAAGAAATGTGCCTGGAGAAAACAAAGACAAAAACAAAGTTATACTAAAATATCAAACGTCCATAAGATCATCGCTGATGGTGTTTAGATAATCCAAGGTTTCGACTCAATTGGGTAAATAAGTCAAAGACCGAAATTGATTCCTATGTTACCATTGGAGGTTATGCATCTAGGAAGGAGACCGACATCAAACTTGAATCGATCTGAATGATTTGGAAAGATAGAGTGAGATTTAAGGAGACAAACGAAATCAACTTCCATGAACTAGAAAAGAGAACATAATTCGAGGAAGAAGAAAGACCTTGCAACACCGTCGTTATGTATCTCCCCCGTTGACACTAACTCCGGTATGTTCTTCACCTTCCACAGCTGAAATCACTGTCACCTTTACTATGAAAACAGAGGGCCGGTGGTCGGCCTGAGAATGATTTTTTCTCACATCACCGTTGTCGCCTATTTTCCCCCGCAAACAATGCCTTGTCGCCTCGACAACAGAAGGGTAGTGGCCGACCAAAGAACTGTTGAGGAGTTGAAGAGAAAAAAAAAGGAAGTGGTAGGGAGGGTGTCGCTTCTCAGTGCGACTGCAGAGGGTGGTGGTCGAGCCATTGAAAGAAATGAAGGCGAAAACAGGAAGAGTAGAGAAGAGGAAGTGGTAAGCAAAAAACAACCTTTGGTATTTAAAAAAATTATTTTTTAACTATTAATAATCCTTGTTGGACGAGAAACAAACTTGCAAAAAGTATTATATATATAATTTATGGTTTAGCCTTTCTTTTAACTTATATTTCTTATATATAGCTTTCGTTAAGATTTTACGAAATAATTATATCAAAAGTTATTTTTTAAATCTTATTATCGAACTATAAGTTTTTTATTGTTTTTAATAATGGTTCAAATATATTAACATTTTTTTCGTTAGCTGATGATTATCATTAATATGGATTTTATGCATGTATGATATAACAATCTATTATAACATATAAGACCTTGACTGGTAGAGTCGCAACTGATCGCAAACGTGACGACTATGTTTTCTGGCAACTTCGGACGATATTAAAACCGACTGGTGGAGTCGCAGTCGCCCGAAAACGCACCGAAACACAGATTTTAAAAATATAAAATTATGTTACATTACGTTTGCATTTTGGTGCATTTTAAATAAAATTACCAAAATACACTCGTGTCTTTCCATTATCTCTTCTCTCTTTCTATTATAATATTAATTTATATTAATCATAAATATATGTATATCATAAAAACAATTCTAAAAAAATTGGTTATATATATAATTATTTAAATATTATTGGTTTTTTAAAAAATTATTTATATATATACATTTATTTAAAAAATATTGAATTTTAAATTTTTTAAAAAATTATCACTATATTGCTCCACATCGAGCTCTAGGTTTAGAGAGGCAAAATCAATTAATAACTATTTAGGAGGCTGAATCTTTAGTTAGTGAGAATCCAAACGCCGGATTCAAAAACAGAAACTCAAAAAATCGAATGGAACGTGTAAGGAAGAGAGATGGAAAACCAAACCGAGAGAGAGAGTAGAAACGGTGGGAAGTCGTACCAAGGCGAAGCGGCGGCGAGACGGCAGCGAGGCAACGGCGAGACGGCAGCGAGGCAACGGCGAGACGGCAGCGAAACGGCGGCGAGATGGCAGCGAGACGGCGGCGAACGATGGCTAGAGGAGATGGAGGCACCGATGAAAGCTTGAGAGGATAGAAACGGTGAGAAACGGGGAGAGAGAGAAAATGGAGGCCTAAAATTAACTCTAAACTCAATCCTAAAGTCACCCTAAAGTCGATGGTCTGGATTAATTGACCATGTATCTGACGGCCAGAAAGCATCCCTTGTTTTACCAAAAAAATAAAAGATTCATCTAACGGTTATGCCAACAATTTTAAAAAAATATCCAAAGTCTCAAAATGAAATACATGGCTAAATCATTTAGATTTGTGTTTTATGCCGATTAGCAAGAAATCGGGGCGGTTGGCCACCGCCCAGCGCCTAGGCGCCGCCTAGGCGGCCGCCTAGGCCGATTTCTTGAACAATGAACGAAACGTGACCAATCGCCGACAGAAATACTGACAAACACAAACACTGTATTTCCACCAATCAAGACCTAAATCCCATTTATAAATTGAAAATTTAATACAAACCAGTTTGTATGGCGCATGTTCATAGTTTAATTTTAAAATTCGAAATAATAATTTATAATTCCATAAATAAATTTTGTCAATTTAAAATAATTTATGATGAATTTTCTTTTTTAAAAAATACTTGTTACTTTTATTTTATGTTGAAAATCTATAACATATTTTAAGTGATGAGACGACACATGATAAAACATTTGGAAAGATGACGCATCTTTGTGCAAATATTAAAGAAAAAAAATACTAGTACGTGGAGTGCAAAAGCGTAATCTAACCAAAAGATGGAAATGAATCTCTGCAAGTCGATAATCTAAATCCGAAAATGAAGCTAAAGCCACTCAAGAATTACAAATGTTACAAATCGATCCTACATCCATTGCAAGCCGCACGTAGGTGAATAAACCAATATTACCTCCCATACGGATGATACCGTCCGCTTCCACCGCCGCCGCTATAACCACCTCTACTTCCTCCGTACAATGAGCCATCGCCATAACCTCCACCACCACCAAAGGCCCCCATTTCATAGCCACCGGCACCACCACCACCACCACCACCACCTCTATAGCCTCCTGCACCGTATCTGCTAGTACCACCACCAGGTCCCCCATAGGGACTGTTATACATGTCACCTGGAGCACCGTATCCACCACCCATACCATAACTGCCCCTGTTGTAATCAGCCCCGGCACCACCTCCGTATCGACCAGAGTATCCGAGGGCTGGTTCTCCCCTATAAGGTCCCATGCCACTTCCGTATCCACCATATCCGCCAAAGTCCCCTCCTGGGTACCCTCCGTAGCCACCTGATCGGCCACCTCCATAGCCACCACCTGACTTGTAAGGACCACCATATCCACCACCGTGGCCACCGCCATAGCCATCTCCATATCCACCACCAAAGTTCGACCTTGTGTCATTGAACCTTTTTGATGGAGGCGTAACCGGATTCGGTTTCTTTGGCTCTGCCTTTTTTATCTCTACCTATAGAATATAATTTCACCATAAATTCTCAAATCAAAGGAAGTTAAATCAAGGAAAAATGAGTCATAAGAGCATATATAAATCACACCAATAAGTGAAATTGCAGTTTAAGGCTGAAAATAATGAAAGCAAGCAGTAGAGCTATATTAGTTACAAAGTCCAAAACATGTTAACATTGAAGGAGAGTCCAAATTACCTGAGCCCCCGCAAAATCAATTCTATTCCCTTTTGCCAAGAGATCATCAACAGCATCTTCATTCTCGTATGTAACAAATCCAAAGCCTCGGGATCTTCCAGACGAGTGGTCGCGCATAATTTGGTGTTCTTTCACCTCTCCATATTGCATAAAGAATTCCTTGAATTCATCTAAAGAATCCAGAGAAGCGAAATGAGGAACACCATTAACATAATACACACTGATTTGGTGCAATCAGATGAAGGAATTCTACCATCGTCTACAGATGAAGGAATTCCACCAACGAAGATCTTCTTAGTCTTGAAATCATTGGCACTCATAGTTCCTCGAGGTATTGTCCGTTTAATCTCAACCTGAAGAACCAAAATAGATTCGACAACTCCACAAAGTACTATAACGCAATCAAACTGTTAACCGCTGCTTAAGTAAGAAAATCAACCTGTTTCCCGTTTATGACGTGAGTGTCCTGGATGACTTTATCAACCACAGAAGGGTCAGGATACGTTACAAACCCGAACCCACGAGGCTGCCCCGTTTTCCTGTCCTTCATTATCACAGAATCCGTGATTTCTCCATATTTCCCAAAATGCTTGACAAATTCGGCTGTGCAATCAATCGCAAACCAAATTAAAGCACCAATCTTTGATATTTGACGCAACACGAGGGCTACGCTTTAAGTATCTAACATTTCATTGTAGCAAGCAGACACAAGAGCTAACCTGAAGTTGTCTCCCTGGCTAAACCTCCAACAAAAATTTTTCTACAAATTCCACAAACATTGTATAAGTACTAACCACTAGATAAACAAAACCAAACCATCCTTCTCCTCTTATATTTTCTCGGGAAACAGACAGAAATGGAGAAACCCACTCAGCTAGTTTCACACAGCAGTAGGATAAACGAATCAAGACTGGAACTTCCCTTTTCTATCTCAAGAATTCTAGGTAACACAAGACTCGAACATCCACAGAACGAACGAGAGATCGACCCAAATTCGCCAACTTATCTCGCTTGACTAAGATCAAAACCGACAACGAATCTGGGCTTCTTCTGATTCTATTTCACCCCCATTTTTCTAGATGTACAAACTGTAAACAAAGCGAACAGAACCGAAGAACAATACCAGAGCTTTCTCACTTTCTCGACCTCTTAATCGGGAAAACACAGAAATCGGAGAAGCAAACTACCCGGGGTTATCGACGCCACCACCGGCATGAGGCTGAGACTTCTCGTCCTCATCCTCAACGTTGTAGGAGGGTTTAACATCATTAGTCTCATCGTCACGAACTGTATCCGTCCCGTACGATTCCATGACAGCCGATCCAAACCTCCCTGCGACAAAGCTTCGACGAAGATGTAGGAGAGGCCTTGATGCCGGATTCCAGCAACTATTCCCTAAAACCCGCGAGAGTCGTCGGATAATGCTTACTCTACTCTCGTTCGCACTAGATTGTACCTCTCTTCCTACCTTTAAAATGGACGGTTGATCTCGCGTTTCACTTTCTCATGGCAAAATCGTAGCCGTTAATCCCCTCTGAATTTTTCTAGTTATACCAATTTATCCCGTTAGTGAAATTGACCATTAAAGCATTTAGTTATATATTTAATTCGGGGAATTTCAAAAATATCTTTTAGGATTAAAGTGTTTCAAAAATACCTTTCGTTGAAAAAAAGTTTTAGTTTCAAATCTACCCTTAAAATATTGATAATCTCATATTATTTTTGTTGACAAATTTTCTCTCTCCTCTATAGCACCTCGATTTCTCTCTCTACTGTGGCGCGAAAATAACTGTTCTCCCACACGACGATAGATTCGCGCGAGAGTAACTTGAAATCGGCATCAGATTCGCTGCCAATAGGTTGAAATCGGTTGTTGTCAACAAAGAAGCTTGCAATTAAATAGGTTCCGCAGAAAAACTGTTGCACTAGATCACAGAGTCTTAGGGGTCCAAGGGTCGCAGGGGTAAAGGGGTCGCAAAGGGGTCAAAGGGACACATGGTTTAGGACAGGGTCGCAAGGGTCCAAGGGTCGGAGAGGGTAAAAGGGTCGCAGGGGTCCAATGGTCGCAGAGGTACAAGGGTCGCAGAGGTACAAGGGTCGTAGAGGTACAAGGGTCGCACGGATCTAAGGGTCACATAGCCTCATAGGACCCTTGCGACCCATGTGGACATTGCAACCCTTCCGGCCATTGCGACCATTGCGACCCTTGCGACCCATTTGTCCATTTCGACACTTGCGACCATTGCGACCCTTCCGACCATTGCGACCAATTTCGACCCTTCCGACCATTGCGACCCTTCCGACCATTGCGATCCTTGCGACCCATTTGTCCATTTCGACCCTTTCGACTAGTCTTTTCAATGTTAGACTACTGCTTTTTCCAGGTGCTAGCTATGCGTTTTATTTTACCAATGCCACATTAAAGACCATTGGGACACGTCTCTGTTACCCCTATATTAAAAGGTTCTTTAATGTGGTCAATACATGCACCTTGGTCATTCTTTGTATTTAGTGTCTTTCTGGAATTTTATGAATCCATTTATTTTTCATTAAATATGAGTTTATAAATAGAGGAAGAAAAACCGAAAAGCTACAACAATTTGTAGCACCAAATCATCTCTTGTTTCGAGTCTTTCATTCTCTCAAAAGGGCGATT
>CM071865.1:20975431-20991109 GCA_036759665.1 Gynandropsis gynandra
GATATTGAAAATGCTTTGTGTGATTTAGGGGCAAGCGTGAGTATCATGCCACACTCAGTTTTTAAGCGGATGGAGTTTGGGAACCTTAAACCTACGAAGATGTCTCTACGCCTCGCGGATCGTACGGTAAGACATCCGGTGGGGATTGTTGAAAACGTTCCCACCATGGTAGGTAAGCTTTGCATTCCCACTGATTTTGTTGTACTTGAGATAACGGAAGATGCTAGGATACCTATTATTCTTGGTTGGCCCTTCTTAGCCACTGCAGGTGCGATGATAGACGTACAACAAGGAAAGCTGTCCTTACGTGTCGAAGACGAAAAGATCGAATTCATCCTGTCCAGCCCCATGGACGAATCACCACTCAAGGAGTCTTGCTTTACAGTAGATTCACTGGACGCGTTAGAGAAAGACACGCACTATCAAGTAAGTGTTTCCGATTCTCTTTTACGGTATTTGACACAAATTGGCGACAATGCAGGATTTGCAGAAGAAGGAGCTGAGATGTATACGAAATTCATGAGTGCCATTGCAGCACTAGGAGACGTCCCATGGGAGGAGGTACAACACGGAATACATGCTGGTTTCACAGCGGAAAAGACGTCCGAACTTGAGCCCGACCCTCCACCATCTTCTTTTCGGTATGAGTACGTTGATTCCGATAACACATACCTTGCTGTTTTAAACATTGATTCCGATAGCACATACCTTGCTGTTTTAAATGCTAACATGAGTACAGATGAGATGAGAAAGCAACCCGCACCGCGTAAAGAAGCGTAAAAGGGTCAGCTCTTCAATGTGTATGTACGGAAATTATAGGGATGACAGCCACGAACCTTCACCCGAAATTCAAAGGAGGCTGCACCCGCACTTGCACGAGGTAATGGAAAAAGATGTCATTAAACTTTTCAACGCAAATACCCTTTACCCAACCTCGGACAGCGAGCAAGTGAATCCCGTGCATGATGTGCCTAAGGGATGGCACGACAAGAAGACCCTACCTCATGACTTCCAATCAGGTGATTTCGTTCCACTTTTCAATTCTCGACCTATGATTTTCTCGGGCAACCTACTGCCTTGTTGGTCTGATCCTTTTCAGGTACGAGACGTGGAACTATGAAGTGATGTGGGTGACATATTCAAAGCCAATAGACAGCGGCTTAAGCTCTACCAAGCCGCTCAACCGATCGAAAGAGGAAACTTCATTTCCCTTTCCGATCCACCCGCCGCGCACGCATGAGGAATGGAGCTGTCAAAGCTTAATGACGTTAAATAAGCGCTTTCTGAGAGGCAACCCAGCTGTTTGTTTTTAATTTTCTTAGTTTTAGATTAAGACTCAGTTATTTATTTTTCATAAAAAAAAGAAAAAGAAAAAAACACAAAAAAATAACACCACAAACGTGCTTCACTTCCTTCACCCTCCATCGGAGCTTCACGTCGAGGACGCCATTCAATTCAAGTCTGGGGGAGCAGCTCACGTTTGTCAGGTGGTTTCGTTTCACTTTCTTTTTACTTTTTAGTATTTTATTCCTCATCCACATTCTTTCGTTAGCAAGTTTGATTCCTAGTTCGAGTTTAGGTAGTGTTGCGTAGTCTCTGTGGGATCGACACCTAAAATACTACACACGTGCTGTGCACTTGCGGGTAGTTTAGGTTATTTTATTTAACTTTGATAACGCATCATCCGGGCCGTTCACAATCAAAAGTATCTCACCACATGGAGCAATCGAGCTAATAGGAACCAATGGTCCATTTAAAGTGAACGCCCAACGCATAAAGCTCTACAATGCGGATAACACGGATTATACTCAAGCTACATTTGCTCTTTCGGAGCCAACACATGAGTAGAGTGTTTTGGTCAGGCTCGCGACCTTAAACAAGTGCTTCTCGGGAGGCAACCCGACTTTTGCATTTTCTTTTTATTTCATTTTCGGACCTATTATTTTCCTTTTCACATTGATGTACTCGGTGGGTTAGTATTCCTTTTTTTGGATTGTGTGATTCTTTTTTACAGGTTTTTCAACGTTAATATCATTCTCGAGGAGGAGAAGCAAACAACGTCCAGCCACATCACCAACTCGGGATTGCAAGATACACAAGGTGCACATGTTCCAACCCTTATTTTTCCGTAGTTTGGTATGCGAGATTCTCTTAGGTATTGAACACCGAGACGGTGCTTCATTCAAGTCTTGGTGAGTACTCATCGAGTATCATGCATGTGATTAGAATTAGATGTTGATTTTTTTTTGTTATTTTTAGGAATAAGCGGATGGATACCTAGCATGAATTTTCGAGTTTTAGTCATTATGGTGCGACTTTGTCGAATCGTGAACAATAGTTTAGGTTTGCTTAGAAGTCTTTTTGATACAGATTAGTTGAGTAGTTGTGCTTGAAACCATGATCTATAGTTGCATTCACCTCATAGGTTTCAGTACCAAGTATCCATATCTCCGTGTATACCGATTGATCTTTGCTTTGTTTGATATATTTTATCGTTTGTTAATCACTAGATTCCACACGCTTATACACCGCTGTCAATTTTTTTTTCTTGGAAAAGTTTTTTAACTACTTAAGGTTTTCATTGACATGAGTACATCGAGATCGATGGTTCGGGTCTAAGTGGTGGGTTGAGGCGCTATTCTACGTCCTAAGGGTTAGAGTGATGCGCATTCTTTGGTAAAAAATATAAAAAGAGAGAAAAATGTTCTTCAATGACGCACATCTTCACTCCGCTAAGGTTACAAGACCTTATGATTGTGCCATAGGCAACCTGGGTCTAAGTAGAAAGCCATCCCTCTTCGACTTCGACGTCCTAGGAACCAAGAGTGGATCTATATAAAAAAAATGAGAAAAAGAAAAGAGAATAAGAACAAGAATATGAGTTTAATGATATCTACAGCTTAGGATAATTAGTATGGAGATCACTTGTTTGTTGTCTAGGGGTATGAAATAGACTTAGGTCATTGGTAGGATTGCATGGCTCGTGACTTTCGGTTGATAGAAGTCTGAACTAGGTACGCTTAGGCTTGCATTCATGTGACGCATTGATTTGCATGATGGCTAACCCTTTGAAGCATTTTTGCTAAACTCCATTGTGGTTTAGCTCTTCTTGTACTCGACTCTAGATTTGCTCGAGGACGAGCAAAGGTTAAGTCTGGGGGAGTTTGATAACATGTAATCCGTCGTAGTATTTACATAATTCTTAGATTCAGTTTTGATTAGATTTCTTAGACTATACCGATTTATCGACTTTATTCGAGGACTTCATCTACCATTTCGTGTTTTGTATAGGAAACGAAGACATGAAGCGAAACACGACCGGGCTGAACGTGTGCTCGCGCGGGCCGCCTAATCCGGAACTAACTATTTTGAAAGTTTGAACGGGCAATTAATGAAAAAAGAAGCCATCTAGGGCTAGGAGATGAACCAGACACGAGAGGAGACATTCAGAGACATATAGAAAGAGAGAGAAGGACGGGATGAAGTATCCGGAGCGTGGAGGAACTATTGAAGACGTCGGTAATATAGTAGGGAGGGATCTCATTCTCTATCTATGTCAAACATAGTTATCTCTTGTGTTTCTTTTGCTGAGTGCATGTCTGAGTAGATCTACAGCCATGGGTTAGAGAGTTTTGCCGATATGTAATGAAGTCTTGTTCTTAATGCTTGGTGATTCTTAATGCTTGTGTTCTTGAACGCCACTTGAATGAATGATTATGGGATTTGATCGTTTTCAGATTGATTGGTTGTTTTTAATGCTTTCTTTCTTGTACGTTGATAACACGTAATCCATAGTAGTTTTTATATCATTCTTAGGTCTAGTTTTGATTAGATTTAGTAGATTTCACTCATTTATCGTATTTATTCGAGGACTTCATCTACATTTCGTGTTTTGTGTAGGAAACGAAGACATGATGAGAAACACGAGAGAAATTGGCAATTTAACCCCAAAATGACAAGGTTCAGCTTGTGCAAGACCGTGGATTGAAGAGAACGTGCAAACACCGAGCAAAAGGAGCGAAAACATCATTTTAAGTCGTGCACGATCGGGCATCAGAAGTGTGCCCGATCGGGTAGTTGATGCCATGACTCACTCGAATGAATGGTTATAGAAGTCTAATGAATCTACGCCAGGGGATTAGACTTCGAAACTTAGCCATGATTTAGGATTTAATCGGTTTAGAATCTACGTCAGGTCGATCGATTGAATTTAGGGATTATGATAGCAGTTTTAATGCATCTAGTGGGTGAGATTACGCAATCGGGAGATTGGTAGTACGCACGCTAGGTAATGGACAAGTCTACGCAAGTCAGTTCCTATATTAGAGCTTGAATTCCCTAAACTCATGATAATATCTGAGACCATAATCTTGTTAGAACTTCGTTGCATCATCGTGCATCTCTCGAAACCCGTGGTATTTAGTCATTGAGTTTATCCCGTCAATAAGTTTAGTTTAGTTGCATTCTCATTCCCATCACTTATCGATTTTACACGTCTTATCCATTAGTTTAATAGCTTTAGAGTTGCATCAATTCCTTGTGTTCGATCCTGGTACTATACGATCCGTATTCTTTCGGAAGCGTTAGTCTAGGTAAATTATTACTTGAGATTAACCACATCACATAACACTATTCAACCTTGATTTTTCCAATAAATCTCAAATGAAGATCCTTATTGCCTATTTAGTATCAGACCATGGAAAGACAATAGTTTCAAAGCGTATAGTTGGCTTAGCGAGATTTCAGAAAAACAAGACCGTATATAAAGGATGAATTATAGAGTTATGAAGTTACCTTGCAAACCAAAAATCTCAAATCTTTTGCACTGGAGTTACTTCATTATAGTAGATAAAAGTAGATTCTGTAAGTTTTGAAAGAAATAACCAAAAATAATTCAACCTAAACCAAACATGGATGTAGCTTCACAATGTAGTCTTAATTCAAATCTCATAAAATTAATGCCCAAGTAATGAGTATTTGCGCCTTTAAATCTTGGTGAATAGTGGTGAATAAGATACTTCTTTTGGAGTACATGCAATGTTCAACACAATTACGATACTAAAATATAGTCTCTAGTAACTTTTTTAGAGGCAGTAGAAGGAAAAAAAAGCCAGAAGCAAGAATGTCAAAGTCGCTTCAATTCTCAATCAGACACAAGACCATAACAAAGATAAGAACACGATGCCTAATGACTCTTGACCCTTGTTGTCTAAATCTTTTTCTGTCTTCTTCGATGTTGTTGTTGAAATTTAAATAAAAACATATATTTTAACAATAAGATAGAACATTTCAAAAGAGTGAGATACTCAAAACGACCTTGTTAGAAATATCAACCTTGCAACATCCAATTGAAGGTATCATCATTGATTTATTGCTTCCTCGATGGAGGGTTTAGAAATAGTTGCAGATACATTACAGTGATTTGATCTCCATAGCTCTAGTGTCGTTTCGGTGTTGGAATCTTAATCAGATTCTGAATTAGAATAAGAGTCTACGACGTCAGAGATTATGCTTATATGGTAATACCAGGATTTAATTATATAATACGCTACATCTACAATATGCAAAAAAATGTTCAATATTGCAAAAATGATCCTTAAGAGTCCCTAAGCTAAGAACACACACATACAAAATAAAATTCACAAAAATTTAAGAGAACCGCAAATTAAGAGTGAACAAAAAACCATTAGAGGTTTTATTAGTGAAGAAGGCGATTGAATAATAGAGGGTGGAGTCGAGACCTAACTAAAGAGACGAATGAGAGATAAAGGCATTTGGGACAAACTAAGTCGACGATTGAAGAGACCACATAAGCAGAATCTCTGACGCCACAAATTCCAATTCCGACTCAGAATCCAAGTCAGATTCTAACATTGAAACCGCCACCGGAAACCCATTGACGACTATCACCTATCCACCATAACCATCCATCCATCGCGTCTTCACAATTGTATCTTCATCGCCACCTGTTTCCACTGACTAATCATCGCAAAAGAGAAGAAGAAAAAGAAGAATTTTACCACATAAAGCAAGAACCTAAACGGAAAGCATCCCAACAATTTTACAATCCATTTGATATATTACGAAAAAAAACCCAACCGAAGGTCTGCTATTGGTAGATTCCTTCGCCGCTTCAACCTTTCCTATCTCTATGCTGGTGATCCATTACAAAACCATCAAAACATAAAGGCATTAGAAACGAAAGGATACATGCAATTGATGGATAACTGGAAAAGAATCGCCCAGAAACCATTATTTCTCCTCTTTTATGCATTTTCATTCACCGCATAGACTTTAATAATATTAAATAGAACCAATCAAACAGTCAATTGATGAACCATTTAACCCATGAAATCTACAAAGATAAAATGGTGGATTTTCCTTGCATTAGCAATTTAAATATTTTTTTTATTTTAAAGTTTTATTTACAATTAAATTAAATATTTTAACAATTAATTTCCATTATCATTAATATCCACTGCTATTATTTTCAATATCCACTAAACTTATCTTCAAACCAATCCTTTAAAATTAATACCATCTCAACAACATTTAAGTAATTTTTAAATTTTATAATTTTAATTTAAATTTAATTAAACTTTCAACAATTAGTCTCCATTACAATTAATATCCACAACTCCAAATTTTTTTTCCAAACATCTTTTTTAAGACGTTACCATTTTCCCCCTGAAAAACATTTTCTTCTTCAAGATGATGAGACATGAGTTTTTCAGACCGAAGGAAAAAAATTTCTATCCATTCGGTTGTCGGCTGGATTTGCATTGTAGAGTTCGTTTTTCGAAGCCGCTGTATCAACTTCAGATATTTGTTCTTGCTGGTTTCTTTTGAATTAGGGTTGTTTGTTTCTGGAGAAAGCGAGAGAAATTGGTATTAGTGGTTAATGGGTTTCCTCGCATCATATTCAAATGAATCAAAATCGTTGATTGAGTGAAAAAGTTTCTAGTTTTGCTTACTCTGTCATGTTGTTGCATTAGTGCAACACATAAAGATTCATTTAAATATGATGCGGAGGAATAATCTTATGTTTGTAGGTTAAACAAAAATATTTGTTCCTTTTCATTTGAATTACGTACAGAATGTGGCAAAGCTTATGTTTGTAGGGTTTCTACATGGGAGTGGAGCAGATGTTGCTTCTCTCGGTTTCTCAAGAAGCATGAACCCAGGTTTTTGTCAGGATTGGTTCACCATTCGCATTCTTTATTAATCTTCTTAAACCTTCATTGTATTTCAGCTTCTTTCACGTCGATCTGGCTGTCTAGCTTTTGGTTTTGAGAGGTTTGCATCATTGTTCAACGGTGGTTGGCTTTTATGAAGATGGCAGAGGGCGATTGTTGCAATCTACTGGTGGTGAACCTCAACGTCACAGGCGACTCTATCTTCTCCGTTATCGAACACAATCGAGTATCCATTTTTTTCCTTTCTTCTATTGATACTTCGCGTGCCAAGACTCATTCCAACCTAAATCTGGAAAATTAAATATCTGTGAAGCAACAGAGAATCACATAGGCAGGAGTATTTGGTGTTTGGATAATGAAACTCAGAATATAATATGTATTTGTCTTTCCTCTTTGTCGGGGCTGATCTACTGCTCTTCCTCGAGTCCGAGGCCTTTTCTAAACCTTTCAAAAAATTCTCATACATTGTGTAATTTGTTTATATGCGTTATAGGAAGCGAAATTTTCTTGCTATGCACAAGTTGTTGATGTGGTAACCAACAATGGTTGGAGCTACATTGGATGTGCTAAGTGTGTACGGAAGTTGACAAAAACCGAAGCTCCACTATTTTGCAACTTTTGCCAAGAAACAAATATTGTTGGAGTGATGAGGTTATTGTTAGATATTTGATCTTAAGTTGGACACGTTTTTTTTCTCATGAAGTATTAGATTTTGATATCTACATTTACCTTTCTTTCATATATCTTTTTTAGATTTCGAGTTGATTTGATTTTTGATGATGGTGCGGAAATTACACATTTTGTTGCTTTTGACCGTGAAATCAAAAAGTTGACTAACACAAATGCTTCTGATTTGACGGAAAATGTGGTATAATTTATTTCTTACACAATTTTTGGATGCACTTTGTTGGAATTTTAATACACTTTAATATTGTATAGGATGAACGAGGTGTTGTTGTTGTCCCTCAATGTCTACTTGACATTGTTGGAAAAAGTTTAATGTTTAAAATAAGAGTAACCTCTTACAACAAGAGTAACCTCTTATATAAAATTGGACAACCGTTACGTTGTTCCCCATAACCTACAAATTCTGAAGAAATATAGGGCTCATATAAATGCTGAATGGTGCAGCAGGTCAAACGCAATAAAGTATCTTTTCAAATGCATCACAAAAAGAGTGGAAAAAGCATATTTATTGATTGAAAGAGGGACTAATGTTCTCAGCATTTCAAGGATGGAACAGGTACCCATTACTAAGATAAATGAAATCACAAATTACCTCGAATGTAGGTATCTGTCATCGTGTGAAGCAGTTTGGCGTATCTTAGCTTTCCATATACACCATCAAAATCACACAGTCATGAGGTTATCATTGCATTTGAAAATGAACAGATTTTAACTTTTGAAGACTCAACAGATCTAGATAGAGTTATCATAAAACCAGGTATTGAAGCTACAATATTTACGGAGTGGATGAATATGAATAAAATATCAAGTGATGCAAGGGGATTGACCTACATTGAGTTTCCGACCATGTTTGTGTGGCATACTTCAGATAAGTTTTGGTCTTGCAGAAAGAAAGGATTCTCACTTGCATAGATATATTTGTCAATATATCATATGCATGATTAATTTACTAATAGTTGATACTTTGTTCTCTTCTATTGTACAATATCAATCCATAACGATCAGATCAAGTACATTATGAACGTCAATCGTACATTTATTTGAGTTATTTTATAATGTGTTATAACCACTTCATATTTTGTTTTTCATCTTATTTTATCTTTTAAAATATTAGCATTTCAACAACATTAATTTTAGTTATAAACATTTTATTTTTTATATTTATATGGTATAGAATTTCTACATATTTATCAAATAAAAAATATTATTTTAAATAAAGATTACACGATATTTCAAATATTAAGCAAATTAATCATATCCCCCGCAACGCGTGGTCCTTCTCTAGTAATGGAGAAAAGAAGGAACATTTTTAAATGAGAAAAAACGATCGAATGTAGAATTGTAATAAAAATATTTGGTTTTCTCTCTACTCACGTCATTTCACTAGATGAGAAAAAAATTCCTTTTTATATATTGATTATGGATACATTACAAAAAAACAGCCGTTTTCCAACGGACATATCCGTTGGAAAACGCCCAAAATCCATTGGAAAAGGCATTTTCCAACGGACGGCAACGGATTAAGACCCATCAAAATCGATCGTTGCAAATCGGGATCCCTTGCAATTCGCAACGGATAAAATCCGTTGCAAAAGTTTAACGGATAGTCCAACGGACTCGTCCGTTGAAATTTTTTTAACGGAGGCTCGTTGGAAAAATTGTGATGGATGCCCGTTACAAATTGCAACGGATGCCCGTTAAAAGATTGCAACAGATGCCTGTTACAAAACTACAACGGATGCCCGTTACAAATTGCAACGGAAGGCCGTTACAATTTTGCAACGGATGTCCGTTGATATATTGGCGGGAAAAAAGAGCGCGAATTTAAACTTTCCAACGAGCTTCCATTGAAAACTAGCGGGAAAGAGCGACGGATGTCCGTTGAAAATTGGCGGAAAAGGGCAACGGACGGCCGTTTCAATTTGTGGGAAAACTTTGCAACGGATGACCCGTTGGAAATTGCAACAGGCATCCGTTGAAAATGTCATTAAAAAAAGAAAAAAATAAAAAAAATAAAAATATTTTTAAACTAAAAACGTTTTTTATTAAAATATTTTTTTTCAAAAAACATTAAAATTAAAACTATTCCTATTACAAATCATTAAGATCGGTTGCGTCCATATCATCTCCGCCATGATCACCACCACCTCTAGACGGAGTTGCATCCGAATCGAGCCTCGGTTCTTGCTGCGGCGTTGATCCCCTCACATGGTCGGACATCAACTCAATTACGCTCTCAAAGAGTTGTATTTGAGAGGTTTGTCACGCCACGTGGCTCGAGTTTCTCGAAGTTTTGATTCGAGCTCCTCGATCCACCGTTGTTGCATAAAACTCTCTTGTACAACGGGAGGTACTGTCGTGGCGTCCTCGACGATATCTTTTTGAAGCGCACCGAGACCATATAGACGCCCCTTATACGGTCTCACCGACTTCAAGACAAACAAAATTAGAGTTAGATTTTTCAAAAATATGTTATTAATAATCGAAAAAAAGAAAAAGTTTACCTCTAAATATATTTTGTCCTTTTGTATAGGGATTAGCTCGTCGGGAGTCGAAACTGCAAGCTTGTGATTGCTGTGTAATCTTCCCAAATCTTTTAACACATTCTTTGTTTTGTAGTATGTCTCATGAGCTTGATTATTTTCCGGTAAATATTCCCACATTGTTTTGCAAAATGAATCCATGCAATTTTCAGTCACATTGTAGTCTGTTTTAATACTCATCAATCTTGAAGATAAAAATAAACGAGACTGACCTTCACGACAACCTTCATATATAGGCTGTTTCGTCGAATCCAACAGGTTGAAGAATCAACGTGCATCAATCTTCAGCATCTCTTCATGCGTTTTTCCATTAACAGCTCTAGGAAAAGCATCTGACACCATTTCCACATATGGATTGGTCGTTGATACTTCATAAATAACTTCTTCATTTCGTTCTACTTGTGCATCTTGCACAATATCTCTAACACCGCAATTTTCACCGTGAAAAAACCAAATTTTGTAATTTTCAACGAAACCCACCTTATAAATATGTTTTGCAAACAATTTCTTGACTTCGATACTTCATGTTTTTGCATCTTTTGCATGGACATAACATTGTCACGCGTTCTTGACACAAAGGCTGCATCGATGCAAAACTCATGAATTGCTCCAATAGTGTAAGAATTCTTGCATAATCTCTTCGGTTATAGGATCTTTTCTTCTATACATCCACTCTCTCGATCTATATATATATTTCGATTTTAAGTAGACGATATTTTGTTGACAATATTTTTGTTATTGATGGTTTGATGCACTCTTTGGTATGATCTAAATAGTGAAAGGCTGGAGGTTCACGTGAATTTATTTTAACCGATGATCTCGAAATTAACAATTTCAATGGGCATTCATTGCCAATTGTAACGGGCATCCGTTGCAAATGCCAATGGATGCCCGTCGAAATCATATTCAACGGATTAGTGCCCGTTGAAAGTGCCTACAAATCCATTATTTTTGCACATTAAAAATAGTTAGATCTTATGAATTACGATTTTGTAATTATAATTGATTTCATGTTGATCTCAAGCAGTGAACAAAAACCGAAATGACCTGAAATATGTAATCGAACTCAAGCGGTGAACAAAACTGAAATGACGCGAAATATGTAATCAAAAGTTAAACTACAATTTCATTAAGTTCTCTTTCAGTTACACTATAACATATTGTAACAATAACCTAAGGAAAAAATACTTAGAAAATAGCTTCAACAACATCTTTACGTCTATTATCGAATTCAAAAACAACCCTTATAAACTGCATCATAGTCGGGAATCGTTTTCCCGATCCCGGCGGTGAGATAGTTTACTAAAGTTGTTTTGGATTCAACAATAGATATTAAGATGGTTGTTATTGATGATTTGAGGCAACCCTAGGTTCCGATATAAATAGTAAATATACCAACGGATATCCGTTGGCAATTGCAATGGATGACCGTTGCTCCATCAAAGGAATTTATTTCGACCGTTGAACCTCAAAATTTACAATATCAACGGGCATCCGTTGCAATTTCTAACGGGCATCCGTTACAATATGCGCACCCGTTGTAATTGTTTTCCCGGTTTCTAACAGGTCTTCCAACGAGAAGGCCAACGGATTATATCTGTTACAATCCATTAAAAATTGCGACGGATTTCAACGGATATAGCAACGAAAAGAATACGTTATAACTCCGTTGAAATTTATAACGGATTGCAACGGATGTAGGCCCGTTGAAAATATCAACACATTCATTACAATCCGATGCTGATTGCTTCCAACAGACGAATCCATTGCCCCGTCCATTGGAAACAGCGACTTTTTTGTAGTGATATCACATTACGAGTGAAAATATTTTTAATAAATAGATATATGAATATAATTTGTATTAATAAGCTCATCATTTAATATAATATAATATTGAAACGATAAATATATCATATTAAGTTTTGTTATGAGAAAAGTTCATTCTATTTCT
Organism: Gynandropsis gynandra; assembly: GCA_036759665.1. NCBI lineage: Eukaryota > Viridiplantae > Streptophyta > Magnoliopsida > Brassicales > Cleomaceae > Gynandropsis > Gynandropsis gynandra. The sequence continues at coordinate 20,987,809 of CM071865.1, forward strand.
TTTTCAAAATTATATAATGTGGTTGAAGAGTTTCATCACAAATGTTAATAGACATATATATATATAAACATTAATACAACATTAAAACAGTAGTTCATTCATATACAAAGCATTAATTGTATCAAAACATTAGAGTTTCATTTTCAAATCTATATATTAAAAGTACAAGTTTTTAGTGTCTATATATATAAACATTAATACAACATTAAAACATTAGTTCATTCATATACAAAGCATTAATTGTATCCACCTCAGCCATCTGCATTCATTTCACTTCTCTCCCACCCTCCCACTCCCACTCCCACGATCTCTCTTCTCCCTCCCACGATACCTCACCTCATCCGGACGATCTCTCTTCCCTCTCCCATGATCTCAGCACCTCCATTCATTTGATGTTTTTTGCTATCCGGATTATCACAAGAATCTCCTATGGCGCTCGTCACTCCCGGCTTCCAGAAGCAAGCTCTTCTCCAGCAGCATTCTCTCTACCACCCTGGCCTTTTCACCGCACCTCAAGTTTGTGCTCTCTCGATCCTCTCTTTTCTTCTCTTTCCGTTTCTTCTACGTTTTATTAGTCGATTTTTTCCTGATTTTTTTGTTATCTAGGGTTTTTTAGTATGGATTTGCAGGAGGGTTAGTTCTCTCTTCTTCTTCAATTCCCTGATTTGCCTTCTTCTTAACACATACATATATATATATATATGAACTCATGTTAATTTCTTAATCGTTAAGATTCTTTTTTTATTATTTATATAAAGAAAGCGTGATTCGAGTTTTCATGATTCAACTTAATTTTCTTCGTTTATGTCTTTCGTTTTTCTTACAGAGTATCGATTGATCGACTGCGAATGGCGATGGCGCCGACAATGGAGAAATGGGGAAGGATGGGATCAAGTGTGGTTTGCTATGTTGCCTCTTCGAGTCTTTGTAATCTGCATGGATCTCGACCATCTCTTCTATGTATAGTCTCTTCACTCTCTCTCTCACTGCGTATTTTAACGTAGCACGCCAGTGGATGTAAACAAAATGGTCGAGATCAAAGATCCAGTTTTCTGTTTGTCAAATGTGAATTCATGTGTAATTGGGTTTTACTCCCAATTTCATCTTCTTATACCAAATAATTGTACTATGTCTAGAGCTTTGTCTAGGCCTCATTATTGTTCCTTTGGATGTTTAGCAGCTGAGTTGGACAAAGTAGGGATTTCGTGTATTTGAGAAACTTTAAAGCTCATGTTTCGGTCTCGCATTTTAAAGGCATTCTTTGCACTCACTCATGTATTTTTATAGGTTGACAAATCTCAGTTTTTATTTCATTTGATTGCCCCAGATTTTTAACTTTGTGGTTCATAAGACGAGCAACATAATAATGTTTGGTGTTCCTTTCCTTTGTGTAGTGTACTTATGCTTTCGAAGGGTACTGGTATCCATAAGTCATTCCTTGTTCCTCTATTCACTCTTCAAGCACCAGCGAGCATTATTTCCTAGATGAAGTAAGCTTCGTGTTGGCGAGATCATATATTGTCTCTTCCGCTGTTATGGTTGCTTCTATTGTATTTTTTCATCCTAAAATTATTTCAGCTCCTCCTTTTGCTATGACATTGTGCAACATTCTTATTTGTCTGTGGAGAAGTCATTAATCATGTAAATATGATTTGCAGGGGCGAATATGGCGTCTGGGCAGCATTCCTGGCACTTCTTGTTCGGTTGTTGTTCTTTATTCCAGGTAGATATTTATCCTCAAGAAGCATGTATATATATTAATCTTATTGTTCTTCTGTTCAGATTGAGCTGTCAATGGGTGCACAAATGGGGATTGCAGTCGGATGGAAAAAGAAAGACGAGAATGTTGCTGCGGGTGGTGAACTAAGGGTATGTTCACCATACTTTTGGGGTCATTTCACGAACATCCCACAAAACTCAGTTATGATTGTTATAGTTAGGAATCTATCTTGCATCTTCAGCTATGCCATCTTTTTCCAGATTGAGGCAGGTGGACTTGGGGCATCGGCGCGTTATACGCGTGAACTTTCTTCAAAATCTCATGGCCGCATCGTCGGGAGAATTGGAAGGTATGTTTGCAAAGAATATAATTTCAATGAATGTTTTAACTGAGAAGCCATATTTGCAAGATGAGAGCTCTGTAATGTCCTTGAATGTGTGGCATGACATTGTCCCTTTCTAACTTCGGGCAAACTTTTTTCAGCAATGCTCTCGAGATTAAGTTTGGTGGAGGAAGAAAGATTTCTGAATTCAATACTGATAACACGTAATCCGTTGTAGTTTTTATATCATTCTTAGGTCTAGTTTTGAGTAGATTACTTAGATATCATTCATTTATCGAGTTTATTCGAAGACTTTATCTACATTTCGTGTTTTGCATAGGAAACGAAGACATGAGGAGAAACACGAGAGATTATGGCAATCTGACCCCGAAAACGTAGTTGAGTGACAAGGTTAAACTTGTGCAAGGCCATGGACTGAAAGTGAACACTCAAACACCGAGCGAAAGGAGCGGAAACAACATTTCAAGACATGCCCGCTCGGGCATTGGAAGTGTACACGATCGGGCTAATTGTTGCCAATCACCCCCGTAGCATTGCACGACTCGGGCACTCAAGGAACACGACCAAGATGGAGTGCCCGCTCGGGTGGAATTGGAGTGCCCGCTCGGGCTAATTGATGCCAAGAAATCACCGTAGGTTTGCACGACTCGGGCTCAAGAATCACACGATCGGGCATGGTGCCCGCTCGGGCTAAAAGGAGACACACGGTCGGGCAAGTGGCCTGCACGAGCGGGTAGAGGCTATGCCCGCTCGGGCCCTTGAATTCCTCAACTAATTCCTAAGTTTTGGAACGGCCAAATTAAGGGGAAATCATATCTGAAAAAAGGGTTTTTCGAACCAGATTGGATCAGAGAAGATTCATAGACATTAGGGCAGAAGGAAGAAGGAAGAAAAGACGGAAGAACGGATCGGGAGCAAGGAGGATCTATCGAAGACATCGGTTTATGAATAGGGAGTCATCTCATTCTCTATCTATGTAGAACGTAGAATTCTCTCGTGTTTTCTTTGTTGTATCCATGTCTGAGTAGATCCATTGCCATGGGTTAGAGAGTATTGCCATGTTGTAACGAAGTCTTATGCTTAATGAACGGTGGATCTTAATGCTTTCATACTTGTACGCCACTCGATATGAATGAATTCGGTATTTGATCATGTTTTCAGATTGATTGGCTGATCTTAATGCTTCAATACTTGTACGCCACTTGATTGATGATATTAGAAGTCTAATAAATCTACGC
>CM071865.1:20994206-21009765 GCA_036759665.1 Gynandropsis gynandra
CACCAGATCAAGTACAGCATGACGATCCACATATATACGAGGAACCAACAGTGGAAGAAATTTTAGCAATGGATGAAGAGCGACGGAAGCTTCCCCTTATAGACCCTGATCGAAAAACCAGCGCACTGTGGTACGTATACTCAATTTCAAATCTCAACTATAAATAATTAACTAAATGTCAATTTATCTGTCATTGTGATTTGTAGGTTTGGCTATGAGCAACTTAATCGTCAAATAACACTTACGATAAAAGCTGATTATGATCGGTTCTCTTACAATTGGACACATACCGATCCAGAGATTAAGCAACGATGGTGGAAATCATTTGTGGTATGTTTTAAACAATTTTTAATTTTATCAAGTAATTTAAATTCAATTTAATTATAATAAGCTTATTATTATTGCAGCAAAAATTTTATTGGAATCCCGCCATTACCGGACTAGTAAAGTCCGAATTTGAAACAAATGCTGCAAAGCGTCTGAAGTCTATTGGGTTTCGGTGATCGCAACTTTCTCGGCAGCCTTTGATTTTGGATTAGGCACATGAATCCCGACATCCCTTAGAAGGTCTCTTACGGCGTTGTCTTCTCCGACTTCCTTATTTCCCCTATTAATTTCTTCTCCAGTGTGAGAGGGACTGCAGCATCAGCATCAGCATCAGCATCACTCACGCACTCCTTCCTCTTAGTCCCTTTTTCCTTTTCCTTTTTTTGATCACCAAGAGCTGCTTTTCGTGTCAGCAGTTCTTGCTCACGGATATCCTCCCAACAAATACCCTTCGGATTTCTACGAAGATGTTTCATCCATATCTGAACATCGGGATCGTCGCATCCCTCGTAATCCTCCAGCCCAGAAAGTAAAGCTTCATCTTCGTGTTCAGCCCGACGAATACTTAGAATATCCTGAAAAACAAAACATAACCATTATTACCCTCTGTGACCCTTGTTTCCCTTGTGAACCTTGTGTAATTGTTACCTTAGAATCTCCAATCTGCCTTATCACATCTACATACTTCGGGTTAAAATTGGATTTAACCATCTTCTTGCACATTCTTGGGCAGGATCGATGCGCATCCACAACCTCAACATACCATCCATTTCCGCCCAAACTAAGGATGGTTTCAAATGGAAGTAACTGAAACATTAAAACAAAATGATAAGAATGCAAAAAGTACGAAAACATTTAAGTTATTCGAATAATATATACAACTTACCATTAGTGGGATCATGAAACCGCCACAATACCTTTTTGGTTTCGGTGATTCCCCGCTAACGTGCTTGCGGCAAGTATCCACAATCATCTCGAATGTGTACCGACCCCATGGAAAGCCTTCACAAAATTCCAAGTCATCAACCATGTCAATGAGATCATGGCTGATAGAGTTTTCTGCTGAAGGCTTGTGAGCCATAACTTGCGCCAACAACATCAAAGTTGCGAACTTCTTCCGGTCGTCGGAATTCTTCGCCTTCACAAGCTTTTCACTAACTTGTTCGGGGGTCACCTTTCCACGGCCGAAATTCTTCAGCCTGAATGTGACACCCATCATGGACTCCCATCCTATGGGATATGGTCCGCATTTCAATCCGGAAACTAGTGTGTGCTCCACTATAGAGTACCGGATGGGAATTCCGTTTATGACGAACGACAACTCTGTATTGTCCCGTATAATCACGGAGTGATTTAGTAGTACAGACATTTGAACCTTCGTCAATGTGGAGTCACATTGTAAGCGAAATAAATGCCTAAATTGTGACTCGTTCTCGAAGTAATGCAACTCCTGATCATTTAAGATTCCTCTCAGCATCCTTATTGTCTCGTGAGGATAACACTTCGTGGTGATCTTTGGAATTCTGTCCATGTGCTTGAATTCATACACAAATCTCGGCTTTGGCGCCACCTGCAAAATGACCAATTACGAATACATTATACTTCTACTGAACTAAGCGACCCATGCGACTCAACCGACCCATGCGACGCAACCGACCCGTGCGATCCTTAACCGACGCGTGCGACCCATGCGACTCAAACGACCCTCAGACACTCCGCGACACTCAACCGACCCACGCTCCTCAAACGACCATTGCGACCTAACCGACTCACTGACACTGACACTCACCCGTTTCAAATCAATAAACTGAGTCCAAGATGGTCATGAAACTACTGCGACCCTTGCTACTCAACCGACTCACGGAGTCGAAGATGTTCATGCAACTACTGCAACCCTTGCGACCTAACCGACTCACTGACATTGACACTCACCCATTTCAAATCAATAAACCATTTTATGACTCGAAAGCTTGCAAAACCCTAGAAATCGAACTACTTACACTTATTGACGCCATTGAAGATTGACTCGTGCTCTCTTCGCCAGTGATGCTGCTGATACTAGCCATTTTCCTTCTCGCCAACTTCAAATCGTTCCCACTCAAGTTCGACATCACTTATTTCTTTCTTGCTATCAACTTTTAAACAGGTTTCACAGTGAAAAACTGTTCGGCTTTCTCGTTTTCAGCAGTTTTTCACATCGAAAAACTACCGAATTTCCATAATTAGTGACGCGCATGAATGGATTAACGAGATTCCCACTGTCCCTGTCTACTATCCAGCGAAACCACAGCCAAGGGAATCGGATTTAATAATTATTTTGGGGAAGGGTATTTTTGAAGTGGTTTAGCCCTATGAGGGTATTTCTGATATTCCGCCGTCTACACATAGTAATTTTGTTTAAACTATAACATTAAAAATAATTTTGTTTAAAAAACAATATATAATTTTCAGCCCATTCCACGTATAGTCTACATATTATAATTTTTTAAGACTATAACTTTAAAAATTTAAAAATTTTCCTAAAAATGTGTAAATAACACAATATCATAAAATAGTAAATAAAAAATTTAAAATATATAATATTTAAAATTAAAAAATATGTTATTATATTTATTTTTTTAATATAACACTAACAAAACATAGCTGAAATTAGAAAATTAATTTTTTTATAATTCTTTGTCCGCATATTGATCCGCAACATATGGATTGATCCATACGTTTCGTAAAAAAAGTTAAGTTTAACTCATGTTTCCATTTTTCTTAGTTCAATCAAACTTTTTGAACCAACACATCTTTTTGAAGTTTGGGTTTAGATTAATCTACATCTCAATAACCCATTTAGCACCTTTAATTGGGATTTCATTGTTGTTCGTAAAACCACTCATAAAAATTTATTACCTATATATTTATTATTATTTTTTAAAATTATAATCTAGTCATATACAATATGTTGGGTGTAAAACGGATTGATTCGATTCGACCTAGCTTCGTTCCTCGTTGGATTGCCAACAAATGAACTAGCTTAGTTCACCACATTTTTAGATGAATTGAAAATTTCTATCTCAACCCAAATCATTTTTATTGGAGATTTAGAAAATTTATATCTTTACAGTATCCTAAATAATCTAAATTTCCAATAGTCTTACATTTTCCAGAATGAGTTGACTAGCGAGCTAAACCATTTCATTTAAAAAAAAACTCTTTAATACGTAATTTAAGTCAAATAAAATATCTAAAATATGAAAATATTAATTTAAATGCAAAGATATTCAATATAAAAATACTAAATCAAATGGGTATCTCGTGTTGTTACGATAGGACAACCTTTTTCCCCTTTGCATCTGAAGATTCAAGATGCCGTCGTCGATGAGTCCCTTCTCTACTAACTGAACATTCCAAGCTAGCTCCGACAATTATTCATGATTGATTATCTCAATTCTGCGTCTAGTTTCCAAATGTAGTCCTTGTAAATATTTGTAGACCTTAAGAATTTCTGAAGTTACTGATTTGGATCCAAATCGTTATAACTCCAAATAAGTCTCATAATATTGAGCAGTAGTACGGTCATCTTGTGTGAACTGTAAAAATGTCAACTCCATCTCTTCATAAGTAGTGTGCGGTATATACTCTAACTCAAAAAGTTGTTAGAAATCAGTCCAGGAAAACATATGCTCTGGACATTCCCCATGAATCTTGTCCCACCAAAACATTACTTTGCCTCCAAATAGTGGAGTGCAATATTCATCTTAAACTGTAATGGACATCTAGATGATCGAAATTTCCGCTCTAATCAAAACATCAACTCCTTCATGGAAGGTATCACATCGCAATGAACTGGCTTTGTACCCCATGTAGCCATGGGATCCATGGCATAGAAATACTCTAATGTATCCACATGCCTCGATTAAACACTGGGGGAGGAGCTGGTGGTGGTGGCAATGGTACTTATGGTGGCACATGCGGTGATACTGGTGCTGGTGTCGGTGCTTGTAGCGGTACTTGTGGTGGTGCATGTGGTTATACTGGTGCTAGTGTCGGTGCTTGTAGCGGTACTTGTGGCAGTATTTTTGGTGTCGCCGAACTCTCCTATTGGTCATGTTGTTGACTCTCTACTAATAGGTCTCTCAACATTTTCCCATGAAATCTCTATCTATCCCACTTTGCGATCTTTGTCCCGATTATTGAGACTGTATATGACTAGTGGAATGAGAGCCTCCGCTCATCTTGCGACCAAGAGCCCTAGTTATCTTCCTTGGTACCATCTGCTACACAAAATTAATCAATATTAGTTTTCATAGCTCAAAACCCCACAAGATACTTTAAGACATGTGTGCTACATTCTCGTGGCTTTATTAGGATATTTCGCAAAACATTTTGTAATCCCCTGAAATTGATAAAGACGAAAACGAAAACCAGGCTTTGATACCAATTTGTAACACCCCCATCTCGAAACTACTTCACGAGTAGGAGTGTCCACTTATGGTCAGTTGAACCATGATGACTCACATTGTGCCTTCCGCTTTAGGAGCCACGTAACTTAAAGAGTTTTCGCCCAAATCATGTGTCTCAGCTCTTGGCTTGGAATGGGCAGACCATTCGTTTACCAAACTTTAGCGAGATCCAATGAATTCAACCCTAGGTCTCGACACCTTATTGCCTCCGCTTGGATCACAAGCCTAAACTACTAGGCTCTGCGGTAGGAACGTTGTACACACACGTTGTATAGAACGTGTGAACAACGTTCGTATAACTTGAGTGTAAAAAGTGAACAATATGCCGGTATAATATGCACTATGCACATTTTTAAATCCCTTGAAATTGTGCTTATGTAATTCAAAAATGTTTGTAAAATTTTCAAAACGATAGATATCGTCGTAAGGATTTTCAAAAAGTATTCAATTGCTAAAAGTATTGAATAACATTTTTTAAAATTGACTTATACCCTAGTTGTACCTTTAATTTTTTGGTTGAACCTTAGTTATTAGTTAACCTAATGTGTTATTCCACATTTTATCAAATTAGAATTTATAATTCGATTGGAATAATTCTTAATGATCAACTATAAGCTAATACACCCAATTATAATTGTTTATAGCAACAAATCATATATTGTGTGATGATACACACAACTTGTTTTAAGATGAAACATGTCATGATAAACATAAATTTAACAAATTATACCATGGTACAATCCGATTTTATTAGTATTCAAATTATTTTGTTTAAATATTAAATTTTGAGAAAATAATTATGATGATACCTTTGAGATACACACTTGTCTTTTTAATCTTTTGAAAACTATGCTTTAACAGATCGAATTATTCTTTTTCATCTTTTAAGATTTATATTTTGAAAATATTGGATTTTCCTTTTTCCTATTTTTCCTCTTTAAAAGTTCAAATTGTAAAAACGCATGTAAGTTTAAAATTCAAACTCAAGTTTAAAATTCACCGTTAATCTTGGTACAACATTGTACCACACATGTTGTACACAATACGTTGTACCACAAGTGTCGTACTACACACATTTTACACAAGCGACATTTGTAGGAAAGTCTGATTCGAAGCTAGGTGATGTTGACGTTGCATAGTTCGTTCAATGGTCTCACGAACACGTCATATTAGATAAATTTTATGGATAATAGTCCACATATCAGTTGACTCATAATATAAAATATTATAATTCATGGATTACTCATAACAAACTCCGTAATGGATAAGGTCACGCATCAACTCTAACCATTAGGACGTAGAAAAGCATCTCAACCAATCACTTAAGACCCGAATCAATATTAATGCACTCATATCAATGTAAGGCGAAAGACGATGGAATCATAAGAACAGAAAAATAAATCTAAAAGGTGTCTGACCTAGCAAAGACCGAATGGTATACAAAAAGATATAAACACTTGGGACTAAAACCTAGGGGGTTGAATAAAACTATAAGCCATGGATTCATGCACAACTACTAGACTAGCCATTATCTAAAATTACTTTTCAGCATACCTAGGCTTTTTTCCCGATTCGAAAAAGTCGCACACAAATGGCTTAAGCTCAACGTTTCATATTAGATATCTGGTAAGAAATCCTTGGAAAAAATGACCTAAAATACTAAAATCATGAAAATAAATCTACGCCTAATCCTAATCGCAAACATATTAAAGAGTATCCCTAGACTTGAATCAAACACAGTCCTGGTGTTCAAAATCTGTCAACGAAACTAGTATGCCAAAAATCGGGAGAAGATAAAAAATGGAGAACATGTAAACCTGGTGTATTCTGCTTTCCCGAGTTGGTGCTATAGCTGGGTGTTATACGTGTCTATTATATTTTAGGAAATATCAAAATGAAGAACTTGTGATAAGAGTCACACAACCAATATAAAAAAGATAACGATACATCGTAAGAGCTGATAGAGTACAAATACATGCGAAAGAAGAAGAATAATATATTTAAGTTCTATAAAACAATAAAGATAGAAAAGAGAAAAAGGAAAAATAAACTAATCATCTTCCTCTCTACTGGACGTGGCCTGAGGGTCTGCTGGCTGTGATGAAGTCCCCTGGCCGGGTGGATAGTAAAACAGTGGAATCTCATACGGGATGTGTGGGATAGTAAGGAATTCCCGTTGTGTGGTAATCCTGAGGGAATGCATGTCGTGTGGTAATCTTGCTATATGCTCAGCCACTTGAATCACCGAACGGACTCCGCAATGTAGTACAAATGCTGGATGGATTGTTGGTTGAACTGATGTTGCTGCTCTACATACCTTGCTGCCTCGAGGTCCCATCATTGGTTCTGCATGAAGGACTGGTACCAGGTCTCTTTTGCGATATACCTGAGAGTATCTGAAACGCCCTCTAATGAGGGAAAGTTAGAACGAGGTCCATGGTATACCGGTCGGACATGTGGCTGAGGTGGAGTGCGCCTGCTGCGCTGTCGGGCCATCCCTGGTCCTAGTGCGGCTACTGGAGCTGGGTCCTCCTCGTCTAGCTGTGGACCGAGGTGGCCTATGGCTGGATCGATCATGAAGCACATACCCTCCTGGTCAAGCCCGAGCATCAAATCCGACCAAGGTCGACCTCCAAGGTTCGACCATGGTTATCCCAGTAGCTCCAAATGATCTTCCTCGGGTCGGTGGATATGGTTAATTAATTCTAGAGGTTATGCTCTAGCATCTCATCGATCTTATCCTCCAATACAATGCCAAGGTTGATCTCGAGCCTTCTAGCGATCATTGTGACCACTCTGCCACAATGAATCTTCGTGTCCTTGTGGCCCTTCTCGGTAGCGATGTCCAAAAGTGTTGTATGACCAGGGAGGGTAAGTCAATATCAGCCATTTCCCAACCATCGCCATATTTTTCCATGTTGATTGCGTGCTTCAGGTACAACAACTTTGTGTGATTGACTCCATTATGTGCTTCCTTGCCCAAAATAGAGGAGAGAAGAAAGTAATGGAGGTACCTAAGGGCGGGATGGCTATGTGGCTGGCCTTGTACGTCGTGCTAGAGTAGGTCCCATATGCCCTCTCGTCCAAAACTCTATCAATTGCCCATTGTCAAACCCCGAAAGTTGGTCGTTCTTGTAAATCTGGACGCCTAACACATCAGCAAACTGTGCTGCATGGAGGCGATAGTTCTACCACAGAAAATGGAACTCCATGAACACCTTCTCGGGGTCTCTGACTCGGGAAGATGGCACTGTAGGATGCTAGAAACTCCATAGTGAGGTTGCGGTAGGTGTACTCCCTCACCGTCCGCAATCCCATCCACTCCATTATATGGAACATGCACGGCAACAACTCATTGAACTTTGATTTGTGGCCAGACAGGAAGTTCGTTGCATCGGGTTAGAGTTTTTCCAATATGTAATGAAGGCTTGTGCTTAATGCTTGGTGGTATTTAATGCTTTTATTCATGTACGTAACTTGAATAAACGATTATGGTATTTGATCGTTTTCAGAATTATTGGTTTTTCTTAATGCTTTTGTTCTTGTACGCAATCTGAATGAATGATTGTAGAAGTCTAATGAATCTATGTCAGGGGATTAGACTTTGGAACTTAGTCATGATGTAGGGTCTCAAACGATTTAGAATCTATGCCATGTCGGTCGATTGAATCTATGGATTAGAATAGCGGTCTTAATGAATCTAGTGGGTGAGATTGCAGTCGAAAGACTGGTAGTACGCACGCTAGATAGTGGACAATTCTACGCTAGTGAATTCCAACATCAGAGCTTGAATTCCCTGAATTCGTGATAATATCTAAGACCAATGATCTTGTTAGCACTTCACTTCATTTTTATACATCTCTCGAAACATGTGGTGTTTAGTTTATTGAATTTGTCGCCGTTTAGAATAGTTTAGTCTTTACTTTCCAATTCAACAAATTGATTTTCACACATCCTATTCATTAGTCTATTATCTCTATAGTTGCATCAATTCCCTAGTGTTCGACCCTGGTACTATACAATCCTTATTCTTGCAGACACGTTAGTCTAGGTATTTATTACTTGAGAGTAACCACATCACTGGTGGGAAGTGGTGATGGGCGTGTAGGGGGGTCAAGTCCATGATGGCACTCGGCTGTGCAACCCATCCCTCTATTAGATCGTAATCAGCTCGTCTCTTTTTTGAACTCTTGAAAATTAATAAGCCATCTGAAAAACAGACAAAGAGAGACATGATTAAACTGACTAGTTTCTCTAACTCGTGCGGGCTCAAGAAGCCACCCATGTGGGGGACCATCTCAAAAAAATTCCCCCGACTCGGGGTGAGATGGGGCACGCGTGGGGTATGTATCTCGAAACTGGATAGCCCACGCGGCTTCTCATCCTAGCCCACATGGGGAGATCATGAAATCACAATTTCTAGCTTCCAATCTGAGCTACAATCCATCAAAATCATCCCAAATTCCTTCAAGAAGGCCTAAATCTAGTTCAAATCAGTCAAAAACACAAGATAGTTCTCGAGAATACCTTGATTTTTTGTAAAGAGGGGGAGAGAGATTTCGAGAGTTTTGGGGGTTCGTCAGTGGGGGATTCCAGAGACAAACAGCGACATGCTGGTTCGACAGATTTTGATCAACGGTGAGGGAGGTCATGTACGTCGGATCCGCTCGGTTTACTCGAAATCCGCTCGTGAGGATAAAATGGCCCGGGTTACTCGAAATCCCATTTACCTCTGTAAATGTCTTGGCCCCATGCGGGTTGGCTTCTTAAGCCCACGTGGGGTATGTGATAGATGTGGAGCACCCGCAGGGCCCGTAACTGGGCCCGTGAGGGCTGTGCTACAATCAGAAAATTTGCAAGGAAAAATACGCAACACATGATTGTGAAAATGACTAACGTCCTAGAAAAATATGTACATCCTAAAAAGTGGTAAAAAATTAAAAAGGGTAAGAAAAAGGATACGAAGTTCGGTTTGCCTCCCGAGAAGCGCTTGTTTACGATCTTTAGCTTGATCCTTACACTTTAGACGTGTGTGGAATCGGAAAGAGGTAATATGCCTCTTCCGTTTTCTGCGTGATCAGCATAGTATGGCTTTACCCTCTGAGCATTTTCCATGAACGATCTTCCTTTCTCTTTTCCAACTTCACGGCTCCATGTGGTGAGATAGCTATGATGGTGAAGGGCCCCGACCATCGCGACTTCAGCTTCCCTGGAAAAAATCTCAAGCGGGAATTAAAGAGTAATCCTCGATCGCCTAGTTTAAATGAGCGCAAGAGCATGTTCTTGTTATGCCATTTTTTGGGCGCTCCTTGTAAATCCTTGCATTCTCGTAGGCGTCATTGCGAATCTCCTTTAAATGGTGAAGTTGGAGAACCCACTTCTCCTCGGCTGTCTTAAGGTCGTAGTTCAGCGCCCTTACAGCCCAAAATGCCTTGTGCTCCAACTCAACCAAAAGGTGAAATGCTTTCCATAGACCAATTGAAACGATGTCATGCCTATCGGGCTGTTGAAAGCTGTTCTGAAAGCCCAAACTGCATCATATAGCTTCAATGCTCAGTCTCCTCGAGATTTTGAGACCGTTTTCTGTAGGGTGGACTTGATTTCTCGGTTGGAGACCTCTACTTGTCCACGTGTCTGCAGGTGATATGGTGTGGTGATCTTGTGTCTCACTCCATACTTCTTCAATAGCCTCTTAATCACCCGGTTAACAAAGTGTTTTCCCCTCATCACTAATCACAACTCTTGGGACACCAAATCAAGGAAAGATTGTACGTTTGAAGAGTTTAACCACTACCTTGGAATCATTGGTCGAACATGCTTGAGCTTCCTCCCATTGTCACGTAGTCCACAACGACCAAGATGTATAAATTTCCAGATGATGGGGGAAGTACTCCCATGAAGTCGATGCCCCACACATCAAACTATTCGACTTCGAAGATGTAGTGCTAAGTTCCCTCATGTCTTCTAGAGATTTTCTCGTCCTTTGAGATGAGTCACAAGCTGAGATATAGTTGTGAGCATCTTTGAAGAGTGTAGGCCAATAGAATCCAGCTTGGAGAAATCTAGTTGCTATCTTAGAGGCGGCAAAATGACTTGCATAGTCAGAATAATGACAATAAAAAAGCACTTTCCTACCTCCTCCTCCGGGATACAACACTAGAATAAGCCATCGGTCCCTCTCTTGAATAGATAGGGCTCCTCTCAAAAGTAGGTCTTGACGGCGTGTAGGATTCCTTCTTTCATTATAGCTCATCCCTTCTGGTAAAACCTCACAGACGAGGTAGTTTACGAAATTTGCATACTACAGTGCAGGCGATCCGTCTATGGCCATGACAACATCATCTCTGAGAGAGTCGTTCATAGGGATGCTACCTGGGATCTCAAGGTGGGAGAAATGGTAGGCAACACTGTTTTTTGTCCATTTCCTATCTCATATCTCCAAATCGAATTCTTGAAGGACTAAGATCCATCGTATAAGCATTGGGTTTGCTTCCTTCTTGGTGAACAAATATCTCAGTGCTGCATGATCGGAGTAGAGAATTACCTTGGACCCGACAAGGTAATAGCAAAACTTCTCAAAAGCAAAGATGATGGCTAACAACTCTTTCTCCATCGTGGAGTAATTGCAACGAACATCGTCTAAGGTCCTACTGGCATAGTAGATAGCATGCATCACCTTGTCTTTCCGATGTCTCAATATAACCCCCACAACATAGTCACTAGCGTCACACATGAGCTCAAAGGGGAGCTTCCAGTCTAGAGGCTGAATGATGGGAGGTTAAATCAGTGCTTTCTTGACTTTCCCAAAGGAGATACAACAGTCTTGATTAAACTCGAACTTGGTATCCTTGCTCAATAGGTCGGTGAGCGGTTTGGGGATTGATAACACGAAAAGTGTATCAATTTTAGGTTAGGTATTGGTGTCATTTTCGCATATATTTCTTAGTTAGATTTACATTTCCGACATGATTCTTCTTTACATACTCCCGTTTTGTTGGTTTTCAGGTTTTAAGGCGACAAGGCCTAAACGAGCATAAAAAGACGAATTCCTGAGTAAAACCACACAAATTGAAGATAAATTCACTCGGAGCCAAAATCAAGCCTCTGAACTCAAAGGAACACCCGAGCAACGAGCGGAAAAGAGCAAAAACAAGGATAGAAGAGTGCCCGCTCGGGCACTGAGGTCTACCCGCTCGGGCAAAACCTACAGGGTTTAATTACAACACCTTGCACGACCCGGGCAGAAGGAAACATGATCGGGTAGTGATACCCGATCGGGCGCAATCAAGGTACCCGCTCGGGCGTTAATTGTTCCCGAAAATCCCCGAGAGTACACGACTCGGGCTGTTCAACCACGTGATCGGGTGCAGATGCCCAATCGGGCAGGATGGAGTACACGACCGGGCGCGCCTCTGCACGACCGGGTAAAAGGTGTACCCGAGCGGGCCGCCTTTCTCGCAACAAACTAGATCTTGGATTCAAACAAGAAAATTAAGAGACTAGAACGGATCTAGAGGCAAAAGGGCGACGCCTAGGGCAAGGAAAGGCTTGGAAATCATCAGGAAAGGCTTAGGAGATGCTGGAGAAGGAGAGAAGCATCAATCCACACATCGGTAACACAATAGGGAAGATCGAGGCATCGAGTTTCCTAGGGTTTATCATGTTTAGGGTTGTGTTATTTCCTTTTTTTGTAATCTCCATGAGTGAGTAGATTCCCAACTATGGGTTAGGGATATTGGATTGTAACGGATGTACAAACTTATGCGTTAATGCTTATATCTATTGCATTTATCTTGATATTCGGTTCTACAATCAACACCGTAAACGTCTTATACTAGTGATGCCCGCTCAGTAACATAGGAATTCATACTTTGCTGGAAGGTTAATGGATGAATCCGGAACCGTTGAGTTGTAGGTTAAGTTCGATTAATGAGAATCTGACCAGTCGTTAATCGACTTAGGAATTAGGATGGCGCTCGTAAAGCTGCCATAGTACGGGTTAATCGCTGCTGGAAGGTAGGGTTGCACGTATTCATGGTTAGGAGGTTTAGGCTCGGAAGAATCACTCCTCACCTTAGAGCATGAATTTCCCGTTATCAAGATAATTCGATAGGTTTATGATCTTTAGTTGTTACATCCATACGACTCTCGGTATCCCGACACCCGTAGTGTTCGTCATAATCAAGTCTTCCCCAACCTTCATCGTTGTCCCTACTTAGTTTAGTCTTTTAGATATTTCGCACCACGCCTTCATCTACTTCCCTTCGTCTTAGTTTAGTGATATTCTTGGGATAAGGCTGCATTATTCCCTAGAGTTCGACCCTGGTACTACACGATCCGTATACTTGCGGTGAAGTGGTCTAGGAAATATATTGCTTGAGATTTCCGACATCAGCGATCTTGGAGAAATCCTTGATAAACCGTCGATACAACCCTGCATACCCCAGGAAACTGCGGATTGATTTGACATTTCTAGGAGGGGGTAACTTCTCGATCACCTCAATCTTAGCCTTGTCGACCTCGATACCTTTTTTCTAAAATCTTGTGACCCAAAACAATTCCTTCCTCGACCATGAAGTGACATTTCTCCTGATTGAGCACGAGATTCGCTTGTAAGCACCTGTCTAACACTCTATAGAGATTGGTCAAACAAAAATAAATGGAGGAGCCATGGACTGAGAATTCATCCATGAACACCTCCATAATATCTCCATTAACATAAAAAAAGATGGAAGCCATGCATCACTGAAATTTCGCGGGTGTGTTTCACAAACCGGATGGCATCCGACCGGTAGGTGAATGTCCCGAACGGACAAGTGAATATCGTCTTTTATTGATCGTTTAGATGGATTGGGATCTAGAAGAATCCTTAATAACCATCAAGAAAACAAAAATAGGAGTGAAGCACTCATCTTTCAAGCATTTTATCGATAAAAGGCATAAGGACATGATCTTTCTTGGAGTTCGTGTTTAGCTTGCGGTAGTCTATGCACATGCGCCATCATGTCACTGTCCGTGTAGGAATAAGCTCGTTTTTCTAGGTCAGGATGACAATGATGCCTCCTTTCTTTGGTACCACTTGTATTGGACTAACTCAAGCGCTATCGGAGGTGGAGTATCTGATACCTGCATCTAGAAGCTTCAGTAATTCTTTCTTAACGACCTCCATCATGTTAGGATTGAATCGGCGTTGGTGTTCTATGGATGACTTTGACTCATCTTCCAAGTGGATACAATGCATGCAAATTTCAAGGTTGATACCCTTGATGTCTTCTAGTGTATACCGATGGCGGTTCGATATCGCTGGAGTCCATCGAGCAATTTATTGACTTGTGGCTTGTCAAGAGCGTCATTGATAATCACAAGGTATGTAGATATGAGACTAAAGAACTCATACTCGAGCCCCTATGGAAGGGGTTTGAGGTCTATCCTGAGTGCTTTCTCAGTGTTCCAGTGGGGATCCGTGCGTAGGCGGGTGATCAAGGGCGTAGAAGGTGAAGCACAAATCTGAAACACCTTAGCCCACTCGTGCTCAACGATCTACCCGCACGGGTCCACTATTTTAGAAAATGTTGCTCGTGTCACGGTTCCATCTAGCCCGTGTGGGCTCTTGTTTAGGTGCTCAGCCCGCTCGGGCTCTTCACTCACCCCGCATGGGTGCCTTAAAACCTTATTTAGCCCCGAGATATTTGCCTGTGGTGGGTTGCGATCCATCCCGCACAGGTCTTGCAATCTGGGTGCAACCCGCACGGGTTTCACTAAGGGCATGCGCGAGTTCAAGCTCGCTTCAAGTGTTTTCAATTCCTCCATGAGTTGTATGCATTTCTTAACGTCTTAGGGTGACTGAAATAGGCTCCCGGTGCATGTTGGCAGTGTTATCTCCATGGGGGGGATGTCTCGATGCTCATGTTGAACTTCCTCAGCTAGTTCACCCACCGTGTCAATGTGTATCACGGGTTCAGTCATGTAGGGTTTCTTGAGCGTGTTGTAGAGTTTGAACTCAATGGACTCATCTTCGAACTTCATGACCAGTCTGCCTTCAGCGCAACGTATTGATAATGTCTATTTTGTTATAGTATTTTCTTCCATTTTTATAGTTAGTTTCATCACTTATTTAGACTTTACTAAGATTTAAGCATCATCTAGTCCTCTACTAGCGTTTTCTCGTGTTATTGCAGGAAATGAAATATCGGGATACAAATGCGTAAATGAAGCAAAAACTACTCTCCTATCAACCATGCACGGCCAGCAACTAAGGATCATGAATCGAAGAAGAAAAATGGAAGCAAGACCGGCTAGAACACACATGGACACACGATTGAAGTAAAATGGAAATTTGCTGGCCGCTAGAGCAACATGGAAACTCCAGTCACTGGCCTTCAAAGAAATGGAAACTCATGGCCTACACAAGATGGAAACATGGCTGGAAGAAGAACGAAAATGGTCGTTGCCCACATAAAAAGGAAACAATGGTCGCTGCCTACAAGAAAATGTAATAGCCACTGGAACAAAAAGGAACCAACAACCGCCTCCAACAAAATGGAAATGATAACACGTAATCCGTAGTAGTTTTTATATCATTCTTAGGTCTAGTTTTAGGTAGATTTGTTAGATTTCATTCATTTATCGAGTCTATTCGAGGATTTCATCTACATTTCGTGTTTTGTGTAGGAAACGAAGACATGTCAAGAAACACGAGAGAAATTGGCAATTTAACCCCAAAATGACAAGGTTCAGCTTGTGCAAGACCGTGGATTGAAGAGAACATGCAAACACCGAGC
>CM071865.1:21019094-21033424 GCA_036759665.1 Gynandropsis gynandra
GGACTAATGCAACCTAAGCTAAGAATATGACTAAACTAAGACGGGTGGAATAGATGGTGATGTGATATGAATCCTTAAAACACTAAATGGAATGATGATAGCGATGGAGAGATACAGAAGACTTGACAATTAAGAACACTATGGGTTTCGAGTTACCGGGAATTGCAAGGATGTAACAACAAAGGATCATAAATCTATCGAACTATCTTGACAACGGGGAATTCATGCTCTAAAATAAGGAATGATTCTGCCAAACCTAAACCTCTGAACCATAATTACGTGCAATCCTACCCTTCATCAGCGATTAACTCGTGATTACGGTAGCGTTAAGCGTGAAATCCTAATTCCTAAGTCGATTAACCGACCGGTTAGATTCTCATTAATCAAACTTAATCTAAAATCAAATGTTCTGGATTCATAATTTAACCTTCCAGCTAAACATGAATTCTTAGGTTACTGAGCGGGTAGCACTAGTATGAAACGTTTACGATGTTGATTGTAAAACCGAATATCAAGAAAGTTTCGGTAAATCTAAGCATTAACGCATAATCCAAACATCCATTACAAATCTGATATCCCTAACCCATAGCTAGAAATCTACTCACTCATGGATTTTACTGTCAAACAAGAGAAAACAATCCAAGACATGATAAAAATTAGGAAATATGATTCCTCGATCTTCCCTATCTTGTTACCGACGTCCTGATTGATGTTTCTCTCCTTCTCCAGCTTCTCCTGAGTCTTTCCTGATGAATTTCATACTTTTCCTTGCCCTAGCCATCGCTCTTTGGTTTCTAGAATTGATTCCCCTCTCTCTTTTGCCCGTTCAAACACTTAAAACAGGTTGTTGCGAGAAAGGCGGCCCGCACGGGCACATGTTTCACCCGGTCGTGCATCCATCAGCCCGAGCGTGTAGAGGTTCCAGCCTGAGCGGGCTAGGCTGCCCGATATTGTGCTCTTCATGCCCGAGCCGTGTTTCATTTTCTGGTCCTTGTGGTCCAATGTGCAGCCCGAGCGGGCTCCTTACACAACCCGAGCGGGCTAAGCTACCCGATCATGTTCTCTTCATGCCCGGGTCGTGTGAAGTTTTCTAGAAATTTTGCGCAACTTTAGCCCGAGCGGGTCCCCTTCCATGCCCGAGCGGGTTTAATTAATTTCGTGCATTTGCTCCTTTTTGCCCTATGCTCGGGGTTCCGTTTGGTTCCGTGGCCTGAATTTTGCTCTGAGTGATTTGTAGCTTCCAATATGTGCGGTTGAATCCAAGAATTTGCATTCTAAAGCTCAGTTACGCCTTGTCGCCTTAAAACTTGAAAATCAACAAAAAGGGCATATATAAAGAACATTCGTGTCAGATTTGTAACTCGTGCTATATAATCTATGCGAAAATTATGCAAATTTCTAGCCTAAAACTGATACACACTACGTGTTATCACCTAGCCTATAGATGTGTTCTATTGCTCTATGTGTAGTCCCACCATCATCCTGTAGATAGCAGCAACTTGTTGCTTTATGTCTATTGTATTAGGATTAGCAATACCTACCTCCTTTATATTAGTTTTTGTTGGGAAATAGCGGTTTTAATCTCCAGCATTCTTGCATCCTTCCCTTGCCATGTTCTCGATCAGGGTCTCAAGTTGTTGGAAAGTGAGGTTGTTGAGGAAGCCACCACCCGCTGCTACAATCATAAAGCGTGTTGTCTCTTGGTGATGAGGTACTTCTTGTCCATCCCATGTTGTGGAAAAATGTGTTGATATCTCTTGAATCACTCCCATGCATCATGTGGACTCTCGCCTCTTTCTTGAAGGAACAAGTTGATTTGGCTCTTGGCTAGCAACGCCCTATGATCTGGGAAGAACTGCTGCATGAACCATTGCTCTAGATCGTTCCATGAGGTGTTGGAAGCGGTGGGGAAGTCAAACAACAACCTTTGTGATGCGTCCTTGAGTGAGAATAAGAATGCAAATAGGTATAGGTCTTCGCGTGTGACTCTCGTGTCGAATTTGGTAGTGACGTAGACCATCTTGAAGTCGGTAAGGTGTGCATTTGGGTTCTCATTCTCCATTCCTCTGAAAGAAAACTTCTTCAGCATCTGGACGAAAGCCGGTTGTAGCTCAACTTGGTTTGTCGTCAGACAGGCTATACACGATAGCAATTGGGTGTGCTTTGTAGCTGTGTAAGCTCCATAGGTTTCTTCGGCAACGTCCATTTTGGGCTCAATAGTGTTGCCTTCTTTGTTGCTCGTGTTGGAGCTTACTTTCTCAGTTCCTACCTCCTCGAGACCGTGTGCTTCTAACTCTCCTTTTTTTGCACAAATCCCATTATGTTCTTTCAATCTCGGGATCGTATATGAGTAGTTTTTGTGTGGAGCATCTCATACAATGGTACCTACACAAAAATAGACGAGCAACCAAAGGCAAGTTATAAATCTGATGTAGGTAAAGAAAACTCGATAAAAAGAAAAAACTGCAGAAAAATAACTAAGACTCCGCAATGGATTAAATCTTAACGACGCCAAACTTGATGTGTGAATTATCAAGCAAATAAAATGTCTAATACTCACTTACCGCAAGAATACAGATATGTGTAGCACCAGGGTCGAACTCTAGGGACTAATGCAACCTAAGCTAAGAATATAACTAAACTAAGACATATGAAAGTGATTATTATATGGGGTAAAATCTGAGAATGTTAAATGAATTGTAAAAACAATGAGGAACGGAAAATAACTTGCTAACTAAGAACACTACGGGCTTCGGTTTACTAGAATTTCAAGGATGCAACAACCAAAAGATCATAAATCAATCCAATTATCTTGATAATGGAAAATTCATGCTCGTAAGTAGAGAATGGTTCTCTCGACACCTAAACTCCCTAACCACAATAACATGCAATCCTACCTCCCAACAGCGATTAACACGTCATTAAAGTATGTATGCAATCCTAATTTCTGAGTCGATTAACCGATCGGTCTGATTCTCATCAACTGAACTCAATCAACAATCAATATTTTAAGATTCATATCTAACCTCCCAGTTAAACATGAAATCCTATGTTACTAAGCGGAAAACACACACATAGAACATTCATAGCATTGATTGTAGAACCGAAATACATGAAACTTTGAAAGATCTAAGCATTAACGCATAATCACAAGCATCCCTTACAAAACCAGTGTACCTAAACCATAGCTAAAGACCTACTCACTCATAGATTGTTATACAAAGCAAGGTAGAACCACACGAGACATGATAAAGAGTAAGGAATACGATGCCTCGAACTTCCCTATCTCGTCATCGATGTTTCGATGTTGTCTCCTTCATTTTCCACCTTCTCTTGACCCTCCTCTGTGTGTTTTTTCGTCCCTTTAGGGTTCACTACCATCCAAACTTAAATTCTACCTTATTTTCCATCCTTTTTCTTTGTTTTAATGCTTCTAGGGATTCTGTTATGACAAACAACCCATGCGGGCTATGTGGAGGACCCGCTCGAACTCTTTGTCTTCGAGCTAAACCGTACGTGTTTGGAAGCTCCCCGAGGCGGCTAGAAACTTCTGTGGGTGTAACCCGCACAGGCTCAAGTAGACGACCCGCTTGGGCTCATCACTTCTCAAGCAACACACACGGGGTAAAAGGCATTCCGTGTCGGGCTCAATCTTCGGATGGGTACAACCCGAGCGAGGTTTTATACGAGCACAAGCGGGTTGGATTAACTTCGGGGTTTTTGCTCATTTTGCTCGATGTCCGGGTATTCCATGCAGTTCTTTGGCCTGAATTCGCTCCAAATGAGTTGTATCTCCAAGTATGCTCAATTGACTTCAGGAAATATCATCATTACGCTCGATTAGGCCTTGTCACCTTAAATCCTGAAAAGCAACAAAAAGACTGGATAAAGGACTAATTCATGTCAGTTTTGTAACTCGTGTTATGCAAATTATGTAGAAATGATATAAATGCTTACATCTAAAACTAACCTACACTACATGTTATCACAAATCAAAACATATCAGTTGACTCATAATGTAAAATTATAATGTAAGGAACTAAAATTACAAAATTTACCCATAAGTTGTATTTCGGCAACATATTCGATGTGTCGGTATTTCCACGATTGATCCTTCAATTGGGAAAACCTTGACATATCAGATTTTTTAGCATAAGAGGAATAACATGGACATAAGGTTTCATATTTCCATCTATATGCTGTTTTTGAAGAGTTTTCTCGATGTATCAAATAGAAGAGCTCCTCGACATCCAACACCGACTTCACACAAATCCAATAAATTTGTTCATTTGTGTATTAGGGCTTTGGGTGTTTACGAAGAAGTAATCCACATGTACGTCATCCTACATTTTTCCAAAAACATTGGGATACCCTTCGAGCAACTCTGTGTAGTCGGTGATGAAGGCTCTCTAGTTCAAACGATCGTGCACTTTGGACTGCTCTTTCCTCAGCATTGCAAGGCATTCTTCAATATGCTATAGATGGTGGAAAATAAAATTAGTACGACGTTGCGGTGACTCGACCAACGTGTAGTGGAATGTGTGTAGAACGTGCTTGTACAACTTTTACAACGTGCTTGTACAAGTGTGCACAAAGTGTATACAACCTGTACATGTATGATGTACAAAGTTTTATATCATATTGTAAACTATTTTATCTTAAGTTTTACAAACATTGCTCGAGGAAAACAAGAACAAGAAATAAAATCAAATTTAAATCATACCTCGGAAAAAAAATCTTTTTGGTTTGGGTGATCAGAACTTTAAAAAACTACGACTCCTAAGTCACTTCAATGTCAGATCTCCAACCCTAACCTTTGACAAACGTTACAATACGATTATAGATCTTTGTGTCATAATTAATCAAGCTCTTTGGTTGTGCGCCATTGTTGGAGCACGTTTGAGCTTTCTCTCCAGCTGCCTTCTCTCCAACTACCCTTTCTGCAACATCCTCTTCACCAGAGGCACCTTTCTTTGCATGTTTCTTTGCGGTGTATAGCCTCCTTTTGTATTTGGATGACTTTTTGGTGGTCTTCCATTGTGCCCTGTTTTTGTATGATCTCTCTTCTTTTACTTCTTTTTTCTTCCAAATAATAAAAAAGATTTAATAAAGCTTGTACCTTTTTTTGGACATTATTTATGATGCAACCTTCAATAATCATTGAACGTACTTCAAAATTTTTGAAACGTTCTTCAAAAATATTGAGACTTCCATTGACTTCTTTAAGAGTGTTAAGTCCTTCAACAGTGTTTAGACTTCCTTTGACTTCTTCTTAGCACTTTGAGACGTTCTTGACACTATTTAAATGTTCTTCAAAACTATTGAGATGTATTTGGACTTCTTAAACACTTTTGAGACATTCTTCAACACTTATGAGACTTTTTTCAACTTTGTTAACATTGTTGAGACGATCTTCAACACTTTTCAAACGTCTATTTAATTGTTGCATCATACATAGCTTCAAATTATGCCTTTTTGGATCGATGAGAAATTTGTGGGGGGATCTTAGATTGTGGGGCTGAATATAAGGGCGTTCTTGATTATAGTTGAGCAGGTATTAGAGGAAGGGCCAATCATGGTGTTGCCTCCAAAAACCATGATTCATCTAAGGAAGGACTTCGTAGTTTCTCACCGCCATTTCTACATCGTAGAGGTGTTGAATGAAACAGGAATACCTCTACTTATGATGGGCATCCAGTCATCTACAATGGGATCAACTTCGTCTGGCTCTAGATCTGTCATGTACATGATTTCGGTTCCGTTGGGGTCATGATATTACATCTCATTTTCATACACATTTCTTGCATGATTTTATAAATATTTGTGATGATAATTGTGATGTTTACGTGTGATTTTGTATTCGTCTTATTTGTTTTCATGTTCACATGTTCCTACGATTTTTTTCGGATCTAAAGAACATACGCGGGACGAAGTATGAGTGTCGTGGATCACAACGAAAAAACGGGCAAGAAATGAGCAAGATATAGTGTAAACTTGCTGGCCAAAGGAGCAAACCACGGTCATGCCCATGAAAAGCCATAAGCCCGTGCGGGGTGGTCTCTTTACCCAGTACTGGTTACACTATCTAGTAGAACCTACATGACTCAAGTGGTCTCTCAGCCCTCACAGATTAACAACCATGAAGATCCATGCGGGGTGGTCCCCTTAGCTCGTGCGAGCTGCTCATCTAGACAATTTAGCATGCCTCCGGCTGTCACCAAGCTCGCACGGGTTGATGGGCATATGAGGAGCCCACGTGGGTCATGAGTGTAAAGTGTTCAAATGGAGGAAAATATTGGAAAAGAAGCCCCCAATTAAGTGGGGACGGTACCGAACCCTAGGGGGAGGCCAATTTTGGAGTGAAAAAAACCTAATTTCACAGAGAAAGACCGGGGGAGACAATCTCGAAATGCGAAGGAACTATTGAAGGCTAGGGTATTAGAACACAGAATCATCACTATTTATACCTTTGGCTAAGATAAATTTCATTCGTGCTTTGTTTTCTGAACCTATGTACGAATAGATTCGTTACCATGGGTTAGAATTTTTCCAATATATAACGAATGTTGGTGCTTAATGTGGTTATAATATTTGATCATTTTCAGATTAATTGATTGCTTCTAATGCTTTTATTCTCGCTGATCACTTAAATAAATGATTTTAAAAGTCTGATTGTAATGAGAGATAGAATAAGGTTTGGAACCTAGCCATGATTTAGGGTTTTGATCTATTAGAACCTTAGTCTGTCGGTCGATAGAACCCAGGATTAGGATAGCGGTCTTAGTGCGTTTAGTATGTTTATTGCGGAACTGGGAGGTGTGTAGTACGCATGCTAGATAATGGGATTAGGCAGAGGGAGAGTCAGTCCCTAAGACCCTAAGATAGTGCTTGAATTCCCTGAATCTATGATAATATCTATAGCCATGATCTTGAATAGCATTTCATTGCATTATTGTGCACTTCTCAAAACCTGTGGTGTTTAGCGTCATTGAATTTAACCCGTTAAATAGTTTAGTCATCATTTCGCATCCACTAATTGATTTATACTCGTCATGTTCATTAGTTAAACAACTCTATAGATGCATCGGTTCTCCAGTGTTCGACTCTAGTACGACACGATCCCTATTCTTGCGGAAACATTGGTCAGGTAATTTATTACTTGAGATTAACCACATCAAGTTTTTTGCGCCGTTGTTGGGAAGCTGATTACAACATTAGAGTTAGAATACTTTTAAATTGGAACACAATCCTTTCTGGAGTCTTTAGTTCTTTTCATATCTTTTCTTTTCTTTTTAAGTCAACTTTTACCTTTTGGAGCTCACCCGATTCTTGTGTTTTGCCTTTTCTTGTGCAGCTCATTCTTGCATGGGGAGTATTGAAAACGCTAATCTAGTCTACAATTCAGAGATCGATAAAACTACCAAAGTTAGTGCAAGCCAACCAGTAGACAAAACACAAGCGAACTCAGACAGAGAGCTCGAGGAGGTAATTCGAACCAAACCTGCAGATGAGAGTGAAGAGGAACAAATGGCAGAATGTGGCTGGTGTGTCTGTGAACACGAGTTTAATTATTCCTAGACCACTTCACCGCAAGTATACGGATCGTGTAGTACTAAGGTCGATCTCTAGGGACTAAAGCAGCTAAACTAAGAATAAAACTAAACTAAGATGGGAAAAGGATAGAAGAGAATGTGATCCTAGATTCCTAAACTAACCTAAGTGGTGACAAACGAAACTAGGTTGGGGATAAAGACGGATATGGTGAACACTACAGGTGTACGGGATACCGGAAATTGCATAGATGAAACGACTAAGGATCATAGATCTATCAACTATTCTTGACAACGGGAAATTCATGCCCTAAGGTGAGGAGTGATTCTTCCGAGCCTAAACCTCCTAACCATGGATACGTGCAACCCTACCTTCCAGCAGTGACTAACCCGTACCATGGCAGCATTACATGCGCAATCATTATCCCTAAGATGACTAACCGACCGGTCAGATTCTCATTAGTCAATCTTAACCTACAACTTAACAGGTCCGGATTCATTCTTTAACCTTCCAGCAAAGTCTGAAATCCTATATCCCTGAGCGGTCAGCACTAGCGTAGGAAAGATAATGCTAAGCGTAGAACCGTAAATCAAGAATAAATTAATAAAACTAAGCATTAACGCAAGTCATCGTTCATACAACACAAATCCGATATCCCTACCCGCAGTAGGGACTCTACTCACTCATGGAGAAAATAGAAAACAAAGATAACATAATCCTATACATGATATACTCTAAGTAATTCTATGCCTCGACCTTCCCTATCGTGTTACCGGTGCAAGGATTGATGCTTCTCTTCTTCTCCGATTCCTCCCGAGCCTTTCCAGATGTTTTTCCAGCCTTTCCTTGCCCTATTCGTCGCCCCTTTTTCCCTAGATCTGTTATGTTCCTTAAATCCGCTCGTTTGAAAGTTAGATCTAGGTTGTTGCGGATTACACGGCCCGCTCGGGCACAGGTGTTACCCGGTCGTGCTGAGGATCGCCCGGTCGTGTTGCTTCATAGTGCCCGATCGGGTATCAAGCACCCGATCGCTTGGTTGAGCGGCCCGAGTCGTGTAAGCTCTCGGGGCAAATTGGATGGATTAATGCCCGAGCGGGTATACTTCTTGCGCCCGATCGGGTAAGGCTACCCGATCTCGTTGCCTTTGTGCCCGGGTCGTGCTGGGTGTGCGGATAAAACCCTGTAGGTTTTACCCGAGCGGATGGATGAATAGTGTCCGACCGGGCACCCTTGTCTCCTTGAAATTGCCCGGGTCGTGCTGGGTGTGCGGATAAAACCCTGTAGGTTTTACCCGAGCGGGTGGATGAATAGTGTCCGTCCGGGCACCCTTGTCTCCTTGAAATTTCTCTTTTCCGCTCGTTGCTCGGGTGTTCCTTTGGGTTCTGAAGCTCTATCTTGGCTCTGAGTAGATATGTCTTCAATTCAGGTGGTTTTGATCAGGAATCCTTCATTTCATGCTCATTTAGGCCTTGTCGCCTAAAAACCTGAAAACCAACAAAACGGGTGTGTGAACCGCATAATCATATCGGAATTGTACGTCTCTATATAAGATACATGCGATAATGGTGCTAAAATCTATCCTAATATTGATACACTTTCAGTGTTATCAGTGGCAACCCAAACGCGCCACCAGTGCAAGCTGCAATGACCTACGGATCCTACATAGTTCTTAGGAACACCTAGCTCTTGTCATGCATCGGTAGGAGGAACGCTTGCATCGAACTACAACCAGCATTTATTAAGATGCTAAGTGATGCAACATTTGGAGGGAGACCTGTTGAGGATCCGAATCACCACCACACGGACTTCAAGATGCTTTGCAAAACTACCAGAGTCAGAAAAGGGATTTTGGATGAGGATGTCATGTTAGTTGCTTTCCCTTTCTCTGTGAAGGACAAAGCGCACGATGGGTTGTACTCTCAACCGCCAAATTTTATATTGTCATGGGGACAACTGGAGGAGAAGTTCATGACACGTTTCTTCCCTCAGAGTAAAGCTCAGCTCGCCTAGAATTAGATCAACACATTTGTGCAAGCGGCAGCTGAGAGCATATCTGAAGCATGGAAACGATGGAAGGGCTATCAACACCTTTGCCCACACCACAGCATGGATCAGAGCTACCGCATACATAAATTTCTACAAGGACTTTTGGCTAAAATGAGGATACTGATCATAGTCACAACTGGAGGCTTTTTGAGTAATCTCATATTTCCCCAGATCGAGGACCTGATCGAACGAATGGTAGACGAGGGAAGCAATGCTACATGGGAATACAGTCGTAATCTTCAAGTGAAGGTGGCTGATGTGAATGAGACACATGCGCTGCACGCTGATATAGCTGAAGTGAAAGACCAAGTTGCGAGAATTTACCATATGTTATCTGAATCACACCGTTCACACTATTTAGAGCAATTAGGAGAACAAGAATTTTAGAGGAATGAAGAAGTGAACTATGTAGGCAACAATCCGCCTTTGAGGACCACATAAAACCCCATATGGAGAAATCACCCCAATTTCTTGTACAGGATTCCGGACGGTGTGTTGAATGCGTAACAACCATCGACATAATTTCAGCCGAGGGTAATGCAGAGAAACCAGAATTTCCAGCTGAGAATGCAGCCTCAAAATCAGAGTTATCAACCACGTGTGCCACCGCTGACCCATTCTGAAGCAATGCCTGATGTTAGTGCCATGTTCGCTCGCCTCCTCCAATAGCAGAAAAATCAAAACAACCTATTGATGGGAGTGAAAAAACGGAGCAAGATAGTGCCAAGAAGCAGACGGAGGGTGTTCAAACCCAACTTAGGCATTTGGAAACGCAAGGACATCTGCCTAGGAAACCGAAGCGAATCCCTGTGAGCAGATCAACGCCATTTATGTGAGGAGTGGTAAGACAGTATATCAGCATGCGCCTGTGACATTTAACAAGGGTGAAGCATCTATCACCACGACGGAAAAGGCTATTGACGTTGACAAGCAAAAGGAGAAATATGAGGAGGAAGAGGAACCAAGGCACGTAAAACCAGATGTGAGACCACCACCTTTTCCATTTCCACAACGTCAGCGCAAGAAGAACGACAATGCCCGATTCTCAAAATTCGCTGAAATTCTGAAGAAAATACACATCACCATTTTGCTCCATGAAGCATTGAAGAAGATGTCGTCGTATGCCAAGTTCCTCAAGGACGTTCTTGCGAACAAGCGGCACATGGAGACAGAGACTGTGATGGTGATGAACTCGATGCTGCAACCGAACTTACTGAAGAAAATGCCCGATTAAGGTATATTTGTGATCCCTTGTAAATAGGCAATTATGAGATTAACTGGATCTTACAGGCGAAATGGATCTATGGCCTACAAGAATAACACTCACCATTGCTGATCGAAGAGTGAGGATCCCCGAGGGCATGTGATAACGTCTAATTTATCCTATTATTTTCATATCTTACTATAGTTAGTTTTATCATTTATTTGGACTTTATCGAGTATTAAGCTTCATTTAGTCTTCTTTTAGCGTTTTTTCGTGTTTTGCAGGAAATGAAGATATCGGGATACAAACACAAGAAAATTCCTCAAAACTAAGCAAAACCAACCTCAATTCAGCTATGCACGGTCACCATCCAAGATTCCTTCGGTCTACAACAATGGAACCACACTGCTAGCACACAAAAATGGAAACACACAGCTGCTTACAAGAAATGAATCGGCCGCCTACCACGAGAAATGGAAACGAGAGACACACCTACTGAAAAGATAGGAAAGGCACAACTTGAACAAGAATGGAAAGCATGTGGTTTTCTGGAGAAGAGAAATGGAAAGAGGACACGGTTGCTGCACAAGAAGAAAAGGAAACAGTTTTTGCACAAGAAGGAATGGAAACACAAGCCAATGGAACAAATTGGAAACACAAACTACTGGAACAAGAATTAGAAACACAAAGGTGTTGCACAAGAATAGAAATCGGCTGGAGCAACAAAATGGAAATCGGTTAGAGCAGAAAATGGAAATCAAAGGCTACACGACTAAAGATAAAAAAGAGCTAGGGGGCCAAAGGCTAAGGAGGCGGGAGGAGGATGATTAGGAGCTGAAGATGAGAAGGAAATATGTGTTTTTGTTTTGTTTTATGTTTAGCGAGTAGTTCCGTAGCTACGGGTTAGAGTTTTGCCAATATGTAATGAAGGCTTGTGCATAATGCTTGGTTATAGTATTTGATCATTTTCAGATTGATTGATTGTTCTTAGTGCTTTTTTCTTGCACGTCACTTGAATGAATGATTATAAAAGTCTTATTGCATCGAGAAGTAGATTAGATTTTTGAACCTAGCCATGATTTGGGTCTCAATCGATTTAGAACCTTGGCCGGTCGGTAGATTAAACTCAGGAATTAGGATAGAGATATTAATGAATTTCGTATGTGCATTGCGCAATTGGGAGATTGGTAGTATGCATGCTAGATAGTGGGTTTAGGCATCGGGAGAGTCATTCCTTAGGAAAGAGTTTGAATTTCCTAAACTCATGATAATATCTATAACCATGATCTTCCATAGCACTTCGTTGCATTGTTGTATTGGATTTGTTTGGATATTAATGCTTTATGTTGGATTTGTTCTCTCAATTGGTTTTATGGGTTATTCTTAATGCTTTCATCCTTGTTGATCACTTGTTTGAATGAATTTAGAGGCTTGTCTAGGCTGGGAGGTCAGAATTAAGTCTTGAAAATAACCCTAGAATGAATTAAGTTAATGAGAACATTGGCCGGTTGGTTAATCTATTTTAGGAACAGTGAGAATTGATGTTGAATTCCCTATTAAGGTTGAGTTCCCCATTGATCTTAATGCCTCTAGATGTTTGATTTGCTGCATTGGGAGATGATTACGTTGATTTTCTAAGTAGTGGATTTAGATGTCGATAGAGTCCCTTTCGATAATTGATTTTGATTTTCCCATTGATCGAGATAATCTGATTTCATGATTCATAGAAACGTCCATTACAAGTCCCGACTTATTGGATTTATCTCGTTAGTTAGTTTAGTCTTTACTTTACATTCCAATCAATAGATTTTTAGACGTCCTAGTCATTAGTTAATTAATTATATAGTTGTATCGGTTCTCTAGTGTTTGATCCTGGTACTACACGATCTGTATTCTTGTGGAAGCATTATTCTAGGTATTTTACTACTTGAGATTGACCACATCAGCGTGTTGGAAGATGTGCCACTACAAGTAGGGAAATTCTTCGTTCCAGTTGACTTCGTTGTCCTGGACATGGAGGAAGACAAGCAGATCCCGATTATCCTTGGGAGGCCATTCCTCAACACAACAAAGAAAATCGTACATTGTGTTGAAGGAAGACTTTCACTAAAATTCGACGACGAGGAAGTGGAGTTTAACTTACACGACATGCTTAAGCAGCCGTGCATGGTTGGTTTGGTGTTCTACATCGATGTCTTAGATGAATTTGCCGAGGAAGTTCTTGAAGCATTTGGGAATATGGATTCCTTGGGAATGGCCCTCTTAGTAGTTGGAGAAGGGTTATACAAGGACCCAAACGAAGTGACATATTATAAGAAGCTACTAGATGAATGAAAGAAGAAGGAAATATCAGGCAGGGAGTTACGCATGGCCCGAGCAGATATCAACTCAGCCCGAGCGGAGCTAAGCTCGGACCGAGCAGATGTCATGGATTAGATTAAAGACTTCTACTCGACCTGAGCATACTCCAACTCAACCCGAGCTACATGCGTGATGAGTTCCTTGCTGAATCGACACTCTAGAACGTAGGTAAATGTGGGATAATCCTTGTTGCAGCCGAGCCGAGAGACTCTCCGACACAAGGTGTGTGGAATGAATGGCCGCACGGGAGTTACAGAAGACTCTCGATATACCTAAGTGATGTGCGTTAAGCTCAAGTAATAAAACCTAGACTAACGCTTCCGCAAGAATACGGATCGTGTAGTAACTAGGGTCGAACACAAGGAATTGATGCGACTTATAAGCTATTAAACTAATGGAATAGACGTGTAAAATGACTAAAGATGGAATTGTTATTGAACTAAACTAAACTAAATCGATGAGATAAACTTATAGCTAAGCACCATGGGTATCGAGAGTTGCACAACGATGTAACGAAGTTCTAACGAGATAATTGGTCTTAGGTACTATCATGAGTTCAGGGAATTCAAGCTCTCCAATAGGAACTGACTGGCGTAGACTTGTCCACTATCTAGCATGCATATACCAATGTATCCATTGCGCATCTTACATGCATAGACGCATTACGACCGCTATCCTAATCCCTAGATTCAACCGATTGACCTGGCCTAGATTCTAAACCGGCTAAACCCTAAATCATGGCTAAGTTCCAAAGTCTAATGCCCTGGCATTGGTTTATTAGACTTCTAACATCATTCATTCGAGTGGCGTACAAGTAATGAAAGCATTAAGATCAACCATGAGATCTGAAAACATGATAAAATACCGAATTCATTCATATCGAGTGGCGTACAAGTATGAAAGCATTAAAATCCACCATTCATTAAGCACAAGACTTCATTACATGTTGGCAATACTCTCTAACCTATGGCAATAGATCTACTTAGACATGAACTCAGGAAACGAAACACAAAAGAAATCTAAATTCAACATAGAAAGAGAATAACAATGCTCCCTATTCACCAACCGATGTCTTCAATAGATCCTCCATGCCTCGGATCCCTTGTTCCGTCCTTCTTGATGTCTCCAATTCTCTGCTCTAATGTCCCTGAATCGTCCTTGAGTCCCC
>CM071865.1:21042583-21068345 GCA_036759665.1 Gynandropsis gynandra
TTTTAGAGCCGGGAGATGCCCTTTTCGAGTTTGTTAGGATAGAATGTAATTTCTTGTTAATACGCCGCTTGTGTTGCGTTTGTCTATTGGATATTCTATTTCCTTCCTATTTCCTATTTGCGTTTGTCTCTCGTGTTGGGGGCTAGATCGCGCTGTCCAAAGAATTTGGTTGAGCTATCCATAAGTCCGGTTATGTACTCCATGAAACTGGTTCGGCATTCGTCTTTTGTTCCCTTCAATGTTTCCGGAATTTGTCGACGATTTCTTGGCATCAATTAGCCCGAGCGGGCACTCCAATTTCACCCGAGCGGGCACTCCATCTTGGTCGTGTACCTTGAGTTCCCGAGTCGTGCAAAGCTACGGGGGTAATTGGCAGCAAATAGCCCGATCGTGTACACTTCCAATGCCCGAGCGGGCATGTTTTGAAATGTTGTTTCCGCTCCCTTCGCTCGGTGTTTGAGTGTTCACTTTCAGTCCATGGCCTTGCACAAGTCGAACCTTGTTACTCAACTACGTTTTCGGGGTTAGATTGCCATAATCACTCGTGTTTCTCCTCATGTCTTCGTTTCCTATGAAAAACACGAAATGTAGATAAAGTCTTCGAATAAACTCGATAAATGAATGAAATCTAAGTAATCTATTCTAAACTAGACCTAAGAATGATATAAAAACTACAACGGATTACGTGTTATCACTAAGATCGACTTTTTTGGATATGAACCACCAAAGAAATCGAAATGTGTTTGTCGGATAATACACACCAACAAGATAAGTTTCTCAAAGAGAGAAGATTTGAAAATTCAAAAATGAAAGGTTGTGTTCCACAAAGGGGAGGGGGGTTGGACGGGTACATGAAGAAGAAGGAGAGAAGGAAAGAAGAGACATTCAAGACCTACTATGTCCTCTTTAATGTGTCTTTGACCTTTTTATTAAAGAAACAAAATTTAAAGTAAAATAAATATAACGATAATGTGCTTCGATACGATCAACCTACCAAGCCTCGGATCAACAAATAGGAAGACGTAAGTGATTTGTGGCCTCGTTAAAAACCCGCCGTTGGAAAACCACATGGAACAAAACCAAATGTGGGAAAAGAGTACACACGAAACACTTGCCTATTTGTTGATCGTTGTCAAATGATCTTCGGCGTGAAGTATGACTCGGATGTTGAAGTCTTCTTGTGGAGTCGAGCACTCGTCATGAACCCGCGCGGCTGCAAGTAGTCCTTCGATAGCTTCCTTGAGCTTCCTAGCTTTACCATGGGTCATGAGACCTTCTTGTATTGTTAAGGCATCCTCTTCATGCTCGGGTTCCTCAATGTTGTCCATGTTCATATTATCCCCTCCTTCTTGAAAAAGATTTGTTCTCAAATGTGTTTGATCAGCAATAAAAGGCATCAAATCAGTAACATTAAAACTGCAACTTACGTTATACTTACCATGCAAGTCGAGTTGATAAGCGTTGTTGCTGATTCTCTTGGTTACTGTAAAGGGTCCATCGATCCGAGGCATCAACTTGGATTTTCTCTAGTTCGGGAATTGCTCCTTTCGCAAATGAATCCACACTTGCTCGTCGGGTTCGAAAATCATTAGCCTCTGTCCCTTGTTTGCTTGCTTTGTATAGAGTTTTGTTTTCTCTTCTATGTTCTTCCAAGCCTTCTCGTGGATGTGTTGTACCATTCTAGCTTTCTTTTCTCCATCCAAACTAACTTGTTCACTCAAAGGTAATGGCATTAGATCCAAGGTGAGGTGGGGTTGAACCCGTAAAGGATTTCAAATAGGGAATACTTAGAAGCAGAATGTATAGCATGATTATATACAAATTCATCATCCGGTAAACATTCTTCCCATGTTCTCAAGTTCTTTTTAACTAATGCACGCAATAGAGTTCCTAAGGATCGATTAACTACCTCGGTTTGACCATCAATTTGCGGATGACACATCATGGAAAACAATAATTCAGATCCTAATTCAGACCATAGAGTTTTCCAAAAATGACTACGAAACTTCGTGTCTCTATCCAAAACTATCGTCCTAGGCATCCCATGCAACCTGACTACCTCCTTAAAGAATAGATTGGCTATGTGCAATGCATCGTTCGTTTTGCGGTATGCTATGAAACGTGACATCTTAGAGAATCTATCAACAACCACAAAGATAGAATCATTTCCAGTCTTAGTTCTAGGAAAACCAACAAAAAAATCCATAGATATGTCATTCCAAGGATGAGTCAGGATAGGTAGAGGAGTATACAAACCGTGAGGTTGGATTTTAGACTTAGCTTGTTTGCACGTGATACACCTTCTGCAAATTCGTTCAACGTCCCTCTTCATATGCGGCCAATAGAAGTGATCCTTTAATACTTTAAGCGTCTTTGAAATTTTAAAATGACCCATAAGACCACCCCCGTGAGCTTCTCTAACAAACAGATCTCGCATAGCGAAATTAGGCACGCACAAATGGTTATCATAAAAAAAAATCCATCTTCCCTAAAGTAATGACCCGATGCAAACTTCTCACATGTTTTATA
The DNA here is from genome assembly GCA_036759665.1 of Gynandropsis gynandra. Taxonomy (NCBI): domain Eukaryota; kingdom Viridiplantae; phylum Streptophyta; class Magnoliopsida; order Brassicales; family Cleomaceae; genus Gynandropsis; species Gynandropsis gynandra. The sequence goes on from CM071865.1 coordinate 21,045,113, forward strand.
CAATTTTCCGAAATCAAAATCAGTTGCATATTCATCCTTATGTTGTTCAAATCCTAGCAACTTAGCATCTAAAGTAGTTAGCAGAGCATACCTTCGGGATAGGGCGTCCACAATAACGTTTTCCATACCTTGCTTGTACTTGATGATGTAAGGGAATGTCTCAATGAATTCGACCCACCTCGCATGTCTCTTAAAGAGTTTATTCTGCCCTTTTAAATACTTGAGTGATTCGTGGTCGGTACGTATAACTAACTCCTTAGGCCATAGGTAATGCTGCCACGTTTGCAAAGCTCTAACAAGCGCGTAAAGCTCCTTATCGTAAGTGGCATAATTTAGGGTTGCGCCTTTAAGCTTCTCACTAAGCAATTAGTTTCCTTTCCTAAATCAAAACTGCACCAAATCCTACACAGGACGCATCACATTTGATTTCAAATGTCTTAAGAAAATCCGCTAAAATTAAAACAGGTGCATGAGTAAGCTTCTCTTTTAGCGTTTGGAACGCTTCTTCTTGTGCTTCTCCCCACTTGAATCCAACGTTTTTCTTGATAATTTTGGTGAGTGGGGCTTCTAAGGGGCTAAAGTCCTTTATGAAACGACGATAGAACCCCGCGAGTCCATGGAAGCTTCAGACTTCCCCGACAATCTCTGGACTCGGCCATTCCCGAATGGCTTTAACCTTCTCTTCGTCCACTTTAACTCCATCTGTACTTACCACAAAACCTAGAAACACAAGGTTATCCGTACAAAATGTACACTTCTTAAGATTAGCATAGAGCTATTGCTTTCTAAGTACCTTTAAAACTGATTCTAAGTGCCCAATGTGTTCTTCTAAGTCTTTACTATAGACTAATATGTCATCAAAGTAGACCACAACAAATCCGCCTATAAATGATCTAAGAACGTGGTTCATTAGGTGCATGAAAGTACTAGGTGCATTTGTCAACCTGAAAGGCATCACTAACCATGTATATAAACCGTGTTTAGTCTTAAATGTAGTTTTCCATTCATCACCATCTTTCATTCTAATTTGATGACATCTGCTCTTCAGGTCAATCTTAGAGAATATCCTAGACCCATGTAATTCATCAAGCATATCATCTAATCCAGGAATGGGGTGTTGATACTTTACCGTAATATTGTTGATTGCTCGACAATAAACACACATACGCCAACTTCCATTCTTCTTTGGCATGAGTAAGACAGAAACATCACGAGCTCATGCTCTCTTGGATGTGTCCCTTTGCCATGAGTTCCTCCACTTGTCTTTGCAACTCTTTTGTCTCAACCAGGTTGGTACGATAAGCTGACCGATTTGGAAATGCGGCTCCAGGGACGAAGTCTATTTGGTGTTCGATGCCGCGTATAGGATGTAATCCCGTAGAATTGTATTCGGGGAAAACATCTTCATAATTCTGCAACAAAGATGTGATCTCACTCGGAAACACCGATGCAAGGTTAGTTAAGCTCAAAAGAGCTTCCTTAAACACACATAACAGAACCGATTGACTAGAGTGAAGAGATTTCTTGATCTCGCCCGATTTAGCGTAGAATTTTGATGACTTTAGTACGCGTTCTTCTTTCTGTTTGAGATGCAATTGATCTTGTTGCACTTCTCTTGGTGTCAAAGGTAAAAGGACCGTTTTTCTGCCCATAAACTGAAACGAATGTTTATTAGTAAAATCGTCATGTAACACCTTACGATCCGATTGCCATGGTCTACTAAGAAGGATATGGCTCGCTTCTCTGGGAAGAACATCACACAAGATCTCATCCTCATATTTGTCAATGGTTATAGGCATCGTCACTTGATTGGTCATGTTCATTTCGCCGTTCTCATTGAGCCACTGTAGTTTATAAGGCTTCGGGTGCTTCACAACTTTTAAACCGAGTTTTCGGACCATGGTAGCACTTGCTACATTAGTGCAACTTTCTCCGTTTATAATCAGGCTACACACCTTCCCTTGAACAAGGAAACGGGTATGGAACAAGTTCTCTCATTGTTCTTGCTCATTGGATTTAGTTTGCACACTCAAATACCTTCTTGCTAACAACAAATCCCCTTTAACCGATTCTTCTCATACTCCTCGGTCAAGGATTCAGATTCATCGTCCTCGTATTCAGTCTCGCCATCCTCACAAATAATCATAACCCTCTTGTTTATACATCCATTCTCATAATGGCCTCTTCCTTGACACTTAAAGCACTTCACATCCCGAGCTCTAAATGTAGTTACCTCGGCTTTTCCTTTGTCTTTTTGATCTGTTAGAACCACTTTTACCTCTTCTTTGGCGGCTTGGATAGGCTTGTTACTTCTATAATAACTCGACTTTTCATCTCGTTGAAAACTGAATTTCCCAGCCCCAAATTTAGAACGAGTGTTTCCTTTCCTATTGAGTTGTTTCTCGATTAGAATCGCTTTGTGTAGCATCTGTTCGATATCAACATAATGTTGCATCCCCAAACTATCCTGAATTTCCAGATTTAATCCCCCAAAGAACCGAGACATGAGAGCTTCCGTATCCTCCAAAATTTCAGCCCTCAACATAAGCAACTCAATTTCTTGATAGTACTCTTCTACGGTTCGATTCCCTTAAGTGAATCTTCTGAATTTCCTATACAGCTCTCGATATAATGATTTGGAACAAACCATCTACGCATTATAGCTTTCATTTCCAGCCACGTTTCTATAGGTTCCTCTCCATTACGTCCCCTAGAAGTTACTAACTAATCCCACCAACTCAATGCATAATCATAGAACTCTATTGCAGCTACTCTAACCTTCTTGATCTTGGCATAATGTTGGCAATTAAACATTAGCTCGATTTTCTTTTTTTTTATTCCAAATACGCATCCGGATCAGCCTTTTCATGGAACGGAGAGATCTTGAGCTTAAGACCCGCAAGATTGTTTCTCAGATTGCCCCTATTTTCTCGCACCCCTCGACGTCGTCTTTGGCTATTCCAAAAAGAGGATGAACTTTCATGTTCATCATAATAATCATCTTCGTCTTGCTGAATCCGTTCTTGGGGATTATGATTATGATTATGATTTACTCTTTGTTGGCCCTGAACTTCTAGCTGAATCTCTGGTCTAAACTCCTCCATTTTAACGTTGAGAGTTCGCTCCAAACGAGCCGCAAGAGCTTCGATTAACAGCTTGTTCACTTGGCTGGGTTCTTCTCCGTTCTCTCCCATTGTATATGATGGACAACAGGCACGGCACAAAACGAGCAGCCTACACACAGTACAAACGAGCAGCCAACAAACAACACACACAACACAACGAGCAGCCAACACACAACACACGCAACACAACAACGATGGAAGATGAATAGACTAGACAACAACGAACAATAGATCGTCACAGCACGAATGAGCGGCCAACGAGCAACAAATCAACCGAGAAGATGAAACTTTTCTAGAGTGAGCTCTGATACCACTTGATGAGTTCCTCGCTGAATCGACATTCTAGAACGTAGGTAAAGATGGGATAATCCTTGCTGTAGCTGAGCCGAGAGACTCTCCTACACAAGGCGTGTGGAATGAATGGTCGCACGAGAGTTGCAAAAGACACTCGATATACCTTATATCAAATTCGTTGGATATGACACACCAAAGAAATCGAAATGTGTTTGTTGGATATTACACACCAAAAAGATAAGTTTATCAAAGAGAGTAGATTTGAATATTCAAAAATGAAGGTTGTGTTCTATAGGGAGAGGACGGCAACATGAAGAAGAAGGAGAAGGGGAAGAGCCATTCAAGACCTTCAATGCACTATTTAATGTGTCTTTGACTTTTTTACTAAAAGAAGAAAATTTAAAGTAAAAGAAATGTAACGATAATGTGCTTCGATACGATCGCCATATGAAGCCTCAGATCAACAAATAGGAAGGCATAAATGATTCGTGGCCTCGTTAAAAACCCGCCAATGGAAAACAACATGGGACAAAACCAATGGTAGGAAAAGAGTACACACAAAACACTTGCCTATTTGTTGATCGTCACCAAATGATCTTCGGCGTGAACTACGACTCGGATGTTGAATTCTTCTTGTGGAGTCGAGCACTCGTCATGAACCCGTGAGGCTGCAAGTAGTCCTCTAATGACTTCCTTGAGCTTCCTAGCTTTAGCACGGGTCACGGGACCTTCTTGTATTGTTAAGGCGTCCTCTTCCGTTTCGGGTTCCTAGATGTTGTCCACGTTCATATCAATGCGACATGAACACAAGCACTTACGGGAGGCCAAGAAGCCACATCGAACGCCCAACACCCGATTGGAGCATCAACAAAGTACCCAAGGTGGAGTTGAAGCCCTTACCACAAGGGCTCATATATGAATTCCTCAGACTTAAATCTACGTATCTTGTGATAGTGAATGAAAACCTAGATGAATCCTAGAAGTAACGACTGTTAGACACACTTAGGAGATATAGGGGTGCTATAGGTTACACACTAGAGGATATAAGGGGAATTAGTCCAACTCTTTGCATGGATAGGATTCACCTAGAAGATGAGTCTAAGACTTCCATTGAACAACAACGTAGACTTAATCTGAACATGATGGAAGTAGTCAAGAAAAAGGTTTTTAAGTTGTTAGATGCAGGCATCATATACCCAATATCAGATAGTGCGCTGGTGAGTCCTGTGCAGGTAGTCCTAAAAAAGGAGGCATCACCGTCGTCCCGAACGCGAACGATAAACTTATCCCGACGAGGATGGTCACAGGATGACGAATGTGCATTGACTACCGCAAGTTGAACGCAAATACCAGCAAAGATCATTTCTCATTGCCTTTCATTGACCAAATGCTTGAGCGTCTAGCTCTTCACTCCTACTTTTTTTTTCTTGATGGCTATTCAATTTTTTTTCCAAATTTTGATCCACCCGAATGATCAAGAAAAGATGATGTTCACGTGTCCCTTCGTTACATTCGTATATCGCAGGATGCCTTTCGGGTTGTGCAACCATCTGTCACATTTCAGCGATGAATGACTTCCATGTTTTCTTATATGAATCGCAAGATTATGTAAGTCTTCATGGGCGATTTCTCGGTCTATGGGCCTTTTTTTGATGTTTGTATGACCAATCTTTGTAAAGTGTTAGCCAGGCGCTTGCAAGCGAATCTAGTGCTCGATTGGGAGAAATGTCATTTCATGGTTCGCAATGGCATTGTATTGGGTCACAAGATTTCAGAAAAAGGGATAGAGGTTGACAAAGCGAAAATAGAGGTTATCGAGAAGCTACCGCCTCCTAGGATTGTTAAGGTCGTCCGAAGCTTTCTAGGAGATGCAAAGTTTTATAGACGCTTCATCAGGGACTTTTCGAAGATATCCAAGCCTCTCATTGATTTGATGGGCAAAGACGTGCCATCTGAATTCACAATGGAATGCCCTGATGCGTTAGAAACACTGAAGAAGGCACTGGTTTCTCCGTCGAAACCAGAGATTTTAATTTCCTATACCACTCTACCGCAAGTATACGGTACGTGTAGTACCAGAGTCGAACTCTGGGGACTCAGCATTAGAACTAAGAATTCACGAGAAGAAGATCGATCAATATGTGATTATTAAACTGGAAAATAAAGAATAAAAGGTTAGAACTAAGAATTCTCATTAATCTAATTCATTTGAAGGTTAATCCCGAAACTCAAATCTCTCTCCTGATGCCTAGATGAATCTCTAATCTCATTCAAACATGTCTAATCTCACTTGAATTGATCTAGTCTCATTCAAACATGAAATCAACAAAGTATGAACGCATTACGCACACTACAACCTATTGAACCATACGATTGAACAAAATCGAAATCAAGCATTAAGAACAAAACTATCCATTGCATAGCATCCCTAACCCATGGCGTCAAGAACTACTAAGAAATCATAGAGAAACAAACACAAACACAGTAAGTATTCAGCTTCCTTATCCTCCGAGCGTATCCGAGCGTAGCCTCCGACGAATCTTCGGTTTCACGAAATCTCATTCTTCAGTCGTGCTCTCTCTTCTCTTCTCTGGTCTGGTCCCCCTTCTTTGATCCGTTTTGGTGTCTATTTAAACTCACGCTCATTCAAATGGATGTTTGTGTGATTCGCGTGGTACTTGCAATGCATGCCCGGCCATGCACACCATTCAGCCCGACCGTGCAGCATTCATCCATGAGGTGCCCGACCGAGCTTGGAGCAAGCTCGGGCCGTGCATCAGTTACGGGTGATTTTGTCTCGAGAGCTCGACCGTGCAAGTGTTGAAGCCTGATCGTGCATGTTGCCTAAACCTCCAGTCCAATCGTGCACAAGTCTAAGCCTGGTCGTGCACATGTTTGTCTCTTCCCCCGGTCGTGCAAGTGATGGTGCCCGGCCGTGCCGGTGCTTCATTCTCCAGCCTGGTCGTGCCTAAGTCTAAGCTCGAACGTGCTGCATGTTTGGTTCCTCCCCCGTCGTGCAGAAGGTGTAGCTCGACCGTGCTTTTTGCATAAGTCTTCAGCTAGGTTTTGCTTCAAACAGATGCTCGGTCGTGCACATGTTCTTCTGCCAGATCGTGCTGCAAAGAGATGCCTGGTCGTGCACATGTTCTTCTGCCCGATTGTGCTGCAAAGGCTACCTGGTCGTGCATTGGATTCATCAGCTCGATCATGCACACATCCAGCTCAGCCGTGCAGCAAGATGTTGATAGGTCGTGCTCCCTTCACACCTTGATCGCTTGGTCACAATTTCGGGTTGATTTGCCGCACTTAAGTGTGTTTTCTTCGGATGTCTTCGTTCCTACGCAACACACGAAATAATAGAGGAAGTACTCAAAAAGTCGGAAAATTCCAAGAAGTGGAATCAAAACTAAACTTAGGAATCATGAAAATACTATGATGGATTACGTGTTATCATCCAATCATCTTTGCCTTTTAGAAATTCTGCTCCTATTTGGTCGACTCCAAGTTCATAGTCTATACAGATTACGTCGCACTGCGTTACCTTCTCACCAAGAAGGATGCAAAGCCGAGGCTTATTCGATGGATTCTCGTGCTGCAAGAGTTTGATCTAGAAATTCGGGACAGGAAAAGAACTGAGAATGGGGTAGTTTATCACCTTTCACGTCTTAAAATCCTTGAGATCATTCCCATCGATGATTCCCTTCAAGACGATGTAGTGATGTCTGTGACTTGCGCCTCCACACCATGGTACGCAGATTTTCTGAACTATCCTGCATATCAAGTGTTACCGGAGGGGCTGAACTACAATGCTAGGAAAAAAGTCTTCCATTATGTAAGGACATACTATTGGGATGAGCCATATCTCTTCAAGAGAGGCACAGATGGAATTTTCAGACGCTGTATTTCTGAAGAGGATGTTCCGTATATACTATTTCACGGTCATTCCTCAGGTTATGCAGGTCATTTTGGCGCAGCCACGACAACTGCAAAGGTTCTGCAAGCGGGTTTTTATTGGCCGAAACTCTTCAAGGACGCCCACAGCTACATCGTGCAACAATTTTGAAAAAACGAGGAACGTTTCCAGATGCAACAAGATGTCGCAACATTATATTTTGGAAGTCGATTCGTTCGATGTCTAGGGAAAAGATTTCATAGGCCTTTTCCCGTCTTTGTGTGTGAACCTCTACATATTCGTCGTTGTGGTCTACGTAACGAAATAGGTGGAAGCTCTAGGAAAAGCCGACCAATGACTCCAAAACCGTGACCAAGTTGTTTAAAACGTGTCATATTCACGCATTTTGGAATCCCGAGGATGGTGATCAGTGATGGACGAAAGCACTTTGTGAATCGAGTTATAGAAGTACTATTGAAGAAATACAACGTCCGGCACAGGATAGCGACGTTGTACCACCCTCAGACAAATGGCCAAGTGGAAGTGTCCAACCAAGAAATCGAGTCTGTTTTGGAGAAAACGATCTCCAAATCAAGGAAGGACTGGGCGCTGAAGCTTGATGATGAAACATGGGCCAACCAAAAACGTCAATCGGAATGACCCCTTTCTAGTTGGTGTATGGAAAGGCGTGCCACTTACTAGTTGAGTTAGAACATCGAGCGTATTCGGCGATCAAGGCACTCATTATCACTACAAGACGGCCGCTGAAAAACGAGTGCTTTAGTTACACCATCTAGAGGAGATGCGCCTCAATGCGTACAAGAAGTGCACAAAGAATTGGCATTACAGACATATCGTCCAGCGAACTTTCAAGGAAGGTGACCAAATACTTGTTTTCAATTCGCGTTTGAAATTTTTCCCAAGGAAACTCAAGTTGCGATGGTCTGGGCCATTCACCAAGTATCCTCCAATTCTCACGAATGAAATTGCAAATGGCAACCATGCACCAAGTATCCTTTGATTCTCACGGATTCCAGGAGGTTGCGGATGTGAATTATGTTACCAACAACCCAACTCCAACACCTACAATCCGGGCTAGAGGAACCATCCGAATTTTTTATACAAGAACACCGACAACTTCCTGAATCCATTGCAAGGAAATTATAAGCCTAAGTTGCTTCAAAATTAACCCCAGAATCAGAATTTCCATCCTAGAGCACAAGTGCAGAACAAAGGCTATCAAGGATATCAACAAAGAAGGGCACCAACACCACTTCTGCAACAAGAGGTAAGTGTTGATATTACGTCCATGCTTGCTCATATTTTACAAGGACAGAAAGATCAACACGCTGAACTGAGAGGCATGAGAGTAGATCAGGATGAGATAAAGAAGCAAATCGGAGAAATTTAGACGCACTTGAAGATCTTAGACACTCAAGTTGCACAGCTTTCTGCAAGTTCTTCTAAACAACAAGGAATTCTACCATCAAAACCTGAGTCGAATCCATGTGAGAACTATAATTCCATCATGTTGAGGAGCGGGACACAACTTGCAGACATCGTACACCGAAGCTTGAGAAGGGAGAATGCTCAAACACTCCAATAGAGAAGCCAAGTGAACCCGAGCATCCTAAGGAAACACAAGATGAGGAGGAAGTGGAACCATTCTATGTGCCACCACCGCCAAGACCTCATCCACTTCCATTGTCCAGTCGTCAGAGCAAAACGAGCTGACAACTTGCAATTTTCTAAGTTCACAGCGAGATTGAAGAAGATGGTAATCACTTTACCTTTCCATGAAGCAATCACATAAATACCTTCCTACGCTAAATTCCTCAAGGATATCCTCACCAAGAAACATAGTGTCGAAGAGGAAACAGTGATGGTCACTACTGCAACACACACTGTTATCCAACTTGGGTTGTCACAGAAATTACCCGACCCAGGTATCTTCGTCATCCCTTGTAAGCTGGGAAACGTTGCCATTGACAATGCCCTCTGTGACTTAGGGGTTGGTGTGAGCCTCCTACCATTGTTAATCTGCAAGAAATTGGATATGGGTGAGATGAAACTTACGAAGATGGTATTATAGATGGCTGATCGCTCGGTGAAACATCAGATAGGGATTTTGGAGGATGTACCACTCAAGGTAGGCGATTATTACGTCCTTGTTGATTTTGTGGTTTTGGAAATGGAGGAAGATGCAAAGGTACCTATTATTTTGGGATGACCATTCCTCAATATCACCGATGCCATACCCACGTACGGGCAGGGAGATTGGCGATGAAAATAAAAGAAGAGACAGTGGAGTTTCGGTTGGATCAGAACCTCAAGAATCCATCCATGGTAGAGCCCATATTCTCCGTTGATGTCTTAGATGAACCACTGGAAATAGCTCTAATATCATGTAAAAGAGATGCCTATGTTGATCAAGATGAAGTCCATGGGTACCGAGAAGTCTTAGGAACTTTGAAGGAGATGCAAAGCAATGAAGCTGATGAACGCCCGATCGGTTTTATGGATAACATGATCGGGCTTATGGATAGCACGACCGATCAACATGCCATGCCCGACCGATCATCCACACAGCAATAGAGCACGATCGGGTAGAACCTGAGCCCGACCCATGCATTCCTCTTGGCACCAATTGAAAACATCTACAGCTCGACCGGACTATTCAATATGCACGACCGGACGATCAACTTGTGATATAGCACAACCGAGCAAACACTATGCCCGGTCGTGCATTTTCTTCTGGATGAAATTCCATAAATTTACGCCCGACCGGGCTGAAGGAGGACATGGCTGGGCTAATTGATTTTGCAAGGATTCCGTCCTTTCAGTGTGCTTTACCTGACCTAACAACACAACGCATGCAATGACGGACATGACGACGACGAGGACACCCACATCAATGATGATGAGTAGAGCATCTCGGTCAGTTTCGGGACCATAAACGAGCGCTTCTTGGGAGGCAACCTAAGCTTCTTATCCTTTTTATTTTTTCTTAGTTTCAGAACTTAGTTCTTCTTCTTTTTGTATGTATGCACTCGGTCAGTTGTCACGTGTATCGTACTCTCTATTTTGGATTGTGTGACTCTTTTTCACAGGTTCTTCACTTTGATATCATCCACAACGGAGGAGACGCATACAAAATCCAGCTGCACCACCAACTTGGAACAACAAGAATACAAGGTGCACACGTTCTAACTTTCTTTATCCTCTCCCCAGTCTTGGTATGCATTGAACATCAAGGCGGTGTTTTCTTCGAGTCTAGGCGGTATTCACTGAGTGATATACTTGTGATTAGGATTAGATGTTGAGTTCTTCTGTTTATTTTAGCATTTACCTCATTTTTTAGGCATTCTCGTACGAAACTTTAGGATTAGACGGATATCTAGTATGACACTTTGAACTTTAGCCATTTTTGTGCGACTTTGTCGAATCGGGAACAAAATCCTAGGTTTGCTGAAAAAGACTCTTAGATACTGGTTAGTCTAGTATTTGTGCATGAATCCATGATTTATAGTTGCATTTTGTCCCCTAGGTTCTAGTCCCAAGTGTCTATATATTCACGTATCCCCGTCAGTCTTTGCTAAGTTAGACAACCTTTAGCTTTACTTTTCAATTTTTATGATTCCACACGTTTACACTCAGGTGTCAATAGAATAAGTTTTTAACTATTTCAGCCTTACATTGACATGAATGCATCAATCTCGATGGCTCTAAGTGGTGGCTTGAGGCACTTTTCTACATCCTAAGGGTTAGAGTTGATGTGTGATCTCAGTACTTTTGTCTAAACAATTCTTCAATGACGCAATCTCTTCACTTGACTAAGGTTAGAAGACCTTATGAGTGTACCAATCGAAAACCTAGGTCTAAGTAGAAAGTTGTCCTCTTCGACTCCGACATCCTAGAAACTGAGGACGGATTTTCAAAGGGAAGAAAAAGAAAAAAGAAGAAGAAAATAATTGTTTTTAGGAAAGGTGTCCCACGTATGTATGGTTAAAATGGTATAGAGATTGCTTGGACGTTATATAGAGGTTAGTGAAATGAACTTGGGTGATGTGTTAGATTGCACGGCTCATGACTTTTGGTGGACAAAAGTCTAAACTAGGTACGCTTAGGTCTATATTCGTGTGACGCGTTGTTGTGCATGATGGCTGATCTCTCAAAGTATTTGTAGTATTCGATTGTTTTCTAACTCTCATTGTGCTAAATTCTAGCTTTTTGCTCGAGGACGAGCGAAGGACTAATTTGAAGACAAATTATACTCACTTGTATATAATATGTGATTAAATTTGGACACCGTTGTATCTATTGTTATAATAATAAGTAATAATATTCATAATATAAATGTAATAAAAATTAATAATACGAATAATATGAATATCAATAATAATATCTAATACTAAAAATAATAATTAATTATAATAAAATAGAAAAATAATAATGAAAATATCAATAATAATTAACAACAACAAAAATAATAATATCTACTTATAATAATAATTATAATAATAAATAAATAACTATTATTATATAGTTTTATTAACTTCTTGTCAATATATATATATATGATGTAATAATAATAATAATAATAATAATAATAATAATAATAATAATAATAATAATAATAATAATAATAATAATAATAATAATAATAATAATAATAATAATAATAATAATAATAATAATAATAATAATAATAATAATATATGGGAGAGATATTTTTTAATGTGAAAATTCAAAAAATTTGAAACTTGTCAAAGGCAATAAAATAATATTATAAAAGAGGGATTTGTATTTCTATAATAAGAATTAGATTGATCACACGCTCCGCACGGAGTAAAATTAATCTTTTATATTTGTTTTAATAATTAAAAATACCATATGATTGTATTTTGATATAATTAAATAACAAAATATTTTTTAAATATAATTTTATAATACTTCCAAACATTATTAAATATTTCTTTGTATATAAAATTTGTCGTTTTTGTTTTATATTTACCAACATCATCTAACATAAATAATTTCGGTCTTTCTTAATTTTTTAGTCTTCAAAAATATACAATTGCTCGTGACTAAATAATAATTTTGGTATATATATATATTCACTTTATTAATGTTTTGTCTTAGACATTTACTAAGTTTCGTTGCAAAATATATCATACCAGATAATTGTTCGTTTGAAAATGAAATACCAAAATTGTATTAGTTAAGATTAAAGGGAATCGAAGCATAAATACTTTGTTGCCTACATCTCTTTATGTTATTATTTTACTTTCTATTATATTATTATTCTAGTTATATTATCTGAAATTGTGTTATGTTATATAATCCAAATATTTGTTCTATATTTTGCAAGAACATGATAAATACTATTTTTTCGTTTTAGACAATAATTAAAAATTGCTGGATATTTTAAACTGTTTAAAAATTATGTATTATATAATTTTTAGAATCAGTTTTACAAATTGTAGAAAAAACACCACTTTCGTGTTATTTTGTAATAATATTTTCTAATTTTATGTTGAACTTCATTATATTATTTTGTAGTAATTTTAATTTTAAATCAAATTTTTAATAATAAACATCGAATAATCTAAATAAATATTTAAATTTTATTTAAATAATTTAAATAAATATCACTTTAATTTTTTTAAAAATTTTGATAATAATTCTTTAAGGTTTTTAACTTTTTTATAATTAATTTAGGACAAAGCCTGAATAGGGATGGGCAAATTAGCTGGGAAAACCGTTCCGAACTGGTTAAAAATTACCCGAACTCATGGGTTCGAAGTTGAATTCGCATAATGAAATCTCATTACCCACGGATTCGAGTTCGGATATTTTTATCTCTACGTCGAATACCCGAATATATATATATATATATTAAAATGGACATACATATCATTATATTTACAAAAATACCATTAGATTAATTTTACATTTTCTTTCCCTCCCTCCCTCTTCCGGCCGCTCACCTCTCTCTTTCCTCCTCTCACCTCCTCTCTCTCCTCTCTTTCACTTCTCTCATCTCTATCTCTCACCAAAAAAAGCTGCAAACTCTAAAAACTTTCGGGAGTGGCCATTGAGCATTATCGGACACTCGCTAAACCCACATGCCGACGGAAGGCATTCTAAGCGCATATACAACCGGCAATGAAAGTGAAAAGCAGCAATGAAATACAAAACCAAATCCGAAAAAACCGTAAACAAATCAAAACCCAAACGGAAATCTAGTCAAGTAAAAATGCAGGCAAAGGGAAGATGGAAATGGGAATGGAAAAGAAGTCAGAGACCTCTAGAAATCTTAGGAAAAAAGGAACGGACAATGGCCGCCGGAAAAATCAGAGAAAAAGAAGACGAAAAATTCGAAAAACGGCAAAAGAGATGCAAATGGGAAGGCAACCCAAGACGGAAACGTGTAGAAACCCTAGGGAAGAAATGACGGTCAAGATTTCCCCACATTGGTTGGTGGCGAAATCCGACCGTCCAAAATCCGAAACAGAGCACCCATCTGAAGGTGTAGAGAGGCTGCGGGATTCCCAAGAACAGGTGTCAGGATCTCTAGGAGCAGGTCGGCGGGCCGGGTGAATAGTAGACCGGATAACCCGCTCATGAGAAGCCGTTAGATCGACCCGCAAGAGAAATAAACGGCCACGATGCAGCCACGTCATGGACAAAAAAAATTTCCTTACTTGCCTTTTAGTATATATAAGATTGTGTATCATAAGATATTTAAATTAATAATTTTTATAAAAATAAATATATATTTAATTATTTTTTAAACATATTTATTTTTACATCATGAAAATTTATTGAAATCATTTGTTTTTTGAAGCCTATTAATGTTTCTCCTCGAATTGTTTTTTTTTCTTCCATGGACATTTTTTTCAAATCGGTTGTTTATTGTCAGGGGCATATTTTATTTCATCTTACATTTTGTTGACGTCAACGTGAGACCCACTTTCTTATTTTTTTTATATGTATTAATGTTTTAATATATAATTAATGATATATATACGTTTATATATGTAGTTTATATACATATATTAATGTTTTATATAATCGATGTTATATATTAATGTTTATATAAATACATACATCAATTAAATAATTTTTTTATTTTTCTTTATTTAGATTAAAAAATTGGGTTCTTTGGTTTATTTTTTACGATTTATGAACAAAATTATATAAATAAGGTTATTTCATAATGAAATAAATGTTACAAATCTTATCGTACTTTCAAATTTTATTATTCTTTGTATGTATTGTGAATATTAATCTAATCTATATATATTTGAATTTATTGATGTTCATTCAAGATAATTGTGTTTTAAAGATATTATTTTAAAATAATTTTTTATAAAAATTACAAATATTAGAATAGTAACTCTTTTCTTTATTAAACTCTTCAATCATAATAAGATACAATATTTGAAAAACGTTAAAAGTAACTTATTCCACATTAATGATAATGACTACATGAATATCATTTGATATTTTTTCACGGTAAAATTACAATTTTCAAAAATAAATTATAGCGACGCAATTTTTTTATTTTAAAGATTTTTGTGCATAGTACATTTATATTCTATTACATAATATATTTGTTGTAATAAATAAATAAATAAATATCTGTATCAAACTTTTTTTTTCTTGCTGGCATGTAAATAATCGATGATCATATAATATGCATGTAACTGTTTATTTTATTATGAATTTAGTTACCTTTCTATCCATCACGCACATGATATATGTTGTATCGGTCACTAATTCAAATTTAAAAATACCATTTACATGCCACATATCAGGTCAATTATAAATATTATGTATATGTATGATATTTATATTTGACCTGATATGTGGCATGTAAATGGTATTTTTAAATTTGAATTAGTGACCGATACAACATATATTATTCATCCAAATAGACATGGGTTTTCGAAGTGATATATCTAGAGACACATCGATGCACTCTTGAAGTTATAGAGTTGTAGACAAATGATCAATATCTTACATCAATTTTTGAAGGGTTAGGATCAAAAGGAAACAAGATAGAGATTTCAAAATAAAAATGAAGGAATATAAACGTGGAACAATTTCAATGTCTTTATCAATAAGTGTGTAGTTGGTCCTCACAATAGCACATATGTCACATATGTATTGATGATGATATGTATTTGCTAACGTACATATTGATATCAAGGTCCATACGATGAGTACACTGTACTTTCCTTTGTCCAAGGAATCCAAATGTGTTTTTATCTCTGAGACATGAGCAATGCGGCGTATCATATGCATGTTTATATATATACATATATATATATATATGTGTGTATATATTAATATTTTATAAAACATTAGGTCTTAATTAGATGGTGTCCAAACGACTAATGCCTATATCATCTAGACGGACTAAATAATGTATAGACAAAAAAATATATTTATATGTTGTATACAAATATATATATATATATATAATCTATTGACTCTAGATTTAAATATTCATCCTGAAATGTATATCTATATTAGTTTATTGAAATTTAGATAAAATATATATTTGTATTAGTTAGTCAAAATCTCGAGAAAAGAATAGTAGTAATGAGTAGTAAGATTTAACACCTTCATAAAAAAAAATATTAAAAAATTATAAATATAAAAAACAAACGTATTTATATTTTAGTTCTTGATTAAACTACTAGTTTTATACAAGATCCTTCTATTTTTTATCTACCTATTTTTGTCCACATATAACTCAATGAAAGAGATGAACTCCAATATTAAATTACTGGCTCGATATATTTTGCTTATAATATTTTAAATGTTTGTGTAGTGAATTGTATGCACGTCAAGGATTTTAAAAAAAAATTAGTTTCTTTTCTAAATTATTTTTTATGTACGTCTCACCAACTGTTACATCTTATTCGATATGAATTAGTTTAACTTTCAAATAAAAGATGTAAAATTTCTAAAGTATTCACATTATGGGTATAATGAAATGTAATGTTAATAATTTTTATGAAAATTTAAAAAACATTGTGATATGTTAAATTACATACGAACCCATTATTTTGGTTATAATTTATTTGGTTCAAAATTTAAACCCATCCTAATGGATATATAGGATCTTTTTGTTGCTGGCGGAATTTTTGTTAATGGCGGAAGGGTTATTTAACAATTCAATTATATATATAATAGGTTTTTTAGATTTTCGGTTAATGCAGTTTGAGTTTTCATAAACACTAAATAACCAATAGAATACCAATAGAATCATCTATTTCTCTACATTTTTTATTTTTTAATTCCAAAATTTATTATATTTTTCTTATAATTTATAATATATATTATATATAAAAAATTTAGACATAATTATATAATTAATTAACTTTTAATTAATTATTATTTGAATATCAAATCATGTTAACTAGTTAGGGGTATCATTCATCAACTAAATAGTGGGGACTATATATATATATATATATATATCCAAAATCCAACATGATAGTAATCTGACAAAGTTAAGGCTTAAATTTTGGCGTTAAGACAGTTCGGGTCTGACCATTTCTTAAAACTGTTATAATCCCTATTACATTTGTTTTTATACATAAAGGGAACCATTAAATTATAACACTCAATCAAAAACACACTCTATAGTTCAACCATATCAAGATTCTATTAATTTTGAATTTTACATAACCACACAAAGTTATTTGTTTAGTATTTTCATAAGTTTCAAATTTATGAAAGTTTCCGTGATGTAATTGATAGATAAATTAATATAAGCGTGGATACTTTCTTGTTCAAATTCTAATGTTTCAAATATTTTTTAAGACAACATGTTCTGAAATACAAATAACTAAACAATTTTATAAATTCAATTTAATATAACTTCAAAGTTTCACAATATAATTATTAAATAAAATTTTGAAATTATACATATAAAAAGGTTGCAATACTCCATCCTCAATGCTCGACGTTGGAATTACAAGGGCTTTTTTTTAGTTTTGTGTTTCATATATCGTGGTTCTTCATTTTTCTACGATTTTGGAACGACAATCGATACTTCCTCCATTCAATTCAACCTCCTCCAAGACACTTCGTATTCAATAAATGTTGCAATATATCCCATCTCCAAACGCAGAGGGCAATATTCTTAGCTCCTGGAAGATAAAAGACCGATGCATCGCCATCCCACAATAATTAGATCGCTTGCGATGATTTTGATTTCGAAGAGATCCAGAAATAAAGAAAGGTAGAAGAAAATGTGGAGTCTCTGTATCTAATTCTAGGTTTTCTAACCTCCAATGACAGGCTGATTCGAAGACCAAGTCAATTCGCTCTTCTTGGATCGACTAACTATGTTATTCTTTGATTCGATAATCAATTTGATTCCAATGTAGGTAGAATGACTCATTTCCTTTCTTTGTTTTCCTTCGGTTCTTTGGTCAACCACCGCCCTTCTTCTATCGCAGTGGAAGGCGACACCACTCCAGCTACAGAAGACGAAGAAGATACCATAGTCATTGCCGATGGAAGAAACACACGATCGTGGAATCTGGTGGTTCGAGGAGAATGTCGGAGGTGTGAGGAGAATGAGGCAAGCATATCGGTGTTGTCGTGTAGGAATATGTCTCGCTCTTTCATTTCCATATCGATATACATATTGTTACTTCTTATTTCAATCAATTTTGATGACTGATTTTTGTTACTCACATGGCCTCCTTCTTAGACTATTTGAACATATCCTATATATCTTTCTCTCATTCTTCATCATCTCTAAATTTATACATCATTTCTTTGATATTTTTAGAAGGGATAAGAAAGATTTAGGGTCACGACGAATAATGATTAGACTATATCATACATTTATTTCTTCAGGCTCCATTTCTCTCTTTCCTTGATGATATTCATTTTGTTCTATGGTTATATGTTCATGGAACTATAGCAACATGTTGGTTTCGTAATCGTGCTAGTTTTGGAACTCATTTATTGTGGACTCTGGCGGTTCGAGGAGAATGTCGGAGGTGCGAGGAGAGGGAGACAAGCGAGTATGGACAAATGCTTTCGGATTTTTTCAATGCAAATGCTTCTAAGGATGCTTGCAACATACTATGGATTTTCTCAATGTTCTCTTGCACTAAATGTTCCGAAGCACTGAATGTTATTGTAGGCCCCGTGAATCGACTTCTACCATGTTGGTTATGCATGCAATCTTCTCAACCTTGGAAAAACAAGGTATAACTTTCAGTGTGGTTATTCAAAAGTTTCTTTTCTCTTATTGAGAGTGAAATTATTCCATTTTTCCAAAGCTATTGATATACATCTATATATAGAGACTAAATGGATATGATGTTTTCTATAAAAATATGAATGTAGAGCTACATTTGAATAGATACATATCTACTCTAGAACGATAGAAGGGATGTAGAGCTACATCTTTTTATTATTTTGTTTCTTGCATTCTTCATTGAGCGATAGAAAGGATGAAGTTATTTTGTATGGCAGTTCAGCTTCAAAATTGCATTATCATCTTCATCACTCTTTGTTTTACCATTTGTGAACTTTAAAACTTTCTTGGAAGATATGATTGAGGTAAAACTTTTTTTTAATAATCTTTCCTTAACATGTAATGATATGTGTTTGTTGTTTTATATATGTTGCCCATGGCCAAAGAAGAAGAAGAAATATTAGGTTTTTGAATAATCTTCCTTTTACTATAGATATTCATAATCTTATTTTTCAATGATTTAGA
Organism: Gynandropsis gynandra; assembly: GCA_036759665.1. NCBI lineage: Eukaryota > Viridiplantae > Streptophyta > Magnoliopsida > Brassicales > Cleomaceae > Gynandropsis > Gynandropsis gynandra. Next base: position 21,064,188 of record CM071865.1, read on the forward strand.
TTTTAGTTATAGCTACCAAAATATTATTGTGTATATATATAAATACACATTACAGTTGAAAAATCCTTCTTTCGTCTCAATTTCGATCATAAATTAATTTAAACTTTAAAAATCTTTACAAAATGAGTTTAAGTATTCATTTACTAAATTATATTAATTTACAATGATAAATTATTTTTAAATTAAATTGAGAAAACTATAAAAAAAATATTGCAGCCTTCTTGCTTATCATACGAATTTTTTTATATCAGATTTTCACTTTTCATGTTATGACTACACTATATCATCTAAGATCATCCACAATACGGAATACTTATCCATATAGATACAAAAAACATGTCAACTACATCCTTTCCGTAATCACATCCAAATTGTTGGCTCTCACCATATTGTTGCAACATTCTTGCTTATCATCCATGAAAAAAGTCTTGGAATTGCTTTTGCAACAACCTTGCTTATTATCGACGAAGCTCCCACCAACTTTGAGGTTCAAACTCGAAGTCCCCTATCACATATGTAAAATGGTAACAATGATCAATCCCCAAAATGTATTTCTAAATTCTTGATCTTTTAAAAAAGAAGGCTTGTGAATTTGAGTCGTGCCTATGTAGGATGCTACAATTTTCACTTGGCCTATAAAATTGTAGCAATGGAATAGCAATCTTCAGGCTTTAACCCATAAACTGTAAATGCTAATCGTCTAACGATCTGAGTAAATTTTTCTAGTCGAAATATTATAACATTAACAAAGTCACCTTATGGTAGCTATCAACAAGAGATGCATATACAAGGACTGCATATTCAGGTGCTGGTGCTATCCAGTTTTCTTATTATCAATAGGAGATGCATGTACAAGGAATGTCTATTTTCCAAAGAAGCTCCAAGATTGATACTCCGTTTTAAAATTAGTGTTGACGTCATATTATCGTAGATATTTGGAAATGGTTTGAGAAGCAAGCTGAGATATGTTCCTTATAGACAAACACCTGACACGTTAAGATTTTGTAAGAGACCAAATCTCATAATTTTGTGCTCCATATACGATACACGCCACTGCAGACCATTTACCAGACACTTCCATTTTTTAAATGCATAGGTTCCCTTTTCCTTATAAATAACTGATATTATGATGAGAGACAGATTTCCCAAGTTCCTTGTATCGCGACATATATGATATCGAATTATTCAAGACGTGTGTCAAGAAAGAAAGAAAATGTTACTAGGTGCACAAACACTCACAAGAAGGTCAAGAAGATGCGATGGACCACCTGCATGTCCATCAGAAAACATTTTTTAGCTTGAAAAAGTAAGCAAATATGTTATCTCCTCATCTCTATGGGCTGAAGAATATTTCTATTAGCCAATGAAAACACAAAAAACAACCTCAAATTGGCCCTGAGACACCATTTTTACCAAAATAGTAAACCCATAAGGCAAATCATCACAAATCTTCTAAACTACGCAAGTTACAACAAGAACACCGGTTCACTTCAGGATTTTACTTAGTACACATGATGAATTACACTCAACAAAAATAGAAAATGTATTTAAAATCCTAGATTTTACTTAGTTGTTTATGACTCTTTCAGTTCCTATTATTAATTCATTTACGTAAGTAGACAAACTTTTAAAACAATAACTAAAAATGGTTACACTATCCAGCAATAATGTTTTATTATTATTGACTTTAACACACCATAACAGTTGATCCTTAGAGCCACTTTAGATTCCTTGATCAACTATACAATTTGCTTTTCTACTATGTTTTTTAAATCAGAAAGAATGCAAAATCACCTCCAGAAAAACCAAAATCAATTAGTGTGCACATTATAATTCATGGTCGGTATAGCCAATACACCAAGCACTAACACAAATGTCCATACAGGCTTGTTGAGCTTATAATAGGTAGAATTTTGCAAAAAAATGATAGAAGGGTTTTTCGTGTGTGGGAGACTCAGAATATGAAAAAAAATGGCCAATTGATGTAGAATGAGTTCCTTTTAATCGATGAAAATGTAAATTTATCCATTAAGTTGTTTGTTATTTTGTATAATTTTCTCCTTAGGTTTCTAAGCCTAAATATCTTCTTTTTCCAGCCACATTGTTGCATAGAAGTGTCAGTTGTCATTTGTTCCCATAATTCAAAGCAACACCATTATAGAACAGACCATTCTACTATTTAAAGGTATTGATGTTGTTAGTTGCAGCGATAACATTACACTGACACATTCTAGAGTGTATATACGAATTTACTGATTTGTTTGATTGCTCTATTACTATTTCGAAAGAAGTTTTTAGGCTGAAGACCTATGAAGAATTCCTGGGTTCGGAAAACTAAAATATGGAATTTCCAGGTAGATGGGTTTTTATCAATTATCTAATCATCTTACGTGTCTCTTTATGGTTAAATCACAACATGAATTTTTTTTTTTCAAATTACACAAATGTTGTTGGCCCCATATGCACAATCAAAGATTCATAAACAAATTTTATATCGTTTATTGAACGTATCATATTGTGTCTTAAGTTGGTTGGGTAAGATTTGGAAGTATGACAAGAAATAAATTTTCAAAATCTTTTAATTATATCTAATTGTTTACTTTTTTCAACATGTAAAGGGGAATGGACATAACAGCTTGGGATCAAAAGACGGTTGAGTTGCGGCTGATATTAGAGAACCATAGTTTAAAACCTAATATTTTGCTTGTCACGAGTGTTAACCCAAAATTTTTTGGATGTTAGTATATTTTTAAAGCTTACTTTCTTCCTTGTAGTACAAACTATTTACACATTGCAGGGTTGATATGTAGTATTTTTTTATATAGGCAACATTTATCTCAATACAACTTCGGCGAGCAGATTTTATATAGACCAAGAATCCGATGTTGGAAGTGCATTTGTCGATAGGTATGCAAAAATTTTATATATCATATATCAGATTAGTATGATTTATATATCATATATCAGATTTGTTAATACTAAAATATTGGTTTATTGGAATTTTTCCAGCTTCCCATGTGATTAGGTCCACATTATATTTTTTTCTGTAAATCTAGCATTCTCCTAATATGTTCATGTGAAACAGTCTCATAGAAGGCTTGTCGTTGATGTTACTGGTGGTGATAAAGTTGACAATGTAGTTAACATTGAGACAGTTTCGATATTTGACTTATTGAACTATATTACGACATCTGATCACCAGGTATTATTAACCATTTTATTATAGTTTCTTTTAACCCTCTATGGCTAACTTAATTTTTCTTTTTGTTTCTTCCAAATATAAGACTCACATTTTTTTTGTTGCTCAAATTGTTGACAACTTGCCTACAAATGGCTGGAGCCATATTGCATGCGAAAATGTGCAAGAAAACTTAAGATAGCTGCAAAATCTATGTTTTGCAGTCATTGCAATGGCTTAACCACAATTGGAATCACAAGGTTAACCCTTTCAACACATTATTAAAAACTAGTTTCCCATAAGTTTTCACACCATTACACGAGGTCTAACAAATTTTTTCACTGTCTTCATAAATCTAAATAGGTTTAGGATGGAAGTGGAGTCACAAGGTTAACCATTTCCAACACATTGTTAGAAACTAGTTTTCACACCATTTACACGAGGTCCAACAATGTTTTTCATCGTTTTCGCAAATCTAAATAGGTTTAGGATGGAATTTGATGGAATTTTTTAAATCTAAATCATTTAAAAACTAATTCATTTTGGTCTTTCTCTCACCTCAAACAAGGAGGGCCAATAGACAACAAAGTTCCAAAATGCTTAAGCGATCTTGTTGGAGGGCATTTCACATTCCAAATCAAGATAAATCCCTACAATTTTACCCCACATCACAAATCGTTTACTGTGTCTTATATAAACCCCACCAGTGTTATAATTGAAAAGAAAACAATCAAAGATGCAAAAGAAATGGAAGACAACGGTACCTTGAAGAAGAAAGGATCTAAGGGGAAGAGGCTTTTAGGTTAATCTATCAGCTCATGGAATCGTCTTAGTTTCTTTTTCATTAGTTTTAGTTCGATTGTTTATATATTTTCATTGTTTTCAAAGCAAAATTACACAAGTTAACTTTCATAAAGATTTCAAATCAATTTAGCAATATTTGTTGCTCACTTATCATGCAAGTTGCTCAATGATTCTGA
>CM071865.1:21068784-21080272 GCA_036759665.1 Gynandropsis gynandra
TCCCTACAGATTGCCTACATATACAAGCTATATTAGTATCATAGCTGGGAAATCTGAAGTCATATTACAAAGTCTGCAATACAAAGTCTTTCACATAGTTTTGGTCTAAACAATGTTTACATCACTAAGAACACAAGCAAATCTCGTAAAAAATAGTTTGTATATAGAGAGAGTGTGTGATTGAATAAATCAATAAGAAGAATAAAATTTAATTTCCTGGCTCCCAATGCAATTCAATCAATAAATCCCAAAAGCTAAATCCCTAAGATGAACAAGAATAGGCAAACTCGTATGCAAAAGATAGTTTTCACACAATGACCAATAGCATATTAGTTCAATTTTTAAATTTACATAAAAAATTAGTTGTATTTTTGACAATATTCACATCTTTGTTTAATGAAAAATTTGCTAATTAATAAAAAAATAAATATTTTCGAAATTATGCCTAATATCACACAACAAAATAACCTAACACCAAAAACGTATTATAAAGATAATATACAGGTTGAGTTTACTCCCTAAGACGAAAAGAAACAAACAAAAGAAAATTAACTTCCATCAGACTGCGAGTGATAACAGCAACCAACCCCAAATCATTTCCAAGATCTCACCCTCAACCCCTTCCAAAGAACACCCATCGAAAATTTTCAAGCACATCCCACACATGCGCCAGCATAACATAAGCAACACGAACAAACAAGATTATCGTTATAATCCATACTAGAATCGACTAGGCTTTATCCCCATTAGATGCATAGACCGACTTCAACTTCTTTATTTAACGGCAGCAATATGTTAGTAGAACAAACGAGTTAGAATTGTTAAGCGTACCTAAATTCCCGTCTATAAGCCTCCACTGAGGCATCTAAAAAGAATAAAGATGTTAGAGCAGCCACTAAAAAATGGGTCCAGTCTCAGAACAATCTCTTCCTCTGATCTGTAGCCATCACCTCGCCTTTGGCCAAAATTGAGAAGTCCGATCAGATCTTCGAACGCCTCTGTCGAGTCTCACCCTCAACCATTGGGAACGTGAAGGTTGAAATTTATGTTTCGGTTTCACCATTCATTCATTATTCAAGACGTGAATCGAGTTTTTGAGCGTGCGATTTGTTGTTCTATTTTATATTTTTACTAGTATTTTTAAAACATATGTTTCTTGCATTTTTTTCTTTTTAAAATCCATTTTGAACATTTTTTTTCAAATATGTTATTTTATTTTAAAATACAACTTTAAACAATTATCTAAATCAATTTATCACACAAAAAAAAATTAATTGTTTTGATTTATTCAGTTTTATCAAACAACAAAAAGAAGGAATCTTTACTCTCAAAATGCGAAAACCAAAATCTCACCGTTTGGCATTCACTAGTCTTTCAAAAGTAAATTTTGCAGATCTTAATCCATGTATGATAGCTTTCTTATATCCTAATTATAATTCCATATCAATACATTCATATGAAATAATTTTATAAAACAATTAATTATTTTTTATTTATTTTTGTAACTATAAAGCATTGAACCGTCCTTTGTGTTCGCCGATATACATTTTCCATACAAATCAAATCCAAGTACCCTAATTGGTTTAGCGTTTTTTTACTATTAATTCGTCGCACTATTATCCAGTTCATGAAACTTTTGATGCTTAATTTATCTCTTTACATGTTAAATGAATATATTATCTATTTTATTATTATTAATTTTAAAGTAACTAAACAACACACTCTTAAATTGAAAAAGCATTAAGGAGAGCTATTGTGTCTCAGAAGAGAGCATTTAAAATGGACAAGGTTAGTCCTAGATGATCCATGATTTCACCTTTTTAAATTTTTCAAAAAAAAATTCTATATTTTTTTAAAGTTTGCTCTATATACTCTAAACCTTTAAAACACAGCACAACATAGATTTAAATCTAATGGAGCTTCAACATCACAAATCAAAGGTTTGTTTGTCCAACTAAAATATCTATCATAAATAAACTAGCATAATTTAAAAAACAAATCTTCAATTTATTGCATAACTATCATGTCAATAATTAGGTCCACACAACATAATAACATATGATGAAGATGATATTCTCAATTGTCCTCATTGTGATGCAATTGTTTGACGTAACGAATGTGTCAGATGCGGTTTAATTAAAGAAAAATTACAAATAAACCTATGTTGCATGCAAGACCTAGTAAGGATTCCAATGGTCCTTTCAATACCTTCTATACTTAAAGATTTATATAACAATTCATGATTGTTCCGTACCAACGTAAGGACCTATAATTCAATCCTTGCTTTTACATTTATCGGTGCAAAAGTTGACAAATTTGTTGCTACTGGGACTGGTTCATACACCTTTCCTATCCATGGTCAGAACCACCACCAAATAGGCTCCTTTTTACCACCTGAAGGTAATTTACCTCAATTTTTGCAGTTGCATATATATGACACTGCAAATGAGGTAAGTAATCGTATACAAACGCTAAGCAAGACTACTAATGTGGCAATCTAGAAGAGAGTATAGTGTCTCGGTTGATACAAATGCTTGACGAACATAATTAGAAAAGAATTTTCGTAAGGTGAGATATCGATTTGAATCTGGGGATTATGTTGATTTCACTCTAAGATTGTTAAAGCCTCAAAGAAAAGATTGGAGATATGATTTACCTACAGGTGATGAGGTCGCTAATTTGATCATCTAAGACCTTTCATCAACTTCAAGGGAGCAAGATTTTATTGTGCAATTGAACCATTCTGGAAAGCTCTATAGAATTAGTGATCTGCATCCTTTGTTCATGAGCCTTCAGTATCCATTGTTATTCCTTTATGGTTAATACGGGTTTCACGAAGAGATACCATATACTAATTCGACCAAAAAGATAAAGCGTTCATTTGTGACTATGCGTGAGTTCTATGTTTACCAAATACAAATACACCTATCAGAAAGGATGACAGTTACCAAAGAAGGCATGCATACACAGCTATTGAACAGGAAAGAATACGTTGGGCCAAAAATTAATATAAAAAACTATACGATGATTTTTACAATAATGTTTTTGATGCGGTTTAGAAGGGTGGTAGCAATGGAAATTTTATTGGTAAAAGGATTATATTGATGCCATCATTTACGGGAGGACCACGTTACAATAATTGAGGACTACCACGATGCAATTACTAGATGAAGATGCTATGGTAATCTAGATCTGTTTATAACGAAGATAGCAAATCCTAGATGGAAGGAAATCTCGAATCACCTTGAACTCTGATAACGTTTATTTTGTTATAGTATTTTAGTCTCTTTTTATTGTTAGTTTCATCATTCATTTGAACTTTACCAAACATTAGAGCATCATTTAGTCCTCTTTTAGCATTCTATCGTGTTATTGCAGGAAATGAAATATCGGGATACAAACACGAGTAAATGAAGCAAAACTAAGCAAAAACACTCTCCTATCAGCTATGCACGGTCAGCATCCAAAGAATCATAAACAAGAGAAGAGAAATGGAAGCAATGGCCACTTACAAAAAAATGGAAACAATGGCCGCTTTGAAAATGAAAACTTTCGGTGGTTGGAGCAAAAATGGAAAATTTTGGTTCCTAGAACAAAATTAAGAAGAGCACGGTTGGAATATGAAAAGGAAACAAGTTTTATATAAAATAGAAGCAAGTTACTGGAACAAAATGTAAACTTCCAGCCGCCTACATAAAAATGGAAAGATTGCCGCCTACACGAGAATTGGAAACTGCAACCGTCAAAGATAGAAAATGGAAATGGCTGCTAGAAAAATTAATAGAAATGCAAGAACAAGAAAGAAGGCAGCAAAGCAAAGAGAAAAAGAAGGAAAAAGGAAAAGGAAATCGTTGCTGCACAAGAGGAAAAGGAAATACAAGCTGCTGAAGAAAATAGAAACCGAGAAAATGGAAACTAGCGAAAAAGGAAATTTAGCAAAACAAGAAAAGGAACGTGTTGGCTACTTAAACCAAAAGAAAATATGGTTAGAGAAGAGGAAGAGGAGCTACATGGCTGGAAAATAAAGAGAAAACGTTGACAATTACACAAGAATAGAAAAACAAGAGATGGAAAAACTCTGAAAAGGAAAACTGCAGTGGCTGTAAGAAAAGGGAAATTCCAGCCACTAGAGAGGAAGAAAAGAGGACGTCCAAAGAGGAAAGATTAGAGAAAAGGAAAGAAGAGAAAGATAGCAAAAAGGAGAGAGCTTCATTAGCCCAATTCATACAGAAACAAGGAGAGAAAAGAGAGCAGAGAGAGAAAGAGAGCAGAATGCATACAAGGGCAAGGACGGGGCGACGAAGCCGGAGCGCGGAGGAGCTGTTGAAGATGTCGGTAATAGAATAGGGAGGGATCTCATTTTTTATCCATGTTGAATATAGTTATGGTTTGTGTTTCGTTTTCTAAGTTCATGTCCGAGTAGGTCCATAGCCATGGGTTAGAGAGCTTTGCCGATGTGTAATGAAGTTTTGTTCTTAATGTTTGGTTATAATATTTGATTGTTTCGGATTGATTGGTTGCTCATAATGCTTTTTTTTTCTTGTTGGCTACTTGAATGAATATTTATAAAAATCTAATCGCATTGGGAGATGAACTGGATTTTGGAACGTAGCCAGGATATGAAGTTTCAATTGATTTAGAACCTTGGCCGGTCGGTTGATTGAACTTAGGAATTAGGATAGCAATCTTAATGCATCTAGTAGGTGAGATTACACAATTGGAAGATTGGTAGTACGTATAAAGGGATATTATTGTAATAGGGACATAATTGTAATTTCTGTACTCTCTAATTAGGTTAACTCTCTAATTATGTACTCTCTAGTAGGTGAGATTACACAAAATTGGTTTCAAACTCACACCGACGAATTACCTCACGTGGAGTGTCCAAATCCGCTCCCTTCTTGAAGGATACAATCTCGAGTGTTTCATCACCGAAGACTCCATTGTGCCGCCAACCACGATCCAAATCGATGGAATTCATCGATCCAATCCCGCCTTCAGCCCGTGGAAACATCAGGAGAGACTGCTCTTTAGTTCCATGTTGGGCGCGCTCTCCCTTCCGCTTCAACCGGTCATCGCTCGAGCCACTTCTGTCCGAGAAGCATGGCGTACCCTAGCCAACATCTATGGCAAAGCCTCTCGTGGTCATGTCAAACAGCTACGAGATCAGATCAAACGTTGTGTCAAAGGATCTCAATCGGTTGAAGAATATATGCGGTTCACCACCACTAAAACGGACGAACTCTCACTCCTTGGGAAACCAATGGATCCTGAGGATGTCCTTGAAGCCATCCTTGATGGTCTGCCGGAGGAATACAAAATCCTGGCTGATGTGATCAACGCAAAAGACACAGCAATATCAATCGAGGAGTTACATGAAAAACTCATCAATCATGAGGCGAAACTTGCCTTGGATCTTCCTCCGCCAGCCACTGCCCTACCCGTCACGGCTCACCTTGCCACTGCAAGACCCAAAAACTCCAACCAAAATGTTGGATCACGAGCACCTACTCCTCATTGGAATCGCAACAACAACAGGGGTTCCACGGGAGGTTACAGAGGCCGATGTCAAGCTTGTGGAATTCAGGGACACAGTGCGAAATTATGCAATCAATTCCGACTCATATCCATGAGCTCATCCTCGAATCCGATTCAGAATAGATGGACACCACCTCAACGTCCCTGGCCGCCCGCTGCTCATGTTGCTACGTATCCGACCTATGATACCTCGAGTTGGCTTCTTGATAGTGGTGCCTCGCATCACATTACATCTGACTTGCAGAACTTGTCGCTTCACAGCCCATATCAAGGAGGCGAGGAAGTCACTATAGCCGATGGCTCAGGACAACCCATCACTCATACGGGTTCCTTCTCACTCTGTTTACCAACTCGTTCCCTTATGCTTGATAGTGTACTTTGTGTTCTTTCCATGCACAAAAACTTGGTCTCGGTTCAACCTTTATGCAAGTCTAATGGTGTTTCTGTGGAATTTTTTCCTCATATGTTTCAGGTGAAGGATCTAATCACGGGGGCGCCGGTTCTTCAAGGAAACACTAAAGATGGAGTTTACGTGTGGTCGTCCCCCACTACCAATTCCTCACCAACTGTTGCCTTCTCCAGCCTTAAGCCCACCGTTTCCACTTGGCATTCACGTCTAGGACATCCGTCACTATCCATCCTCAAACACACCTTATCCAAGTTTCAAATTCCGTTGGTTCGAGATTCTTTAGTTTCTCCGTGTAATTTTTGTCTTAGTAATAAGAGTCATAAACTCCCTTTTCATGAATCGTCTATTGTCTCTTCTCGTCCACTTGAATTTATTTTCTCTTATTTATGGACATCTTCTATTATTTCAACGGATGGTTTCAAGTATTATGTTCTCTTTGTGGATCATTTTACACATTACTCTTGGCTTTATCCGCTCAAACAAAAATCACAAGTTCGAGCAACCTTCATTGCTTTCAAATCCCTATTACAATAATATCCCTTTATAGTACGCATGCTAGATAGTGGGTTTAGGAATCGGGAGAGTCATTCCCTAGGAAAGAGCTTGAATTCCCCGAATACGTAATGATATCTATAACCATGACCTTGTTAGAACTTTGTTGCATCATCATGCATCTCTCGAAACCTGTGGTGTTTAGTTCATTGAGTTTAATTAGTTAGTTAGTTAGTTAGATAGTTTATCTTCATTCGCATTCCAATCACTTATTGATTTTACACGTTCTATTCATTAGTTACTAGTTTTAGATTTGCATTGATTCCTCGTGTTCCACCCTGGTACTATATGATCCATATTCTTGCGGAAGCGTTAGTCTAGGTAATTATTACTTGAGATTAACCACATCAAGTTTTTGGCGCCGTTGCCGGGGAATTGATTACGGCTTTAGAGTTAGGATACTTTTGGATTAGGATACAGTCCTTTCCGGAGTCTTATTCATTTTTCGTATTTTGTTTTATTTTGTTTTTTTTTCTTTCTTTTTGAGTCAAAGTTTTTTTTACCTCTCGGAGCTTAATCGAATTTTCTGTTCTTTATTTTGCAAGGTAACATGAACGAGTCCACTCTTTGTACGCCGATATAGCTGAAGTAAAAGATCAACTTTCCGAAATTTATCATATGTTGTCTAACTCATACCATCCGCATTACTCGGAACAATCATGCGAACAAGAAGTTTGGGGGTATGAAGAAGTAAATTACGAGAGTTACAATTAGCCTTTCGAGAATACATACAGCCACGGATGGAGCGATCACCCAATCTTTCCGTATAGGAACTCCGATGGTATGCTAAATGCACAACATCTATTGGGGAACTTTCAGCCATGGACACAGCACCAAACTCAGAACTATCAGTCATATGCGCCTCAGCCACAGCCAAACCAACCCGAAGCAGCCCCCGACGTTACCGCCATGTTCGCCCGCTTCCTTGAAGTACTAGAAAATCAAAACAACTTGTTGATGGGAGTGAAAGCGGAACAAGAAAGCACCAATAAGCAGATGGATGGCATCCTTAGACAATTGGACACTCAAGCTGCACAACTTGCATAAGGGGCATCACGACCACAAGAGGTTCTATCTGGAAGTTCAGAAACAAATCCTCGTGAGCATGTCAATGAAATTTGCCTAAGAAATTGTAAGACGGTGGATCAGCCTACTTCAATGTCTGAAAGGGGTGAAGCATCTATCACAGTATTGGAAACGGCTGTCAACAAGCTTAAGGAGAAGCTCGAGGAGGAAGAGGAGCCAAAGTACGTAAAACCAGATCCGAGGCCATCTCCATTGCCATTCCCACAACGTCAACGCATGAAGACGGTGGATCAGCCAAATCCCTCGATATTTGAAAAAGGAGAAGAATCTAACACGGCAGTGGATAAGGCTACAAACATTGATAAGCATAAGAAGAAACCCGAGATGGAAGTAGAGTTCAGCTTAATGGACACACTTGAACAGCCGTGCGTTATCGATTTCGTATTCCCCGACGGCGTCTTTGAGAATTTAGCCGAGGAAGTTTGTGAGGAATTTCGAAATACGGATTCCCTAGATATGAATCTCATAGCAGCTGGAGAAGGATTATACAAGGTACCAAACGAGCTGCTTGACAACAAAAAGAAGAAGGAACCCCCCGACCGGAACTTCCGCACAACCTGAGCTAAATGCGGTGCAAATCAGTACATAAACAACCCCGAGATACCGATAAGCTACACCAAACGTCCAGCACACAATTGGAGCATTGACAAGGCACCCAAGGTGAAGATGAAGCCTTCACCACAAAGGCTCACGCACCAAAAATATCTGGAGACGCTGAAGGAAACAAGCGACGAACGCCTAACCGGTTTCATGGAGTACACAACCGGACTTATGGACAGCTCGACCAGAATTTTTGGACAGCACAATATAGCCCCTAACTTAGAGAACATCTTGACCAATCTTAGGGGAGACATGACTGGTCGTGCAAGGAACTCAACTGATCTGCGTGCTACGCCCTATCTTGCACACTATGCACGTGAGACGCTACGCACACGACGACGTCGAGGACGTCCACCTGATGAGTAACATCGTGGTCAGGCTCGTGACCTTAAACAAGCGCTTCTCGGGAGGCAACCCGAGTCCCATATCCTGTAATTATTTCGTTTTAATTTTTTTAGAATTCGACTCTTATTCTTTTCACAAGCATGCTCCTTAGCAACAACCCCGATGTATCGTACTATCTCCTTTGGATTGTGTGATTTTTGTTATAGGTTTTCCACTTTGAAATCATCCACAACATAAGGAAAGACACGTATGCTCAGCTACATCAACTCGGGACAGCAAGCACGCATCAGGTTTCACACGTTCCTATTTATAGTAATTTTCCTCGAGTTTTTGTGTGTTAGTCCTTCTCTTAGGTATTGAACACCGGGATGGTGTTCTGTTCAAGTCTGGGAGGGTATTCTTCGAATTTCATGATTGTGATTAGGATTTAGATGTTGAGTTCTTCGTTTTGTTTTTTTAGGATTAGACGGACGGATATCTAGTACGAAAAATTTCGAACTTTAGTCACCTTCTGCAACTTTGTCGAATCGGGAACAGAAGTCTAGATTTTCTAAAACATACCTTTAGATATCAATTAGTTAGAAGTCGTGCATGAATCCATAGCCTATAGTTGTATTCCTTCCCTTAGGCTTCAATCCCAAACACTTATATCTCTGAGCGTATTTTTCATTCCTTGTTTTGTTTCGATCATTATATTTCTACGCACTTACACTCCTCTGTCAATAGACGAAGTTCTTCAACTTTTTTGAGCCCTACATTGACATGAGTGCATCAATATTGATGGTGCGGGTCTAAGTGGTGGGTCGAGGCGGTTTTTCTACGTCCTAAGGGTTAGAGTCTATGCGTATTCACACTAGTTAATCAAAAAAAAAAAATCAATCAACAAAAACGCAATCTCTTCACTCCGCTAAGGTTACGAGACCTTATGAGTGTGCCAATTGTCAACCTAGGTTTAAGTAGAAGGCTATCCTCTTCAACTCCAATGTCCTAGAAACCAAGTGCGAAATTTTCAAATAAAAAAATGTGTGGAAACCGAAAAAAAAAAGAAGAAGAAAAAGAGAACCCAAAAAGAAAAAAAATAATTGTCTTAAGAATGATATCAAACTGTTTGTACATTAGAATAGGTATGGAGATTGCTTGGATGTTGTCTAAGGGTTTGTACATTAGAATAGGTATGGAGATTACTTGGATATGTGTAGGATTGCATGGTTAGTGGCTTTCGGTAGATAGGGGTCTAAATTCGGTACGCTTAGATATATGTTCGTGTGACGCGTTGTTGCGTAGGGTGGCTGACTTTTCGACTTGATTGTGCTAGTTTCCGGTTGTTATCTAACTCTTCTCGTGCTTAGTTCTAGTCTTGCTCGAGGACGAGTAAAGGTTCAAGTCTGGGGGAGTTTGATAACGTCTATTTTGTTATAGTATTTTAGTCTCTTTTTATAGTTATTTTCATCATTCATTTGAACTTTACCAAGCATTAAAGCATCATTTAGTCCTCTTTTAGCGTTCTATCGTGTATTGCAGGAAAATGAAATATCGGGATACAAACACGAGTAAATGAAGCAAAACTAAGAAAAACCACTCTCCTATCAGCTATGCACGGTCAGCATCCAAAGAATCATAAACAAGAGAAGAGAAATGGAAGCAATGGCCGCTTACAAAAAATGGAAACAATGGCCGCTTATGAAAATGGAATCTTTCGGTTGTTGGAGCAAAAATGGAAAATTTTGGTTGCTAGAACAAAAGTAAGAAGAGCACGGTTGGAACATGAAAAGGAAACATGTTTTATATATAATAGAAGCAGGTTTCTGGAACGAAATGTAAACTTCCAACCGCCTACACAAAAAAGGAAAGATTGCCACCTACACGAGAATTGGAAACTGCAACCGTCAAAGATAGAAAATGGAAATGGCTGATAGAAAAATTAATGGAAATGCAAGAACAAGAAAGAAGGCAGCAAAGCAAAGAGGAAAAGAAGGAAAAAAGAAAAGGAAATTGTTGCTGCACAAGAGGAAAAGGAAATACAAGCTGGTGAAGAAAATAGAAACCGAGAAAACGGAAACTAGCGAAAAAGGAAATTTAGCAAAACAAGAAAAGGAACGTGTTGGCTACTTAAACCAAAAGGAAATATGGTTAGAGAAGAGGAAGAGGAGTTACATGGCTGGAAAATAAAGAGAAAACGTTGAAAATTACACAAGAATGGAAAAACAAGAGATGAAAAAACTCGGAAAAGGAAAACTGCAGTGGCTGTAAGAAAAAGGAAATTCCAGCCACTAGAGAGGGAGAAAAGAGGACGGCCAAAGAGGAAAGATTAGAGAAAAAGAAAGAGGAGAAAGAGGACAAAAAGGGGAGAGCTTCAGTAGCCCAATTCATACAGAAACAAGGAGAGAAAAGAGAGCATACGTAGAGAGAGAGAAAGAGAGCAAAACGCGTACAAGGGCAAGGACGGGGCGACGAAGCCGGAGCGCGGAGGATCTTTTGAAGACGTCGGTAATAGAATAGGGAGGGATCTCATTCTTTATCCATGTTGAATATAGTTATCTTTTGTGTTTCGTTTTCTAAGTTCATGTCCGAGTAGGGCCATAGCCATGGGTTAGAGAGCTTTGTCGATGTGTAATGAAGTTTTGTTCTTAATGTTTGGTTATAATATTTGATTGTTTCGGATTGATTGGTTGCTCGTAATGCTTTTGTTCTTGTTGGCACTTGAATGAATGTTTATAAAAATCTAATTGCATTGGGAGATGAATTGGATTTTGGAACGTAGCCATTATATGAAGTTTCAATTGATTCAGAACCTTGGCCGGTCGGTTGATTGAACTTAGGAATTAGGATAGCGATTTTTATGCCTTCTAGAGGTGAGATTACACAATTGGGAGATTGGTAGTACGCATGCTAGATAGTGGGTTTAGGCATCAGGAGAGTCATTCCCTAGGAAAGAGCTTGAATTCCCCGAATACGTAA
>CM071865.1:21103911-21118916 GCA_036759665.1 Gynandropsis gynandra
AGAGGGACAAGGGTCGCAGGGGTCCAAGGGTCGCAGAGGAACAAGGGTCGTAGAGGGACAAGGGTCGCAGGGTCAAACTGGGTCGCTGGGTCGAACTGGGTCGTAAGGTTGCAGGGGTATTTTGGGAATATCAACATTTATACGGGTACTTTTGAAGTTAAAATTTTTTTCTTTTTCGGGAAGGGTATTTTTGAAGTGTTTTAGCCCTACGAGGGTATTTTTGAAGTTCCCCCTTTTAAAATCTTGATCCTAAAATATTGATTTTTTACTTCTTTCTCTCTCCTCTCCTCTCCACGTCTCTATTTTCTATTTCTTCTTCTTTTTTCCTTTTCTCTGTGCCTCCTCTCATCCTCCTTTCTTCTTTGTGATTCCCCTCCAACAGCAGTAAACGGTTCGACGCCATTAATTTATCTAACGGTTTGTAATACATGAGGAGTGTCGTTAGAGAAATCGAGTCGTCCATCCGCCGTACCCGCCGCCTCCATAATTTAAAGTCTAGATCTTGTGTTCTTCTTCTTCTTCTTCTTTGATCTCTTTTTGGGACATTTTTTGTCGCCTCCATATTTCGCCTACATGCGTCGCTTTAATCAATTCGTCATTGTCTCTGCCTTTGGTCATCGTTGCCACTTCTTCTATTTCGACGGTCATCGTGAAGAACAGAAGGCGTTGATGCACTCTCACACATTTTTAATATTAAAAAATCGCAAATCTATCTCACCCTAAAATCCTAAATTTCAAAAACCGATCGCAAATAGTAAGATAATTTTTTGGCGACTCTCAACCATGACAATAGGTTCATTGAGTACAACATATTCGATAACATCTTTTGAGGTCTCCGCTAAGTAAAAACCTCTGATCATGCCTATGGGTACTAAATTCTTTAGGGAAACTGTTGATTTTTGTGAATGATGCGTTATTGTAATAGCCAATGGTAAATATGTAAATAATTATAACTAGGGTTATGTATATCAAGACTCTTGTGCTCATGTTTGGGAATGAACACAGAATTATTATTTTGGATGTCACCCTTACTATGGAATCAAAGCATTCCCTTTAAGAAAATACTAGTGTCACTGATCATTGTCTACCGTTACCAACCTCACTGTGGCTCATGTCTATTATCGTCTCACGTAGATCTAGTTCGTATGGTTCGTATATTGTCGTCTCACGTGAATTTGGTTTGCGACTCACGCGGTTCTGGTTTATCTGTTGTTGTCGGCCTTCATCTTTTTCAGTTCCTCTCTCTGTTTTCCTCAGCACCTTCGACTACCTCCGTTGAATTGATCATATATCCGCTTACGTGTTTTGATTCCTTTGTTCTTCGTCGTGCTCTCGTGCTTGTTGTGTTTGAACGTGCCTTTCTTCCTCTTCGTGCCTGGCTTCCTCGTCGTGCCTTGTTTTCATGTGACGTGTTTGCTATGTTTTCCTGTTTGCATGTTTGCCTGCCTTTGTCGTGTCGTGTTTGTCGTGCTCTATTTGTTGTGCGCTGCTTTCCTGTGCTTTGTTTTCGTCGTGAACCATGTCTGTTGACGCTAAGAAGACCTCTTAAACTATTCCTTGGAAGACAATCTCACTGTATGACCTAACCTCTTATGATAATTCGGGTTGCATCATCTCTCACGTGGTCTTGAACGATCACAATTATATTGATTGGCATGGAAAATTCGAACTACTTTACGCTCCCAAAAGAAGCATGGATTAATTGATGGGTCTATACCTAAACGTGATGATGATGATGAGGTGTTGGAGGATTGGTGGGCCAATAACTCTCTCTTGGTTTTGTGGATTTGAAACACTATTTCGTTAGATCTCCGATTCCATGTGTCTCACATCAAGATAGCTAAGGATCTTTGGGATGATAATAAATAGCATCATCCGATTTCTAATGGACCAAGGAATCTCAAATTGAAAAAAGGATCTTTCCATCAATGCATACTACAACAAGCTTAAGTGGCTTTGGGACGATCTTGATGTTTTTGACCCGTTACCAGTGTGTACGTGTGATGGCTGCCGATGTGACTTGCAAACGAAATTGCATAAAAAATGTGATGAGGACGAATTTCATCTCTTCCTTCTTAGCCTTGATGATACGTTATATAGCACGGTTCGGTTGAATCTCTTGGCTTATGATCCTCTTTTGAGCCTTAAAAAAATGGTAGCAATCGTAGTTCAGGATGAGGATGCTCACCCAGTTGTTAAAAGCACAGAGGCACGTCAGGAAACTATGGCTTTTACAGTACATGATGCTCTTGTGGCCGCATTGAAGCTCATGATCTCACTATTGTGTGCTCTATTGTGGTCGGAAGGGTCATGACGTAGACCGGTGCTTTTAGATTCACGGGTACCCCGATTGGTGGCTTGAGCATAATGAAACTCATGGTCCCGACACTCGTGGTTCAAGCCATGGCAATCGAGGCCATGGTGCTTCTTCTTTGGTGTCCTCTGGTGGACGGGGACGTGGGGTTGTTGTCAAAATGAATGCGGCTCAAACACATTCCACACCTCCATCTCATTCTTTTCTGACCCCTCTTACTGATTCGGATAGGACGAGACTCAATGGTGTAACTAATGAACAATGGAAGTCCTTACTTGACCTCCTCACGAATAAGATAGGTGCCAATGAGATCTCCACGGGTAAACAACGGTCGGTGTCCTTGATATTGGACTTCGGTTATGGTAACCATATGACATGATGTCTTGATCTTCTCACTAATCTTACGACCATGTCCATGTGTTATGTTGGTTTACCTAATGGAAAAACCACTTTTTCCACATAGAAGGGAACATTGACTTTGTTTGGTGCCCTTAGTCTACATAATGTATTCTTTGTGCCTGATTTGAGTTGTCATCTTATATCTCTCTCACAATTATTAAATGACGTTGAGTGCATCGTACAGTTTACTGATAAACTGTATCTTATTAGGATCGCACTACGGGGATGCTGATTAGAGTGGGTGAATAACGTGAAGGATTCTCGTCTTGTTTATCCGTCGGCTCAAGTTCTTAGCTTAGTTTCTGGTGTTGGCATTGAGTTTAATTATGTTTCTCTTTCAGTAATAAGGCATGTGATATCTGTTATCATGCCAAACAGACTCGTAATTCTTTTTCATTAAGTGATAATAAAAGTGCCCATATATTTGGGTTAATCCATAGTGATTTGTAGGGGTCTTATCGCACTCTATCATTTTCGAAAGCAAAATACTTCTTGACTATTGTGGAAGATTATTCACGTGGCACATGGCTTTATCTAATGCGTTCGAAATTCAAGGTTTCTAAATATCTACAAGGTTTTGTTGCTATGATGGAACAACAGTACAACACGAAAACAAAGACTATCCGGAGCGATAACAGAACATAATTCCTCTATCTTTCTGATTATTTTTTTTGCGACAGGGGTTCCACCACGAGACGTCGTGCGTAGGTATGCCCCAACAAAACGGACGAACGGAGCACAAATACCGACACATCCTTAATGTCGTGTGTGTATCCTTACCGTTGACTATCTCATTAACATAACATTGTTTATGTTTCTTCATGGTAAAACTCTCTTTGAGGTTCTGAATGGCTCTCCACCTTCGCTATCTCATTTTCTAGTTTTTGGTACGTTATGTAATGCTTGTAATTAAAAGCATAATGGGCATAAATTTGTACCTCGGGTCCCCCGGTATGTATTTGTTGGATATTCACAGGGATATAAAGGTTGGCGATTATACGATATCGATAGCCGGCTATTCTTGATTTCTCGAGATATGGCTTTTGTCGATACTGAATTCTCTTTTCGGGACATATCTAGCTTCCCTATCCTACCGATGTCGAAACTTGGCTTCGCCTCTTCCCCTATCTTGGCTATTGCTAAGGAAGAATCTGATCCTTTGATTGTTCTTGTTTCGCCTAGGGACACTACACCCGAGTCGGTTGTGAGGGGGGGTTATCTTCCTCTCCTGCTTTGCCATCGACTTTTATTGATCTCATATCTCCAGCCCCTATTTCGGAGACTCTAGAACATGGTCAATCTGTTCCATCACCTACAACACCTGAATCTGTTGCGCCTATTTCTGCCGATGCTTTTGAGATTGTTTCTTCTTTGACTCCTCCCTTGATTGAGATATCATCTTCTCCCACCATTCTGAACCAGTCAAAACTTAGTCGTGGCCTCTGGCCGAAGAAACGGGTGACTCGGCTTCATGATTATGTCATCAATACCATACAAATTTTGAGCCCTGCACATGTTTTGCCTACTCCGATCACATCTTCACGTAATCAGTATCTGGTCTCTCACTCAGGCTCTTGTGACAAATTATCTGCGGCACATCGTACTTTTCTTGCAGCTGTGACAACACATGTTGGACCTACCTCGTACATTGAGGCCGCCAAGGACCCCAATAAGTGCGCAACTATGCAAGCTGAAATGGATGCTCTTGTAAAAAATGACACTTGGTAAATGGAATTGTTGTTATCGAGAAAGAAGGCCATCGACTGCAAGGGGATTTATAAAATCAAATACAGACTAGACGACTAGAAGGCACGGTCAGTGATATTGGGCAATCGAAAAATCGAGGGATTGGACTACACGAAAACATTTGCACCAGTAGCCAAGATGACAATGGTATGAGTTTTTCTCATCGTGTCCGCATCTCTGAATTGAGAAGTTCATTAGACGGATGTCCATAATGCTTTCTTGTACAAGGATCTCGCGAAAGAGGTGTACATGAAAATTCCTTCTCGTTTCGAATCGTCAGGTTATGGTCGCATATGTCATCTCAAGAAGTCTCTATATGTCTTGAAGCAAATTCCACGGTGTTGGTTTGACAAGCTTGTGTCAGCTTTGGAGAATTATGGCTTCCAACAGTCGTATGCTGGCTACTTTCTATTTACCTTCCATCGTGGATGCATTCGACTGCATATCTTAGTGTATGTTGATGATCTTATTGTCTCGAGTAATTCTCCACATACCATCCAAAGTTTCAAGGACTACTTAAGCTTGTATTTTCATATGAAGGACTTGGGGATTCTTACGTATTTTCTCGGTATTAAAATCGCTCTAATTTCAGCTGGATTTTATCTTTCCCAACGCAAATATGCACTTGATATTATCTCAGAGACGAGTCTTCTTGGTGCAAAAACCGTGTGTGTCCCATTGAGCAACATCACCATTGAACAACATTACGGTCTACCCATGTCGAACTCTAATCCATATGCAGACCCGACCAAGTATCACCGACTTGTCGATCGCCTCATGTATCTCAGGGTAACACGTCCTGATCTCTCCTACAACATCCATACATTAACACAGTTTATGCATAATCCTACATGTGATCATTGGAACACAGTTTTTCTTTGTAGTACGGTACTTGAAGCAGAATCTTGGAAAAGGTGTCCTTTTACGAGATTCGGGTGATCTTCATCTTACCGCTTGGTGCGACTCTGATTTGGCGGTTGTCCACTTGATCGTAAGTCTCTCACAGGATGGATTGTGTAACTTGGTACATCCCTAGTATCTTGGAAGACTAAGAAGCAAGCTACGTTATCTTTGTCTTCAGCAAAAATCGAGTATAGAGTCATGACTATGACGGTTCGAGAGCTTAAGTGGCTGAAGAATCTTCTCTAAAGTCTTGGCGTTGTTCACATGCGTCCTATGCATGTCTTTTGTGACAGTTAAGCGGTGTCACATTATATGTGCTAATCTGGTCTTCCACGAGCGTACGAAACACATTGAAGTCAACTTTCACTATGTTCGCAACGAAATTGTTTCTGGAAATGTTGCAACTCAGCATGTCTCCACCAAATGTCAACTTGCAGATATACTCACTAAGGCGTTAGGAAAGAAATAGTTTACTGATTTTGTCCAAGTTGGACATTGTTGATTTATACGCTCCAACTTGAGGGAATAATAGCCAAAGGCAAGTATGTAAATAATTATAACTAGGGTTATGTATATAATATCTTTTGTGCAAATGAACACATAATTATTAGCTGTCATATTAAAGCCCAAATAGGGAAGAGAAATATCATAAACAAAAACTACATGATGTTTTGGAGGAAGAAGATGATGGTGAAATTTGTGAAGAAAAAGAAAGAAAATTCGGAAGATGAGAGAAAGACTTTCCAAATATTTTGTTTTGTGTTTTAAGTCATCATCTAGGTTTAATGAAAAATTCACACTGTAAACAAACGTTTATCATGTGGAAGCCAATTAGTAAATTAATATATTACTGTGCAGTGTTTCACAAGTATAATAGTGAATAATGTAAAAATAATATATGTATATAATTCTGATATGAATAAATAAATTACTTGGCTAAAATAAAATTCTTCTTTAAATAAATTATCATGTTTTTTACACTGTAAGTTTACTCCATAACCGCCTGAATTTTTCAATAGTTAATAATAAACCTCTAAAAAATCAACACCCCTCATAACCACGATATAACATATATACAATCCTTATTGTTGCTAATGAATAAATGAAGTGTCATTAGATGAAATAAAGAATGTCGAATTCGATATGATATATATGGATTTGCACTAGTGTTGATTACGAGTAAAGAAAATATTTACTTATAGACCAAACATGAATGAATAGTAAGATTCAGAAGCTGCTGATTATCATTAATATTATACCTTTGCACATCATTTCGTTTTCGCCACTACTTAACAAAAAAATATATAGAAAGATATATAATCTAATCTAATCTAATCTTGAAGAAAGAGGATTACCCTAAGAAATGAAAAAATAAAAGACTTCGCGAATTTTTTTTTTTTTTTTGCAACTATTTTACGAAAAATCTTAATTTAAAATAATTGGAGATTCCAAATCCTCAAAGCGATTCTTCTAACTTTTAACTTCTAACGGCGTGTAAACACTTTCTCCAGATTATCCGGAGGAGTGAAGAACTCTCTAACGGTGTTACTCCGGCATCTCAACGCCGGACGGCGTTTTCTCGGAGCTGGAGGACACTTCAGCTTCGCCGGAATCTTAGTCTCTTTTTCCGTCGGCGTCTTTGAGCACTCTTCTTCTTCTTCCGTTTCTGATCCGATTTTGGTGTTCACCGGCTTCAGCGAAGCCCGTATTGAAATTCCCGCGATGACCCACTTCTTCCCTTCGGAGTCCATACATCCTTCGACTTGAGACTTCTTTGAAAACCCCATTGGTATGTATCTGACTGATTCAAAAGGGGTATGTACAGTGCCCTTGTGATGCCACAAGAAGAGGGCTGAGTTTCTTAAAGCGAGAAGAACAACAATAAAGGGTCTTTTTTCTCTGTTTGGAAGAAGAAAACACAGAATAAGAACAAGAGGAATCGGAAGAAAGTGAGAAGGAATAAGAACAGAGAAGAGAAAAAACTGTTGGAATTATTAGGGTTTTTTCTTTGGTAGGTGATAGCCTTTCTTTAAAACAAAAAATTCAAAGAGGGATTTTTGGTGAAGGGGAAAAACAGGAAATGTGTTGGTGCGATAAAGAAAGAGCTTTATATAATCAAAGAAATATTCTCTTAAACACGAGTTGTGGCCTTTGCCGCCCCCAGAAAAAAGGGGGCCTTTAGATGATGTGCGAAAGGGTAAACTTGGAATTTAGAAAATTGGTCTGCCCGGGAAATTACGAGCAGTCTGACAACCCGAGTGAGAGGAATTCGTTGGCGCCATAGTTTGAGAGTTTTTGTTCACAACGGCTCTTTTTCCCGCTCTTGATAGTTTCATGATTTCCGATTTTATCCTCATGTTTTGGGACAATTTGAAATAATGCTTTTAAAAATCCACATAAATGGATAAAATCGAGTTTCAGATGTCCAAACGGATTACTTGACCATCCAAAATTTACTAGATGGATCTAATATAATATATAATGGATATGTATTAATTAATTTATTTTTTAGTTACTTTTCATTGGAAATCAATATAACTCATCATAATATATGAGGGTTCTTTTTTATGTGATATAAGTAAAAAATCATTCTTTTGATACTATGTATTAGAATTTTTTTTAAAAAAATGTAATTTAAGAAAATTCATTCTTCTGTTCATATATATCTTTATATTGGTAATCCATATATGTAATACAACTAGGTAAACATATTGTTAATCTTTGAGAAATAATTTACTGAAGGAGATACAATCGAGAGAACCAATTGAACTCATCATATAAAATAAATAAATAATGTTTATTATTAGTGACGTTGCGTGATATTATTTATTAAAACAATTTGAATATGGTATAAAACATATGAATATAATATATATAAATATATGTGTGTATTACGTTCTCATGTCATGATATTTTAGGTTTTATCAGTCCATTGTCAGATGTAAAAACGGTGCCGTACCAATTAATTCTCTGGGCCATGTCCTATAAGCTCGACTGGACAAACACGGGCTTCATGACAAAAGCCTAATAGCGACATGACGTTCATCTAACTCAATAATTTGTACGTACAAAACCCTATTGCCAAGTTAACATTCTGTCATAGTTTAGACTAATGGTGGACAGTTCGGGTGATCGGAATAGACCTAACCCTACTAACTTAATCTATAAAATCAAAAACTCAAATAAGTTAAGGTCGTTTCGGATTGAAAGAAAAATCCTAAACAAATCCTAATACTGAACCGTCCCTCTCACTCACACATTTAAAACTCGTTTCAAATTCGAATTACTCATTTAGAATCCGAATTATTCGTATTTAAATAACCCGAAAAATTCGAATTACCCGAAATATCTAAATAATCCAAATACAATTTGTTTTTTTTTTCAATATTTCAAAATCCGAACCCGGATCGAAACCCGAGGAATCCGTCCTAAAAATCAAATGAATTTTTTTTGTTCAATTTTTTATAACTCGAAGATCCCGAACCGGACTGACCCGAAAAACCCGTCTCGAAACCCGAATTGTCCACCCCTAGCTTAAATTAATGAGATATTTACTTTTTTATTTAAGTGCTGATTATTTAAATATAACATAAGAACCAAGGTTTTCGTGTATGGCTGAATAATATTTGATCCGGACATAAATAACAGAAAAAAGTGAGATCTTATAGTTTAATATTTCGAATTTTGTACGGAACAATATGTTATATTGTAGTGATTCGGTATATGAATATATTGATTCATATATTTAATATTTGGTATAATATTCAAGTTTTAAACTAATGTTTTAGTTGAATTAAATTTAAATCTCATTTATTATGATTTGAATATTCCGGTATTTAACTTTTATTTATGATGTACCAGAGTTTAAAATTAATTTTTAAACTAAACTATAATTCATGCATTCAATAATACTCAACCATAAAAACGAGTAACAAATGGAAAATTATTTGGTTGTCTAATCATATTCATATATGTTTTCATGATGATAGAGTTTTGAATAAATTATTCACAACGGCACATCAAGTTCAATAGGTTTCATATATACACATATATATACGTATATATATAGTTTTATCAAGGGAGATAAATCCGAACATCAACACTAGGTATCGAGATATTAAGCAATTACGTGGATAGGGGTTTTATAAACGGAATTAGGTGGTACGAGAACCTATAAAACAATCATATTTAAAATATTTTAAGAAATATAGGCAAAAATAACGCGGTTAATATAAATTGATTTTTTCGTGGATATGATACATCATGAGGCGCACGTTGAGATTAGGGCCGACGTGGTATCACGTCAGCGTTAAAATTGGAAAGAAAAAGAAAGACTCTTATTTCCTCTTTCCTCGTGTTTACCTATTTTATCTATTTCACCCTATGTTTCACATTTATTCTATTTCTCACTCATATTTCAGTCAATATTTTATTCTCTTTTCATGTTTAAAAATTTTACCTATAATCCTTCCATTTAAAATTCTGTTAAATCTTTTAATTTTAATCCGGATTTACCCAATTTCGACCCGACCCGACCCGAAATTAATTTAGACCCGATTTAGACTTAATTTTGACCCGATTTAGACTCAATTTTGACCCGATTTAGGTTTAATTTTGACTAGCATTTAGATCAAATTTTGACTTGGTTTATAATTAATTATGAACATAATTTGAAACCAATTTTAACCAAAATTTGGATCCAATTTTAATTTTTACCCTAAACCGGATCAAAATTAAAATATTTAACGGAGTTTAAACGAAGAGAGATATAGACAGAATTTTTAAACATAAAGGGGAATACGATGTTGATCGAAACATGAGGAAGATATAGGATAAATGCGAACATGAAGGAGAATAAACAAAGTAGGCAAACATGAGAAGAAAATATAATTTTTTTTTTTAAAAAAAAAGCGAAATAATATTGAAGATAACGGAGATCATATCGGACCCACACATGAGCCGCCCATTTAGCTAATTGGGACCCTATCAGTCAACCCTCTGATATCAATGGGCCATGCTTTCATTTTAGGTTTAAAATGATTCCACCAAACCATGTTAATGATTTCGTTACTTATAGTCGGAAATGATAAGATATAAATATAGATTCATCGAGTTACTAAATCATTGTGAACAGTAGTTTTTTCCTTCTCTAAGTTTATTGACTAAATCCTCCATTATATTGATTAAGTTACCAAATCATATTTGGTCAACGATATGTGAGTTAAACACAATATTTGAAGCGTTTAAGAGGAAAAAATGAAGGGATTCAACAATTCAAAAAAACAAGGAAAACAAGTGATAATATTGGTTAAAGTTAATTAGCAATGAAGATTTTTACAAATTGGGAGTTTGTGTTGAACGAAAAACTCAGTATCACAAAGTACATAACGTTTAAATCACAAAGAAAGAGAAAAAATGAATATTTGAAAAGATTTGAATAAGTTTTATGAGAGGTTTTGTAGAAAAATATTAAAC
Organism: Gynandropsis gynandra; assembly: GCA_036759665.1. Classification (NCBI taxonomy): domain Eukaryota; kingdom Viridiplantae; phylum Streptophyta; class Magnoliopsida; order Brassicales; family Cleomaceae; genus Gynandropsis; species Gynandropsis gynandra. The sequence goes on from CM071865.1 coordinate 21,114,749, forward strand.
TATTAAATTATTTTTTGATGAATAATTCGTGGAAAAATCATTGAAAAATCTAAAAGTATTATAAGAAAATAATTTTAAACAGTTAACACAAAAAGTGTATAGTTATTGACTTTAATTTTGATTTCAAGACCCATAAAATTTTCGAAAGAGTATTCGACTATGTAGTTTACATCCTCAAAGAATATTTAAGTATACTTTACAACTATATGGTATAAATGGATTAAAGTTGCATGAACTCCGCACAAATACATAACGGTACATAGCAAAATTTTATATTTTTTTAAAAAATATTTTTTAATCCTATAGAAGTTTTGTATTTTTATCCGATTAACGAATTGACGCATAATAAACCAATCCATTAGCCATATGGCAAGACTCAAAACTCATGAATAAATGGGTATAACAAACTTTGGATGAGTATTTCTGGTTACGTGTGCCAAACCACCAAACCAACAGAAAAACTCAATTCATATTCTTCGGGTTCAAAATTAAAAACTCATTCAATTCAGTTTGATTTAGAAAAATTCGAAAAAATCTAAATTAAAAAATATTATGTTATTTTATTTGATCACTAAAAATTAGGTGTCATTCTAATTTTATAAAACATTAAAACATATATAAAAAACAAAAATACAATCATTTTATCGGAATTATCCAAATAGTCCATTAAAATTAGAATTCATATTACAATTCAAATAATCCATTACAGTTAAAACTCAAATTACAAAAAATATTTAAATAATAACATAATTTTAATTACCCGAATAAGTTGAAAAACCAAATCTAAAGAGCAACTTTTTTGGTTTCTCATGCTGCCACATCATCGTCGTGTTAGAATTTTTGGGTCACACATGTATTATTTATATGTGTTATGTCATTATTTAATTAGTCTAAACTAAAGTGGTCTAAGTGAAATAAGTATAAGACTAAAGGCATAATTATTATGATGTTATTGTGTAGATACCACTTGTGTAATTTCTAATTCGGTAATTTCTAATTTGATGTGGGACCGAATTAGAAATAATATATATATATATATATATATATATATTGAGGTTATGGTCCCCAATGCATAACACACACAAAAAAACACTCTTTGTATCCCCATCAACAAAGAGACTAGGTTCTAAGGTTATTGCATTGGAAGATCACATACCCGAAAAGCCTACGACCATATCCGATGCATCCATCAGGTACGCTTCCGCATCTGGCAAAAATAATTACTACAATTGGTATCAGAGCATGTAGAAATTTTGTAAATTTTGGGGAAATTTTTCCATGGTTGTATATTTTGGGTTTGATTTTTCTATGCTAGTCAATTCATGTTGGCGTGAAAGCATGTTTGATCTAGTTGTAATGTGTGAAATATATTTAACACCATTAGAATCAATAGTATTAAGTTATGATGTTCTCTCACATGAATTGAAGTTTTGTGAATATTTTTGTGTGTGAATATTTTGGTATGTCTTATTAGTTTACATACCGCACAAGGAAAAAGTTCTTTGGCAAAATTGATTTCTTCACATCGTTGTTTGGTCTCTGTCGTGGTGACGGGGTTCAGTACTTCGTATTTGACCGGAATACACTATAGAAACGGTGGTTATGGGAACGGCGAAACGACGTAGATTTGGTACGGTGTTTCATTGCGGTGACCATTGGGTTTCTATTCGTAGAATTGGTTGCATGAGTCGCATGATTCATTGTTTTTAATGATATTTATTTGTTAATTATCTTACCGGGCGAATAATGCATTTCCTTCATATTATTTCCTTTTGGATTATGGAAATTATGAATAAAAGGAAATTCGATCAATTATATGATTGATGTGTTTCCTTTTTTGACTGATTTGTTTCCTCCTACTTATGCACACCTTTAAATGATATCATGAATGCAATTATTAAAGGAAATGATGAGGTTTCGTTTTGAATTATTCGTTTATTATTTTTATTAAGCATGAATTTATTACATGCAATTACGTTTTGAATTATTCATTTAACTGATATCATAATTAATTTATTAATAATAATTAAAAAGGCAGGATTTGAACCCACGCCTTTTCGAACCAGAGCCTAAATCTGGCGCCTTAGACCACTCGGCCAAACTGTCTTTTTTCTTATATTCAGTTATATTATAAGGAAAATGACTTTTGCATGCAATCAACATTTAACTTCATTGTACAAGTTTGATGCTTTTAATGATTTAGTAGAAGTAAGATGACACCAAAGTGTCCTCTCTTGTGAATATTTTTCATGAGAAGTATTGAATGATATATACATGTTTATCCATGCGAGTATCAATCGACCCAAAGAAATATTCATATTTGGCCGGATTTCATATGTATCTGTGATGATAAATATGTGATAATTCTTTGGTTAACTTGTGATGATAAATCGGTCCAAAGAAAGGTTTGTTATTTAACATGTCTTATTATCAATGTTTGATCATTACATCAAGGTATCACTAGCAATTAATATTATTGTCCAAAGACTTCTATACTTGCGGTAGAGTGGTCTTGGAAAAATTAAAACCTCTGATCCCACACATCAAGTTTTTGGTGCCGTTGCCGGGGACTAGTTTCGGTATTAGACTTAGGATTTCATTGAGTCGAGATCCAGTCAAGCTCGGGACGTTAAACAAGCGCTTATCGGGAGGCAACCCGACTTTTTTAATTTTCTTTTTATTTCATTTGTAGAATTTATTCTTATTCTTTTTGCATTGATGTACTCGGTCAGATATTACGTTGTGTTTTCACTTTTGGATTGTGTGATTCGGATGTTGCACTAGGTATCTTGAGATGGGTTGTACAATCATATGTTTTGTTGATTGGTTTTGATACCTCATGTTATAATTTGTTCTCTTTTTCAGTTAATCTTGCTGCAGTATCTGCAAACATCGGCTTGATTCCTGCTCTTAATGGTTCCAACTTTAAGGAATGGAAGAATAAGGTCAAAATAGTTTTTGGGTGCATGGATCTGGACCTAGCATTGAGGATTGAGCCCCCTATTTCTCCTTCGGACACAAGTTCTGCTGAAACGAAAAAAAAAATGAGAAATGGGAGCACTCAAATCGCGTAGGTCTTCAGATCATTATGAGCACTATTCCAGAAACCTTTCGAGGTGCTGAGGATCTCAATCTCAAGGATTTCCTTGATGAGCTTGAAAAACGCTTTGTTCAAAGCGATAAGGCTGAGATAAGTGTGCTATTGTATCGCTTTAGCACCATGAGGTATCAAGCCAAAGGAAACATAAGGGAGTACATTTTGGAGATGGCAAATATTGTTTCAAAGCTCAAGACACTTAAGATTGATATATCGGAAGATGTACTCGTACATTTTGTCTTGAACTCTCTTCCTGGAGATTGAGGCGCTATTCTACGTCCTAAAGGTTAGAGCGATGCGTATTCTTTGGTAAAAATAAAAAAAACAAAGAAAAAAAAGCTTTTCAATGACGTCGCTCTTCACTCCGCTAAGGTTACGAGACCTTAGAGTTTGCCATTGGCAGCCTGGGTCTAAGTAGAAAGCCATCCCTACATAAAGCTGAAAACAATTGCTTCTTTTGTAAGAAACCTGGACATGTTAAGAAGGATTGTACCGCATACCACGCTTGGCGTGTGAAAAAGGGTATGTTCCTTACTTTGGTCTGTTATGAAGTTAATTTAGCTTCAGTGTCTAGAAACACTTGGTGGTTAGATTCTGGTGCTACTTCTAACATCAGTGTTTCGATGCAGGGTTGCCTGAGCTTCCGAAAGCCAAGTAATGCTGAAAGATGCATTTATCTCTTCGAAGCGGTAGGATTGCATGGCTCGTGACTTTCGGTTGATAGAAGTCTGAACTAGGTGCGCTTAGACTTGAGTTCATGTGACGCGTTGTTTTGCATGATGGCTATCTCTTCGAAGCTTTTGTGCTAGTGTCCATTATTGTTTTACTCTTCTTGTCCTCGATTCTAGGTTTGCTCGAGGACGAGCAAAGGTTAAGTCTGGGGGATTTTGATAACACGTTATCCGTCGTAGTATTTACATGTTTCTTAGGTTTAGTTTTAATTAGATTTCATGGACTTTACCGAGTTATTGAGCATATTCGAGGCTTTTATCTACATTTCGTGTTTTGTGTAGGAAATGAAGACATGAAGGAAAACACGAATAATTACGGCAATTCCAACCCGAAAACGTT
>CM071865.1:21119049-21135102 GCA_036759665.1 Gynandropsis gynandra
GACCTTTTAGAGTTAGGATTCGAACCAGACTTGTCGGGTCCACCTTTTTCTCAACAAACTCCTTGATTTTAGAACGACCAATTTCTCAACAACTTTCCTTGAATTTTGAACGGTCTGCATTTAAAAAGAACAGAAGGGGAGAGCCAAGATCAGACTGAAAAGGCAAGAGAACAAGGGGTACGAATAAGGCAAAGGAGAAGAGAGAGAGCACGGCCGAAGAAGGAGACTTCGGGCAACCGGAGGATTCGTCGGAGGTTACGCTCGGGATGATAGGGGAGTCGAACACTTACTTCGTTTTTGTTTTCTTCTCTATGTATTCTGAGTAGTTCTCGTTGCCATGGGTTAGGGATGCCATTGTATTGGATCGTTTAAGTTATTAATGCTTGATTTCGGTTTTGTTGAATTGAATGGTTCGATTCGTGCGTAATGCCTTCATACGTTGTTGATTTCAAGTTAGGATAAGACTAGATCTATTCTACAGATATTAAGCATGTTTGGAGGAGATTAGAGATTTGTCTAGGCTTGAGAGAGTCATATTTGAGTCTCGTGAATAAACTTTCGAATGAATTAGGTTAACGAGAATTTGGCCAATCAGTTAATCTATTTAGGAATGGTAGTAATCGAGGTAGAATTCCCATTGTTCTTAATGCATCTAGAAGTTCCGCACTACATAGGGATATGAGTCTCATTGATTTCCTAGATAGAGGATTTAGGCTTACGCCAAGTCATTTCGAGCATTAGGGGTAGAGTTCCCTACTGTTCTTCATGTATCTAGATGTTCCGCGCTACATCGAGAGATGAGTGACGTTGATTTCCTAGGTAGAGGATTAGATATTAGTTCCCCATCGATTGATACAAACCGACTTCATGATCCTTAGAAACATCCATTGCATGTTCCGGTATTCCCAAAGCCCATGGTACTCTATCTTGTTGAGTCTAACTTCGTTATCCTTTATTATCTTTACCTTCCCGTCTCAATATCTTATATTGATCGATCTTCTTCTCGTGAATTCTTAGTTCTAACGCTGCACTCAGTCCCCAGAGTTCGACCCTTGTACTACACGAACCGTATACTTGCGGTAGAGTGGTCTTGGAAAAATTAAAACCTCTGATCCCACACATCAAGTTTTTGATAATCTTTATATGCTTGACACTGTTGAGAGATACCATGAAAATTTAACTATTGAATCACGTGGTATTAAGCGTCAAAATGATAATTTAACTTCGGGAATGCTGTGGCACAAACGCCTAGGTCACATCTCTAGAAATAGAGTTGAGCGACTTGCGTCGAATGAGATCTTAGATTCCATTGACTTCACAGACTTCAATGTCTGTGTTGAATGCATTAAGGGGAAACATACCAAACTAAAGAAACTAAGTGCATATAGAGCTATAGATGTCTTAGAATTGATACATACGGATATTTGTGGGCCATTTCCGACTCCATCTTGGAATGGTAAAAAATAATATGTATCATTCATTGACGATTACTCTATATAGATATGCATACTTATTTCTTATTCATGAGAAGTCTCAGTTTTTGGACGTGTTCAAAGCTTTTAAAGCCGAAGTTGAGAATCAACTCAACAAAAGGATTAAATCCGTCAGATCTGATCGTGGTGGTGGATGCTATGGTCGATATGATGGTTCAGGTGAACAACGTCCATGACCTTTTGCCAAGTACCTAGAGGAGTGCAGAATCGTCCCACAATACACCATGCCGGGGTCACCTAGCATGAATGGTGTATCTGAAAGACGAAATCGAACTCTTAAAGACATGGTGAGGAGTGGCTTTCAACCGATAGACGCCTGAACTAAGTTTTCTTAGGTATATATTTATTTGACACATTGTTGTGCATGATGGCTGATTTTTCGAAGTACTTGTGCTAGTACCCAGGTTTTGTTTAACTCTTCTTATGCTTAGTCCTAGTTTATTTGAGGACAAACAAAGGTTCAAGTCTGGGGGAGTTTGATAACACGTAGTGTTGTTTAGTTTTAGGCTAAGCATCTAGGTCATTTATGCGTAGTTTGCATAGCACAAGTTACAAAACCGACATGAATGTCCTTGATCATCTCGTTTTCGTACACGATTCTCGCATGATTTTAGAGATGTTTATGACCATAGTTGCGAGGTTTACGTGTGATTTTGTATTCATTTTACTTAGTTTCGTGTTTTCGTATTCTTATAGGTTTTAATGCGTATTCGATTCATTTCATAGCTAAGGAGCATACACGGGATATAATTCGACATTGAAGGTCACAGCGGATCGAACGGAATGAGAAGTAGACAAGTCATGGCTAAGAATGACCAAGTGCACGACCGATCATGCATCAAAGAACATAGCCCGGTCGAGCAAGATCACGGAACGACCGAACAACAACTTTCATCATGTGCACGGTCGGGATTGGTCTCTAGCACGGTGTGTAGAAAGGGATTTCGTATATTGATTCCAAATGAATTACATCAGTTATGATATAGATATACAAGATAATATGAAACCCTAATGGAGTAAATTGCATTTATGTCCTTTGTGCTAATATGCCCCCGCAAGACGGAGCACCTTCGGTGATGCCGATCTTGTCACAAAGTGTAAGAAATTGTGGCTAAGTGAGGAGCACAATCGAGAACTTTGTTGCAATTCATCCCCGAGAGATGTGCACAACCCGGGCACACATCATGCACGGTCAGGCACTCTCTTGGTGAGAGAGCACGGTCGGGCGTCCTGTGCAGCACAGTCGGGCTAAGTGACGAGCACAATCGAGAACTTTGTCGCAATTCATCCCCGAGAGATGTGCACAACCCGGGCACACATCATGCATGGTCAGGCACTCTCTTGGTGAGAGAGCACGGTCGGGCGTCCTGTGCAACACGGTCGGGTAGCATATACAATTTCATCCCCGTAGCTTGTGCATGGGTCGGGCGTTCCAAGAGCACGGTCGGGTATCCTACCAATGAAGGCAGCACGGTCGGGCATCAAGGGTAGCACGGTCGGGCTTCATGCAAAACAACTTGTCTAAAACTACAGAAGACGCATGCCCGACCGGGCATGACATGAAGCACGGTCGGACATGACTATGTAAAACGACCAACCGAGGAAATAGGTGGAAATCAGTCGGCCAAAGTTTTGAATTCAAATTAAAAAAAAGCCAAAAGAAACAAGATCCACCATAGAAACCACAATCCACGATCCACCATCCACAACAGGATTCATATCCACCATCCATCAATAGAGTCCCTTGGACGGGAGGCACACAAGGAGGTGGAGATTGATTCGGGATCATCGCTCGTTTGATATCTCTATGCTCTTTAATCTACTGTTTTGTTTGTGATGTTTAGATTCATGAGCGAGTAGTAGATTTGTTCTAGGAGAAGGGATTAGCCCATGGCTATTCCGGAACCGTCTTTGATTCGTTTATGAATGCATTTTCCTGTTTCGTATTATCTATTATTTGTATGAGAACTTACTGTCTTGTGTTTATGAACATATATGCATGTCTTAGGGATTAGGAGAAGTACTGAAAGGTAAATTCTAATCCTAGAAAATCAAGCTTACTGAGAACTTACTGTCTTAATTGTATCTACGAATGGCCACGTATATGCATGTGTAAGGGATTAGTGATGCATGTCAAGTTAACAAGTTAACCTAAGACTACCCACAACTGCACGACACATGTGTAGTAGTAAGGTGTCGATCCCATGAGAATTAATGTAACACGATCTAAGAATAAAAAATAAAACCAAAGCTTGCTGCGAAAGAATGAGGATGATGAAATGCAAATGTGATGGTGATGCAATGGATAAGTGAGTTCTAAACAAAGAGACAAATGCCCTAGGAAACCGGTTTCACCGCATAGCTTCCGTAACCTATCTTCGATCTCTCTAATCGTGCATTCCCTATCTGGATATCTGATAACGTCTATTTTGTTATAGTATTTTAGTCTCTTTTTATAGTTATTTTCATCATTCGTTTGAACTTTACCAAGCATTAAAGCATCATTTAGTCCTCTTTTAGCGTTCTCTCGTGTTATTGCAGGAAATGAAATATCGGGATACAAACACGAGTAAATGAAGCAAAACTAAGCAAAACACTCTCCTATCATCTATGCACGGTCAGCATCCAAAGAATCATAAACAAGAGAAGAGAAATGGAAGCAATGGCCGCTTACAAAAAAATGGAAACAATGGCTGCTTATAAAAATGGAAACTTTCGGTGGTTGGAACAAAAATGGAAAATTTCGGTTCCTAGAAAAAAAGTAAGAAGAGCACGGTTGGAAGATAAAAAGGAAACATGTTTTATATAAAATAGAAGCAAGTTTCTGGAACAAAATGTAAACTTCCAACCGCCTACACAAAAATGGAAAGATTGCTGTCTGCACGAGAATTGGAAACTACAACCGTCAAAGATAGAAAATGGAAATGGCTGCTAGAAAAATTAGTGGAAATGAAATAAAAAGAAAGAAGGCAGCAAAGCAAAGAGGAAAAGAAGGAAAAAGGAAAAAGAAATTGTTGCTGAACAAGAGGAAAAGGAAATACAACCCGCTGAAGAAAATAGAAATCGAGAAAATGGAAACTAGCGAAAAAGGAAATTTAGCAAAACAAGAAAAGGAACGTATTGGCTGCATAAACCAAAAGGAAATATGGTTAGAGAAGAGAAAGCGGAGCTACATGGCTGGAAAATAAAGAGGAAACGTTTACAATTACACTAGAATGGAAAACCAAGAGATGAAAAAACTCGGAAAAGGAAAACTGCAATTGCTTTAAGAAACAGAAAATTCCAGCCACTAGAGAGGAAAGAAAGGGGACGGCCAAAGAGGAAAGATTAAAGGAAAGGAAAGAGGAGAAAGAGGGCTAAAAGGGTAGAGCTTCAGCAACCCAATTCGTACAGAAAATTAGAAAGAAAAAAACAGAGCACACGTGGAGAGAGAGAAGGAGCAGAACGCACACACGAGGGCAAGGACGGAGCGACGAAGCCGGAGCGTGTAGGAGCTGTGAAGACATCGGTAATAGGATAGGGAGGAATCTCATTCGTTATCCATGTTGAATATAGTTATCTTTTGTGTTTCGTTTTCTAAGTTCATGTCCGAGTAGGTCCATAGCCATAGGTTAGAGAGCTTTGCCGATATGTAACGAAGTCTTGTTTTTAATGCTTGGTGATTCTTAATGTTTTCGTTCTTGTACTCCACTTGAATGAATGATTTTTGTATTTGATCGTTTTCAGATTGATTGGTTATTTTTAGTGCTTTCGTTCTTGTACGCCACTCGAATGAATGATCATAGAAGTTTAATGAATCTACGCCAGGGATTAGACTTTGTAACTTAGCCATGATTTAGGATTTAGTCGGTTTAGAATCTACGGCAGGTCGATCGATTGAATCTAGGGATTAGGATAGTAGTCTTAATGCATTTAGTGGGTGAGATTATGCAATCGGAAGATTGGTAGTACGCACGCTAGGTAGTGGACAAGTCTACGCCGGTCAGTTCCTATATTAGAGCTTGAATTCCCTGAATACGTGATAGTATCTAAGACCATGATCTTGTTAGCTCATCGTGCATCTCTCGAAACCTGTGGTGTTTAGTTCATTGAGTTTAATCCGATATTTAGTTAGTTAGTTTAGTTTCATTCACATTCTACACACTTATTGATTTTACATGTCCTATTCATTAGTTTACTAGCTTTAGAGTTGCATCGATTCCTCGTGTTCGACCCTGGTACTATACGATCCGTATTCTTGCGGAAGAGTTAGTCTAGGTAATTATTACTTGAGATTAACCAGATCAATATTTGACGCGGACGATCCTTATGTAGAACCTACTCTCTCTCAAGGCATAGGAACGTGGCTAGATTGAGTCATCCCCTACTTTCGTGGCTGACACCCCATCTAAACCCCATTATGATTGATGATTCACCCGATACAACCCTCAACCGTTACTACCCTACTTTCTTGACCTAGTCTTGGTTGTTCTAAGCCTAACTTTCTAGGACTAGAATTCACCTTTCAGTCCTTCTCCTAATCCCTAACACATACATATATGTGGTCACCGTAAACACAAGAAAATATGTGCTTAGACAAAGAATAGATAATACGAAACGGGAAAATGCATTCATAAACAAATCCAAGACGGTTTCGGGATAGCCATGGGCTAATCCCTTCTCCTAGAACAAATCCACTACTCGCTCATGAGTCTAAACATCATAAACGAAATTAGTAGAGTAAGGAGCATAGAAATATCAAACGAGTGATGATCCCGAATCAATCTCTGACTCCTTGTTGTGTATCTCGTTAAAGAAGGTTCTTGAATGGATGGATGGATGCTGTGTACCCTCCTAGGGTTCTCCTCTGTACTTGCTTCTGAACTCAATTTGGGGTCCCTTTTTATACAAATTCCCCGTTGGAGACATTCTAGGGAAGCTGTTATAGGCATGACCCACACGGGCTAGGAGGCCACCCGTGTGGCCTCCTCATTTTCTCCAAAACCCGCGCGTACTAAGGGCTAGCACGACTCGGGCAACAACTTCTTGAACACCACCCCGCACGGGCTAAGGAAGACACCCCGCGGGGGGCCTTATCTCCTCATGTCAAGTTGCATTCCTTACCAGTTTTTCGTCCCGTTTGCTCCGTTATAATCTTTTATGCTCATAAATTGTCTCGTGTATCTTCTTTAGCTCCGAAACGAACCAAATACGCATAAAAACCTATAAAACATGAAAACAAGTAAAACGGATACAAAATCACATGTAAACATCGCAACTATCGTCATAAACATATCTAAAATCATGCGAGAATCGTGTAAAAAAATGAGATGATCAATTCGCAGAAGGACTGGAAGGTGAACTACGCCCAAAAACAAGGCAACACGCAATTCGGGAACACATACAACCCGAATTGGAGGAACTCACCCGAATCTCTCGTATCGCATTATCAAAGTTAAACAAATAACCTAAACTACCCGCAAGTGCACGACACGGGTGTAGTACTTCAGGTGTCGATCCCACAGGGACTACGCAACATAACCTGAACTCAAACTACGAATGAAACTTGAAAATGAATGAAATATGGGAATTGAGAAAGAAATACTAAAAACAAATAAACAAACTAGTTTAAAAATGAGACAAACGTTCCATGAATTCGGTTTCACCACAAGACTACCGAAACCAACAATCAACCTATCTATCATGCAATCCCAGTCAAGTTATCTAAGGCAGACAACCCTAATATGATATCTACCCTCTCTTAAGGCATATACAAGTGATCTAGTCAAGTTATCCCCTACTTTCGTGGCTGACACCTTGAACTAAACCCATAAGATCTGTGATTCATCTGTTTTACCCTCAACCGCTACTACCCTACTTTCGTGGCCTAACCTCGGTTGTTCCGATCTTCTAGGACTAGAATTCTCCTTTTGGTCCTTCTCCTAATCTCTAACACATGCATCTACTTGGCCTTCGTAAATTCAAGTCATTCAAGCTCTCAGACAAAGAATAGATAAACAAAAACGGGAAGATGCATTCAAAGATAAATCAAAGTTGTTCCGGGATAGCCATGGGCTAATCCCTTCTCCTAGAACAAAACATACTACTCGCTCATGCGTCCGTAAACAAACATAATTTAAGTAGAAACCAAACGAAACCGAAGTCTTGAGTCTATCTCCAATGCTCCTTGTTTGCCTCCTTCGCAAGAATCTCCTCCTGCTCTCTACTCTCTCTCCTCGTGTGAATTCTCCAAACTAACTCTCTAACTGAAGCTCTCCTAGACCCCTAGCTCCTGTTCTTCCTTTTCCTTCTTCTTTTCTTTCCTTTTCTCCCCTCTTTTCCTTCTGGCCGTTCGATCTTTTCCTTTTGCTGCAGCAGCCACCAATTTTGCCTTTTCATGAGTTTTCATTCTTGAATAAGTTGGGCAACGTTTACATTACTTTCTCCAGCAAAATATCACTTATTCCTCTTCTCTAAAGTCGTTTTCCTTATTGTATAAGTCCCGAACAAACTCCTATTCATTTTAAGACAAATTAACTTATCTAGAGTTGCAGGTGATAGACGCGACCCGCGCGGGCTGAGTATGTGACCCGCTCGGGTGCGGTGCACATGATCGCGTAAGAATGTGATGGAAAACATGGTGACCCGCTTGGGCTAGGGTTAGCTTCGGTCGGGCTGGTGCGTGCCCCGGTCGGGCTGGGTTGTGGCCCGCTCGGGCTGATGCCCCGTTCGTGCTGCTTGCTTGCCTGGGTCGGGCTCAAGTTGCTGGACAAACTTGCCGAACTTAATGCCCGCTCGGGCTAGGGAGTTACCCGCGTGGGTTGAAGCTATTCCTTGCCGATTCTCGTCCAGTTTGTTCTGTGATGATCCTCGATGTTGGTACTTTGTCTCGCGTACGTCCTTTAGCTCCAAAATGAGCCGCATACGCATTAAAACTTGTGAGAACATGAAAACACGAAAACAAGTACAACAGATACAAAAATCATACGTAAACATCACATCTATATTGTAAACATCTCCAAAATCATGCAAGAAATACGTATGAAAACGAGATGATCAAAATCCTCCAGGCTTGAATGTTTGCTTGTCCCTAAGCAAACGTAAACGTGGAACACGTGGGGTATACAAAATCCGAGAATTCCCTTTTCTCCTAGAAATACGGCTAAAGTGAACCTAAGCGATCAACTAGCACGTCGAGAGCAAATTCGGCCTAATTAAGTTTTCAGTCTTCATCCTAGGTTCACCAAGGCTACCCACGAGAAAGTAAATCAGAGGCAAACTAGACAAGCCACCGTAACTCTCTCCACCAGACAAGACTTCAGAGAAATGCTAAACCTAGAACAACCCAGGATACTTGTTTCTTTTCCGAGCTTCTTTCTTTCTTTTTTTTCTTTTTTCCTTTTTCCTTTTCTTTTGTTTTTATGTCTTGTTTTTTTTCTTTTTTCTTTTTTTCTTTGCATACACACTAGGCTTCTAGGACGTCGGATTTGAAGAGATCCAGCCTCTACTTAGACCCAGACTACCGATGACGGTATACTCATGCATCTCGTTCAAGAGTGCAGCGGAGTAGGCGGCGTTTTATTGTGCCATGCCCTTAGGACGTAGAAAGATGATCGCCAACCCACCACTTAGACCTGAACCATCAAAAGAGTATCAAGGTCGATGCACTCATATCGATTTTAGATCATGCTTTTAGGCATTATTTCTATCGACAGCGGAGTGTTAGAGTGTGCTTTTAATCTGCAAAATAAGCTCGATTTCATATGATCTAATAATCCTCATAAAAATGAAGTAAAGCATCGTCTATACGAAGTATGACCATCTGGATAGAGAGAATAAACGATAAACTAGCCTAGCACCCTCGTCTAAAGCCCCCCACAAGCAACACTAGGAAAGAATTATGACCTATTGTTTTTCAATCGACTGATAAGCTCTAACGCTTAAGTATCCTAGGTTCATGGTTCATGTCAAAACGTGGCACCGGACAAGTGCCTGGAATGACTCTGACTCACGAAAGTAAAAACAAACTAAAAACTACGAGATCAAAGAGAAAATGAAAGAAAATGAAACGAAATCACCTGACAAACGTGAGCTGCTCCCCCAGACTTGAATTGAACGGCGTCCTCGACATGAAGCTCCGATGGAGGGTAAGGGAAGTGAAGTCATGTTTGTGGTGGTATATTATTTCGTTTTTGGGTTTTTTAAATGAAAACGAGTCTTAAACTAAAAAACTAAGAAAAATAGAAACAAACAGCTGGGTTGCCTCCCAGAAAGCGCTTATTTAACATGTTTAACTTTGACGTCTCCATTCCTCATACGTGTGTGACGGGTGGATCGGAAAGAGAGATGGAGTTTCCACTTTCGATCGGTTGAGCAGCTTGGTAGAGCTTTAGCCGCTGCCCATTAGCTTTGAATGTTCCACTCGAATCGCTCCATAGTTCCACTTCTTCATGTGTGAAGACTTCTCGTACCTGAAAAGGACCAGACCAACGAAACGGTAGTGTGCCCGAGAAAAGCTTAGGACGAGAATTGAAAAGTAGAACTAAGTCACCTAGTAGGAATTCATGAGGTAGGGTCTTTTTGTTGTGCCATCCCTTAGTCATTGCTTCTTTCTTTGGCACGTCATGCACGAGATTCACTCGTTCGCTGCCCCAGGTTGGATAAATGGTATCTGCATCGAAACGTTCATGACGTCCTTTTCCATTACCTCTTGCAAGTGCGAGTGCAGCCTCCTTTGAGTTTCAGTGGAAGATTCATGGCTGTCTTCCGTATAAGTTCCGTGCGTACATACTGAAGAGGTGACTCTTCTACGCTTCTTTATGCGAGGGGGTGACTTTCTCATCTCATCTGCACTCAAGTTAGCATTCATAACAGCAGGGTATGTTTTATTGGATTCAACATACTCATACCGAAAAGAAGACGGAGGTGGCTCGGGCTCAAGTTTGGACGTCTTCTCCACTGCGAAACCAGCATGCGCTCCGTGTGGTATCTCCTCACATGAGGCGTCTCCTAGTGCTTCAATAGCATTCATGAATTTCTATGCACCTCAGCTCCTTCGTCCGTAAATCCAGCATCTTCGCAAACTCGTGTTAAATATCGCACAAGAGAATCGGGAATACTTACTTGATCAAGCGTGTCTTTTGATAACTCGTCTAGCGAATCAACTCTAAAGCAAGACTCCTTGGATAAGGGTCTGCTCATGGGGCTGGACAGGTTGAATTCGATCATCTTATCTCCGACACGTAAGGAAAGCTTTCCTTGTTGTACGTCTATCATGGCACCTGCAGTAGCTAGGAACGGTCTACCAAGAATAATAAGTATCCTAGCATCTTCCTTTATTTCAAGTACAACAAAATCAGTGGGAATGAAAAGCTCACCTACCGTGGTGGGAACGTTTTCAACAATTCCCACCGGATATCTTATCGAACAATCCGCGAGGCATAGAGACATCTTTGTAGGTTTGAGATTTCCGAAGTCCATCCACTTGAAAACTGAGTGTGGCATGATGCTCACGCTTGTCCCTAAATCGCACAAAGCATTATCAAAATCAATATTACCTATTGTGCATGGAATGGAGAAGCTTCCGAGATCCTTCAACTTTGGTGGCAGCTTGTTTTGAAGGATACGCTGCATTCCTTGGTTAGTGCTACCGTCTCATTATCTTCGATATGCTTCTCCTTGGAAAGAACCTCTTTGATGAGTTTGGCGTGATTAGGCATCTTTTGGAGGGCTGCCACGAACGGGATGTTGATGTCAAGCTTCTTGAGACCCTCTACAAATCTGTCCACTCGTTCTTCATTCTTACTGCTCACCAACCGTTGAGGAAACGGTATAGGAGGT
Organism: Gynandropsis gynandra; assembly: GCA_036759665.1. Taxonomy (NCBI): domain Eukaryota; kingdom Viridiplantae; phylum Streptophyta; class Magnoliopsida; order Brassicales; family Cleomaceae; genus Gynandropsis; species Gynandropsis gynandra. Next base: position 21,130,362 of record CM071865.1, read on the forward strand.
TTGTATGCCGGTGGAGCAACATATGGTTTGTCTAAATCTGGTTCAACTCCTTCCATAATCGCAATCGTACCTTTATCTTTTCTCGGTTTGTCTAAATCTGGTTCGACTCCTTCCATAATCGCAATCTTACCTTTTCCTCTATTCATGGACGTACCAGCAGCTTACGCTTGCTCTTTGAAGGGCGTAGGCTCGATCATATCATTGCTGCACACAAAAACAGCATTCACGTACTCTCTCGGGTTCAATTCGGGTTTACCTGGAAGTTGTCCGGGATTCCGAGAGGATGAGGCATCCTGCTGTGCTACGGAGTTCTCTAAACTCTTCACATGGTTGCTCAAGGATTCCATCTGAGTTTTGAGCTTGTTGATCGCTGTCCCCACATCCGCATTGAATTTGATTTGAGTTGAATGTTGCTGCTTTTGCTCCTTGATAAATTCGAGCATTACCGCCTCAAGGTTCGACGAGGGGGCTTGAGGAGGTTGAGGAGCTTGCGGAACTTGCTGATCTTGCTGAAATTGCTGATTATTTTGCTGGTACGGCTGTTGTGGTTGCTGAAATCCCGAATACTTCATCGGTTGAGTCATTCGGTATGACAAGTTCGGGTGATTCCTCCAATTCGGGTTGTAGGTATTCCCGAATTGTGTGTTGCCTTGCTGCTGGGCATAATTCATGTATTCCACATTCTCTTGCAGCGTGCATTGATAAGCCACATGTTCTGTATCTCCGCAATTCACGTAGCACATGGCGTTCGCTGCATTACCCGTTGTTGTGCTCTGATTCGGCTCATATAGGCGACGAGTGCTGTTAGGCATACCTCTCGGTGTTGACCAAATAATGTGGTTCATGGAGAGGTTATCGATCAGCTTGTATGCCTCCTCGACGCTCAGATCCATAAATGATCCTCTAGCAGCGTTATCCAATGTCATTCGGTTTTCATCTGAAATTCCGTTGTAAAAGGTTTGGATAACGTACCATTGCTCGAGACCATGGTGTGGACACATCTGTAGAAGATCCATAAATCTGCCCCACGCTTCAAACAAAGTTTCTCCATGTCTGCATCTAAACGTTGTGATTTCCCCCTCATTTGAATCGTCTTGCTCGGAGGAAAGAAGAGCGATAAGAACAATGTGCAAAGCTGATCCCAAGTCGTGATTGAACCAGCGGGAAGCGATTGCAGCCAAATTTTCGCTCGTCCCCCAATTTAGAAGGGGAAGAGTCGCAGTAAGATCGCGTCCTCTGAGACTCCGTGTATCTTGAATGTACCGGAAAGCTCAAGGAAGTCTCTGAGGTGCTGATGGGGATCCTCGTGATTTCCACCGATGAATTGCTTCTGATAAAGCATGTTGATCATCGATGGCTTAATTTCGAACTATTCCCTAACAACAGCAGGCATCCTTATGGCTGTTTGCACATTGTTCATGTTCAGCACCACATAATCTCTGAGGCGAGGTGGTGGATGAGCATGTGGTTCTCGCGGTTGAGGCACGAGTTGTTGTTTTGCATGTGCCCCAAATTATCGGGAGGTAATTGAAGCTGTCAATGGCCGTTCTGATTATCCATATTCTCGTTGATCTGACGGCGGTGCAAAGGACAAATAAAAATGATTTACGTAGAAAGAACGAAATAAAACAAAACAAAAACCAAAACAAAACAAGAAACACTCTAGGCTCGAATCTATGACGTGTTGACAATAGTCTCCGTAAATGGCACCAAAAACTTGATGCGTTATCAAAGTTAAACAAATAACCTAAACTATCCACAAGTGCACGACACATGTGTAGTACTTCAGGTGTCGATCCCACAGGGACTACGCAATACTAGCTAAACTCAAACTACGAATCAAACTTGCAAACGAACGAAATATGAAGATTGAGAAAGAAATGCTAAAAACAAATAAACAAACTAGTTCTTAACAATGAGACAAACATTCCACGAATCCGTATTCATCACAAGACTACCGAAACCAACAATAAACCTATCTATCATGCAATCCCAGTCAAGTTATCTAAGGCAGACGACCCTTATATGATATCTACCATCTCTCAAGGCATAGACATGATCTAGTCAAGTTATCCCTACTTTCGTGGCTGACACCTTGAACTAAACCCATAAGATCTGTGATTCATCCATTTTACCCTCAACCGCTGCTACCCTACTTTCGTGGCCTAACCTTGGTTGTTCTAAACCTGATCTTCTAGGACTAGAATTCTCCTTTCGGTCCTTCACCTAATCCCTATCACATGCATCTACTTGGCCTTCGTAAATACAAGTCATTCAAGCTCTCAGACAAAGAATAGATAAACAAAAACGGGAAGATGAATTCAAAGATAAATCAAAGTGGTTCCGAGATAGCCATGGGCTAATCCCTTCTCCTAGAACAAAACAAACTACTCGCTTATGCGTCCGTAAACAAATATAATTGAAGTAGAAAGTCTAAGGAACATGAAAACCAAATGAAACCGAAGTCTTGAGTCGATCTCCAATACTCCTTGTATGCCTCCTTCGCAAGAATCTCCTCCCTCTCTCTACCCTCTCTCCTCGTGTGAATTCTCCAAACTAACTCTTTAACTGAAGCTCTCCTCGACTCCTAGCTCCTATTCTTCATTTTACTTCTTCTTTTTTTTTCTTTCCATTTCTCCTCCTTTTTCCTTATGGCCGTTCGTTCTTTTCCTTTTGTTGCAGCAGCCACTGATTTTTCCTTTTCATGAGTTTTCCATTTTTGAATAAGTTGGGCAACGTTTCCATTACTTTCTCCAGCAAAATATCACTTATTCCTCTTCTCTAAAGTCGTTTTCCTTATTGTATAAGTCGCCAACAAACTCCTATTCGGTATTGCAATCGTGGAGGGAGCCGCACCAGATTTAGAGAAGCCATACGTTGCTCCACCGGCGTATGTACCTCCTGTATCGTTTCCTCGACGGTTGGCGAGCAACAAGAATGAAGTGAGATACGAACGGTTCGTAGAGATCCTCAAGAAGCTTCACATCAACATACCGTTTGTAGAGGCCCTCCAACAAATGCCCGTACACGCCAAATTCCTTAAAGAGATCCTATCCAATAAGAGGCGTATTGAAGAACGTGAGACGGTAGCACTGACCGAGGAATACAGCGCCATTCTTCAAAACAAGCTGCCACCCAAGTTAAAAGACCCCGGAAGCTTCTCCATACCATGCACCTTAGGGAACTTCGACATAGAAAAAGCCTTGTACAATTTGGGAGCAAGCGTGAGCCTTATGCCACACACGGTCTTCAAGCAGATGAACTTTGGAGATTTTAAACCTATGCAGATGGCTTTACAACTCGCAGATCGTTCGGTAAGATATCCGGTGGGAATTGTAGAAAATATTCCCACCAAAGTAGGTAATCTTTGTATACCCGCTGATTTTGTTGTACATGATATTGAAGAAGATGCTAGGGTACCTATTATTCTTGGAAGACCTTTTCTAGCTACTGCATGTGCCATGATAGATGTACAACAAGGAAAGCTCTCTCTACATGTCGGGATGAAAAGATAGAATTAAACTTGTCCAACTCCATGAAAGGACCTTCCTTCAAGGAGTCGTGCTTTAGGATTGATTTGCTGGATGAGTTAGCCAATGACACGTTTAAACATGTAAGTGATGTGCGTAGACTCAAGTAATAAATTACCTAGACTAACGCTTCCGCAAGAATACGGATCGTGTAGCAACTAGGGTCGAACACAAGGAATTGATGCAACTCTAAAGCTATTGGACTAATGAATAAGACGTGTAAAATCAATAGTAGATGGAATGCAAATGCAAACTAACTAAACTAAAGATAGGAATGACTCAGCGACAAATCACCATAGGTATCAAGAGTTGCACAACGATGTAACGAAGTTCTAACAAGATCAATTGTCTTAGATACTATCACGAGTTCAGGGAATTCAAGCTCTCCTATAGGAACGGACTGGCGTAGACTTGTCCACTATCTAGCATGCATATACCAATATATCTATGGCGCATCTTACATGCATAGACGCATTACGACCGCTATCCTAATCCCTAGATTCAATCGATTGACCTGGCGTAGATTCTAAACCGATTAAACCCTAAATCATGGCTAAGTTCCAAAGTCTAATGCCCTGGCGTAGATTTATTAGACTTCTAACATCATCAATCAAGTGGCGTACAAGTATTGAAGCATTAAGATCAACCAATCAATCTGAAAACATGATCAAATAAAAAATTCATTCATATCGAGTGGCGTACAAGTATGAAAGCATTAAAATCCACCATTCTTTAAGCACAAGACTTCATTACATGTTGGCAATACTCTCTAACCTATGGCAATAGATCTACTTGGACATGAACTCAGGAAACGAAACACAAAAGAAATCTAAATTCAACATAGAAAGAGAATAAGAAGGCTCCCTATTCATCAACCGATGTCTTCAATAGATCCTCCATCCTTCGGATCCTTCGTTCCGTCCGTCTCAATCCTTCCAAGTGTGTCTTCTATGGCACTGAATTGTCCTTGAGTCCCCCCTTTCTCATCTGGTTCGAATCCCCTTTTAATAGATCTGATTTCCCTTTGTTTGGCCGTTCTAAATCTTGGGGATTAGTTGAGAAAAACAAGGGCCCGAGCGGGCACAGCTTCTACCCGCTCGTGCAGGCCTTGTGCCCGACCGTGTACACCGATTTTCACCCGAGCGGGCACTTATGACCGGGCGTGTTCCTCTTCAGCCTGAGTCGTGCAAACCTACGGCGCATCTTGATGA
>CM071865.1:21147720-21179746 GCA_036759665.1 Gynandropsis gynandra
CAATTCCACCCGATCGGGCACACATGCCCGAACATGTTCCTTGAGCACCCGAGTCGTGCAAAGCTACGGGGTTGTCTTGGAATCAATTACCCGAGCGGGCACACTTCCAATGCCCGAGCGTGCATGTCCTATGATGTTGTTTCCGCTCCTTTCGCTCGGTGTTTGAGTGTTCACTTGAGTCCATGGCCTTGCACAAGTTGAACCTTGTCACTCAACTACGTTTTTGGGGTTAAATTGCCATAATCTCTCGTGTTTCTCCTCATGTCTTCGTTTCCTATGCAAAACACGAAATGTAGATGAAATCCTCGAATAAACTAATGAAATCTAAATAATCTACTCAAAACTAGACCTAAGAATGATATAAAAACTACAACGGATTACGTGTTATCATGTGCATGAGTCGGGGAAGAAATACCACGTCCGGGGCCTCAGCCCGAGTGGGCAGCAAGTCAGCCCAGCGCGCAGCAGCTCAGCCCAATCGGGCAACACCTCAGCCCGAGCGGGCTCCCTCTTTTCATCGCGTTCTTGCGCGATCATCTACGCCGTACCGGAGCGGGTCACTTACCTTGCCCCCGCGGGTCGCGTCCGTCACCTGCAACTCCAAATAAGTTAATTTGACTTAAAACAAATGGGAGTTTGTTGGGGACTTATATAATAAAGAAAACACATTTAGAGAAGAGGAATAAGTGATATTTCGCTGGAGGAAGTAATGGAAACGTGGCAAACTTAATCAAGATTTTGAAAAATCAAGAAAAGGCAACAAAGGGAGGTGGCTGCTGCAAGGAACTAAGGGGGGAGCTAGAGGGACGACTAAAGACAGAAACAAATGGAGAAAAGAGAGCACACAGAGAGAAGTAGAAGGAGAGCAGCATGCACGCACAAGGGCGAAGGACGAAGCAAGGAAGCCAGAGCGTGGAAAAGCTGTTGAAGACGTTGGTATTGAATAGAGAGGGATCTCATTCTTTATCCATGTTGAATATAGTTATCTTTTGTGTTTCTTTTGCTAAGTTCATGTCTGAGTAGGTCCACAGCCATGGGTTAGAGAGCTTTGCCGATATGTAATGAAGTTTTGTTCTTAATGCTTGGTTATAATATTTGTTCGTTTCAGATTGATTAGTTGTTCGTAATGCTTTTAGTCTTGTTGGCCACTTGAATGAATGTTTATAAAAATCTAATTGCATTGGGGGATGAATTGGATTTTGGAACGTAGCCATGATATGAAGTCTCAATTGATTTAGAACCTTGGCCGGTCGGTTGATTGAACTTAGGAATTAGGATAGCGATCTTAATGCATCTAGTAGGTGAGATTACACAATTGGGAGATTGGTAGTACGCATGCTAGATAGTGGGTTTAGGCATCGGGAGAGTCATTCCCTAGAAAAGAGCTTGAATTTCCCGAATACGTAACAATATCTATAACCATGATCTTGTTAGAACTTCGTTGCATCATCGTGCATCTCTCGAAACCTGTGGTGTTTAGTCATTGAGTTTATCCTATTAATTAGTTTAGTTTAGTTTCATTCGCATTCCCATCACTTATTGATTTCACACGTCTTATTCATTAGTTTACTAGCTTTAGAGTTGCATGGATTCCTCGTGTTCGACCCTGGTACCATACGATCCGTATTCTTGCGGAAGCGTTAGTCTAGGTAAATTATTACTTGAGATTAACCACATCACACACACATTCTACACATTTTACCATAATTTTGTAGATGCTATATAATGACGTTGTTAGAAATTGGTAACGAGTACACTAACTTTTGTATCCTCAATTTCTTTGCTTAAATCGTACAAGCTGTATCCGCACATAGTTTCAGGTTTGTACTTCATCTTGCACATCTTTGGTCATTTGAAGAATTATGCATCCTCCCTAGGTATTTAAAACGTCTATGCTCGTATCGAAACACTCTCCTATATAAGAAAGTGTTAAACTAGAGAAAATAATACAACTAATTAAATTAAGATAAATTTACACTTACCTCCAAAGGCAAAATAAACTTAGGAGATGACCAAGTTTTCTTTACTTTGTCTTTAAAATTGGTGAGCATGCAACGAATCTCACGAAAAATCTGAAGCAACATGAACCTTTCCCACAAAAAGTTGATGCAATCTTTCAGGTGATCGATAATTCGCACCAAGAAGTAGTCAATGGGGCCATTGAATCTATTATTTCCTCCAATGACCATGTCCAAAAAATATAAGATGGTGAAATTCAACCGACCTTCGGATCTGGACAAAAGAATATCTTAGTCTTTACATCATTTGTAGTGATTGACCTTTGGGTTTTTCAATACCTATCCTTGAACCCATCGTCATGAAGTCTAACTAAATTTTTAGATATTGGTGACATTTAAGTCCAGATATGGCGTTGTTCTTTATCAAAAAATACAGGGTATGCGCACCATTAAGAACAAACCAGAATTCATGTCTCTTGTTTGTAATTGTAGCATAGATAAGCAACATCTGCATTACCATAGTTTTGTTTTGTTTTATCCTTTCCATATGGAATATATTCTTGAATTAAGGATGTTCCACGAACCATTCCAACTCTTCTCGGTACAGGACTTCTCGCATTTCTCTTATTGTATTGAAAATAGAGCACTTCGTTGAAATTTTACAAGATTGCAACAACTTGTAGGTTGGAAATAGAATCCTCTTGGATCTATAGGTTTGTTTGTTTAGGTCTATAAAAAAATTAGGAAAAAGAAAAGTTTTGTAATGTAACAAGCCCCAACAATGTTGTACAACGTGCGTGTACAATGTATGGTTCAACGTTGTACCACGTTGTTGCACAACATGGGGTGACATGAAATTGTCCCACAGCTTTGTATAATGTGTGTAAACATGGAAAAGTTTCAGAAAAATTGTAAAAGATGAAAAAGTACGAAGACGATGAAAACCTAACGATGAACTTTACCATGTATACATCTCTTTTTTTACAATGACGATAGTAATTAGATGAGGATACTAGGGATGTTGAAGATTTGAGATTTTAGTGTTTTAAGAAATTTCTTGACAGATTTGGAGATATTTTACGAAGATTTGTCATAAAAGAGGTGAGAAGCTTTTTTCAATTCGTGGTAATCTTTCGAGCGATGAAGCATTGTAGTTAGTTAGATCAGTGGATAAGACAACGTCATACGATGTTGGCTTTGTGGGAACCTGTTGAGAGACAGAGTGTTGTATTGTACTGATGGTTGGGGGTACATTGTGACCTTGCAAGATCTTCAGTGTGTTGGGGTTGGACTTTGCGAGTGTATGCCCGAGATAGAATTGTACGGACTCTACCAGTTATGATCTGCTGTGGTGCTAGTCTTAGACTTAGGATACTTAATGTGATGATAGATCTTTATTTTGTGTTAATTAGTTAAGAGTAGGAGAATACGTGGTACAAACTACGTACACATATTAATCTAACTAAGTGTGTATTTCGTACTCATCCTATTTGTGTGTTGTCTTAGATGTACATGACATGGCGAGGAGAAACAACAATGAGGTTGAACAACAACATCAAAGCTCATAGCAGACTGATGAAAGATCCGTGCAAGAGGTCTCGATAAGCTTTATTCTGTATTTTGTACTTTTTTATTATCGTCACTATGATTTTATGTATTTTATTTTGATATATGGTCCAGGCCACTGTTATAGAAATAAAACATTTATTTTGTTTTATAATGTGTTTGAGCGATGATATATGTGGCCACCTCTTGGAGGTGATGGTGGGCACTCGTAGTCCCGAGGTAATTCTGGGATGAAGGTGTTACATGCGTAGTAGTCTAAATGATTGAATAGAAATTTACACTGCAAGAGCATGTAGGTTTGTTAAATATGTTCAATGTATAGGTTATTAGGCTGAGACATCAGTACTATATATATTAGAAGAGGATTTGCATTACAAGAGTACTTAGGTCCATGGGAGATGATGAATTTCCAAACATAAATAAAAATGATATTTCTGAATTTCTTAACAAGTCCGTATACGTGAGAGTAGTTCTCGAGTCTAGAATCACTATCCCAATTGTCTATTATGGTAGTATAAGTTTAGTTTTATTGTTCATATGATACACACACCTACCTTATACATTTATGACCCTAGTTTTTTGTAGGTTATTAGATAAAATCTAACTTAATCATGTGTTCGATCCTAGTATTACACAGTCTGTATCCTTGCATAATATTTAGTCTATGTATAAATTATTAGGACTAATGATGATTTTAACTAATTTAGTTTATGAATCTAGGTCATATTTATGTTTATATATTTGGTTTTTTTTTCCATTGACATCTCCCTTTTGTTTTGTTTTTGTTTTGTCACTTACATATACTTGGATTATGACCTGAAGTGTTGTAAGTTCTAAAATTGTAGCGCTTGATCCAGAAATTGATAGGACCACAAGGACAATCCGAAAGCAAACAAACATGAGGAAGATGAAAGACAATGTCAAAAATGGTTTCAACTACACATACTTGGAGCTACAAACCACTTGAAGTAGATTCACACCAAGGAACTGCATGGAAAAACCGAGCGTCGAGCGAAAAGAGCAAAAACACGAAGTTAATCCATCCCGCTCGTGCTCGTAGAAGGCCTCGCTCGGGTTGTACCCCTCAGAAGTTTTAGCCCGATTCTGGTGTCTCCTATCATGTGCATGCCGCATGAGAAGCCAAGAGCCTGAGCCGGTCCTATATATTAGCCAGTGTGGATCGTGTGTCGTAACAGAAACCCTAGAAGCGTTCAAACGAAGGAAAAGACTAAAAAATGACACTCCAATTAATAGAGGAACGACATATAACCATAGGGACGAAAAAACACACAGAGGAAGCTCAAGAGAAGGTGGAGAACGAAGGAGACAACATCAGAACACCGGTGACGAGGTAGGGAAGTCCGAGGCATCGTATTCCTTACTCTTTGTCGTGTCTAGTGTTGTTCTATATTGTTTTGTATAAGAATCTATGAGTGAGTAGGTCTGTAGCTATGTGTTAGAGACATCGTTTTTGTAAAGGATGCTTGTGGTTATGAGTTAATGCTTAGATCTTTCAAAGTTTTCTTGAATTTCGGTTCTACGATCAATGCGATGAATGTTCTATACTTGTGTTGTCCACTCAGTAATTTAGGATTTCATGTTTAACTGGGAGGTTAGATTATGAATCCGGAAATATTGATTGTTGATTGAGTTCAATTGATGAGAATCTGACCGGTCGGTTAATCGACTCAAGAATTAGGATTACATGTTTAATGTTACCGTAGTTACGTGTTAATCACTATTAGAGGTAGGATTACATTTTATTGTGGTTAGGGAGTTTAGGTGTCGAGATAGGTGTCGAGAGAACCATTCTCTAATTATGAGCATGAATTTCCCATTATCAAGATATTTTGATTGGTTTATGATCTTTTGTTGGCTGCATCCTTGAAATTTCGGTAATCCAAAACCCGCAGTGTTCTTAACAAGCCAGTCTTTTGCGTGTCCTTATTGCTTTAATAATTCGTTTAGTATTCTCAGATTTTATCACATATCATCATCACTTTTATTTGTCTAAGTTTGGTTATATTCTTAGCTTAGGTTGCATTAGTCTCTAAAGTTCGATCCTGGTATTACACCGATCCGTATGCTTGCGGTAAATGAGTATTAGGCATTTTATTTGCTTCAATCGTGCAGTATTAAGAATAATAAGTCTCTAGAGATGAAAAAAATCGAGATAGATTAATTGGCATATTAATCGCTTAAAAATACTAGGTAACAACATGATATGAGGTGTGAATTTGTTCCCATTGGTATGGAAATCTTCCCAAAGGGCTCTTGGACATGCCAAAGACTATATTCACCCTTACATCGAGGCCTAATGATAGCGACACGCTAACTTTTGAAATTCCTTTCCCCGTCGTAATCTATTTAAAATCTCCGAACTAACTGAGGTTGTTGTTTATTAATATATAATGTTACAACATCGCATCCAATTCTTGTTAAAAATAAAAATATGATTATGTTTAATCTTTTCCATAGGCGGTGAACTGCACAATGATTGCAACAATTGTGGATGTCCTCTCAACAAGTGGATAAACTACCTTTCTTGCAAGTCTTGCTCTCGGAATGTTAATGCTGGTGTGGATGAGTCTTATACTTCTTTAGTTGAGAAGAATTTATACTATGATACGTGCAAGTCAACAACAGACTCGCCTCTCTCTTGGTAAATGTTGTCCTTTCGATCATTTATCCCTCTCTAGGTTGCAACGATAATTGATGCACTCTTCCATGGTATCGCGTCTATGTTTCAAGCCATTAGGGTCACCAAGCTCACCGACATCATCATGGCCATAGAACTGCAGGTCATTAAGTTGTCTCTCTATTGATATTCGTTTACGCTTTGTTACCCATGTATCTAACTCAATAACCATCTTAATGCAAACAAGAATTGTAGCAGCCAATCTCTTCCCACAAGTTCCATGGGATCCGTATGCATTTCCTTCTATTTGACCTCACAACTCCAGCTGGCTGTAGAAAGCATTAGTGTCAATACCAACATAGCAAATGTCGAGTACGATTATGGTAAAGAAAATGTCATTACTCCTTCATGAATTAGAGTTGCTTAGTACCCTTATTTTGGTTTTGTGCTCGTGTCCATGGTTTCTCCTATGACCTCTGCTTATCAATCCATGTATGTAATGCGGCTAATACGCTTTGACTTAAGACAATATATCTATCCACCGATCTCATTATGGTCTTCAAAAGTATGTATGCGTGTACCCAATTTGTTCACACTTACACTGACATATTTCTTCATGAATTAGAAAACAAAACTGCCAATCAAGCCACAATAGTATTTAATGTTTGTTAAACAAAAGAACAACACAGTTTTTCGTTTGTTTAACAAGTTGGAACTCTCGAAACTATGATTTGCTAAGAAAGAACTACTTCTTGCATATGCATAAATGTCTGAGGAATTCACAAGAAATACAAGAACATGAGCATAATCGTTCACGTTACCAATTACATTGTGTTTTCTTAACAATTCCAATTTAGACTGTATCGCAAAATTATGTTGACCTAAACAACTTAGATTTTCTTGCTTCACAAATTCTACTTTAAATTTAAATTCAGTTTATAGTGTTATAATATAGAGATGTCGTTGTCGATATACAGGTGGTCGGCCTTTATCTTTACAAGTGTATACAATCACATATAGCCCACGCATAACCTGAAGACTACAACAACTCACAATACTCATCTCACCGTCGGAATCCAATAGGTGCAACACCCTCCTATTCATTACTTACAACTAGTATCCTTGTCATTCATATTAATCTCTTTTTAAATGTGTGTACCTCTGACTTCTGAATACCATAGATATTGGAGATCACACCTACACATGCTTTCATTGTAATTTTAATGCAAACATGTGGTATGATGAAATGAATGAATAAAGAACATAAAAGAATTTCGTTGAAGTTCTTTTTATGTTGTTTGCAAGGTAAAATCAAATTACCTCTAATGCATAAACTCTCAAAACACTTGCACAATATTTATACAAGCATACATCCAAATGCCGACATTTCAAGAAACACATGCGCATACAATATGATATTTGTTTTCACATCTATGGGATGTAAAATTGATACATCCATCAAAATAATTTTGGACCATATGTCTAAAACATCTACGAATAAAACTACCACCGAATTGGAAGTCAAATTACCAGTAAAGGGAAGCGCTGCAAGATTTGCACAACTATACCTTCATGACACTAAATATGAAACTACACATGGAATCTTGGCTATAAGTGATATGATCCCGGACGACGTCGAGGACGCGACCAACGATGCAGAGGAGGACGCGACCTACAACACTGAAGAAGAATCGGCCTGCGCGACCCCAGAGTCCTCCAATGCGACCCGAGACACCACCTGCACGAACCACAGCGCAACCCGAGACGCCATCAGCGCAACCCGAGACGCCACCAGCGCGACCCGAGACGCCACCAGCGTGACCCGAGACACGACCTGCGAGAAGCAAGAGCCGTCTCGAGCTAAACAAAAGGAGGACGCGACCGGACGAAAGGTCGTTGGTCCAATGACCCGAGCTAGGGCTAAAGAGGAAGAGGCCTTGACCCTACCAGCTGGTCACATGACCCGAGTCAAGGCTACGAAGCTTAAGGACGCAATCATCGGTATCCTCGCGGCCGTTCATGTTCAAGAAGATTATTCAAGTCCACGTGAAGTCACGAACCTACATACGTTATTCAAGCCGGAACTCGCCCCACAACGATTAGTAATTAGGTAAAGTGACCCGGGTGTACTCTTTTCCCTTCGTTGGTTTTGTCCAACGGGGTTTTCCAACGACGGATTTTTAACGAGGTCGTGTGTCACTTTCCCACGACCTAATTATTAACCCAAGGGTTTCAAGACGAGTTCCCAACCCAACTGCACAATTTACAACTTGTCTTTAATGTTTTAGTGTTTTTCTAGACTATTAATTAGTTGCCTTGCATGGTGACTTGCATTTATTGAAGCATTTAGTGTTGCATGGCCTTGGTTCTTGTTATTATGGCCGGCCATGGCTCTTGTGAAGAACAATCCATATTTTTGAATTTTAAACTTTGATTTTCCTTGTGAAATCTTCCTTGTTGGTGCGTAACATCCAGCAAAACCCGTTGGCGAGTCATATCCAATGTTCGTTCGTTCTTCATTGGTGTGTAACATCTTTCAAAGACGGACCGGTGAATCGAGAGCCATTCCGCAACTCTCATGTCCAGCGGGATCGCATCAATAAGAAACTTTATCTAACCATGATTATTATAAATGTAACAACCATTGATCAATTACCCGAACACAACATCAAACATGCCTAGCAGCTCGGCGATAACGAACTAACCATCATCACTCCATCTAGAGATAGTTAATAACCTCAGACGGATGCAAAATCAACATAATCCACGTCAAAGTATTAAGAAAAAATAGAGATCGGTTGTTATTATATGACACTTTGGATATCAAGCTTTGATTGATAGGTTAAAGAAACAAAGATAAATGTAATTACACTTTTCCCAAAGCCTTAGAATTATTTTCCTTATTGTTAGGCGATTTTGATGAATATTTTCAATCAAGGGATATTATCACCCAAAACCATAGCAAAGAGTTTATTCGTGTCAATAATATATGGCCTACCAGTTGCAAATACAAAGTCAGAAGTCGTTAACAATTATACACTCGTATTGTCTTTTCCAACAACTTGTTGTTGACGATTTTTTTATGGTTGAATCAGGAAAACTCTCCTACATTTGAACCAATCAAAGCAACTTGCGGTCAGAGAACTATGATATTATAAAGCCCCAATTGAATGTGGAAACACCCAATCAAGTGCATTTCGCGGTAGAATTATATTATTTTTTTCTTTCATTGGCAGTTCCAGTATATGAAACAAAATTTTCTAGACGCCATGACTCTATTGCAAATTTTGGTTTCCCAGATTTATTGATCACATTCACATGCAAACCCAAAATGACTTGAAATACGCCGAATCTTGCAAAAGAAATAAGAATATTCAAAATGAAACTTGACTTATTTATCTCATTTTTGCGCTAGAACCCTGCCCTTACGAAGATTACATAAGGTATCAACTACAACTACATACCGACCAAGCTCCCTTGATATCAACTGAGACACGTATACTCAAATCATTAAATAAGTTTTAATCGTAGTTGTCTTCTATATTGAATTTCAAAAATAAGATCTCTCGCATGCTCACATTTTTATTTTTCTAAAAAGATCTTCCAATCTCCCAACATCGTCAGATATTGATTCTATAATCTCCATTGTAATCCCAGATAGAGTAACAAGTTCTCTATTATATAAATTCACTCAAGAAATAATGGTATATAGTCCTTTCGAAATAGCTAACAAATCATCAAAGTTTATGGAGAAGGAAAAATGTAGTAAATGCATTCCTCGAAAATTGAACACAACAACCTTTATCGATATGGTTACCCTATTTACAAACACATAGATAATGGCTAATTTATCACAAAAGACAATGTAAAACTAGACAATTGATCCATTGTACCATACAATGCCGAAACAATACTTAGATACAGAGCACATATAAACGTCGAATGATGCAATCCAACTAAGACAATCAAGTATTTAATCAGATATATTAACAAAGGTCACGACAGGATAATGACAGTTAGATCAACATTTTGTGGTCCAATAAAATGTGCCTTCCATTAACGAGATTAAACATTACTTTAATTGTATATACATTTCAGAGTGTGAAGGATGTTGAAGAATATTCAAGTTTGACATTCACTGCAGGAGCATCCTAGTTGAACATCTGGAATTCATGTAGTGAATGTCAAATTTTAACATTCCTTAATATAGTGCAATTGATATTTTGCTTTGCGGAAATATTAGATAATTGCGGCAATACCAGAAAAATACTTGATTACTTTTAATGAGAATGAACAATTATCTAATATTGCCGCAAAATAAATACTAGTGCACTATATTTACCAAGTGGTTCAAATACAATTGTGCATACAAATATGCATAAACATTAACATATGTTGATTTTCCTACACAATTAGTTTGAAATATAAACACAAAAAATGGACACCACAACAATGAGGATTAGTTTACTAGAGAAGCATGCTATCTGAGAATATTATTTAAAAAAATCAAAGGTCCAACTTCATTTGAAAAAAAAAATTGTGTATTGTCAACAACGCAACATATTTGACTTTCAAAGATAAATGTCGAGTATTACGGTTACTCGACGATGACAAAGAGTACATAGAAACAATTGTGGAAGAAAATCAATGGACATCGCCGACGAACTGAGGAAGCTATTCATTGTTTTCTCATATTAGAATATTTAGCATATCCACATCATGTTTGGGTAGCGGTATCTTTCCATCCATTTCTACAACATGCCATACAAACATAGAAAAGCAACAAAAATGAAAGGTCATCACATTAGCTCCAATATCTTGCCTTTCATATATAACCAATTTGTATGCATTAACTCGTTACCGATCCAATAGATTTGGCTATGTATCCAGAAGAAATCGAGAATTGTGCTCTCTTTGAAATTGAGCAATTACTATTTAGACATGGGAAGACGTTGAAGAAAATTTTCATATTCCATATCCTACAAATATTGAAACTCATACAAACCTCAATAGATTGAATTACGAGGAAGCACCGAACGAAAAAATCAAACAAAATCTGAACATGACATTATTCATGCTCAACTAACTCCTGAACAACGAGAACTCTTCGATGCCATTATGACGTTCGTGAATGATTTAATAAGGAAAACATTATTTGTTCATGGACACGGAGGAACAAGAAAATGTATATTTGGAAAACATTAGCTACCGCAATACAATCTCGAAGTGAAATTATCCTTAACATTTTATCGAGTGGCATTGCACCATTGTTATTAGAGGTCGGAAGGACAACACTTACAAAATTCGCAGTACCAATAGTTATAAATGAAGAATCCACCTTGGTTTATCACCGGTTTGGTAACTTCTCCATAAGTCATATTCTCGTGCCCTTCATTGATGAACTTATACACGAACTAGTTCATCTTGGCTCGAAAATTACGAGCTCTACCTCGTGTGACCGGTGTCGCGGGCATGGTTGGAACTTCGGCTTGCTTGTTTGTGTTCTCCTCTTCATGTTCCATACTTTGTTCCACTCCGTCATCTTCATTTTGTCATGAATGTTTTCTTCTTCGCCAAGAACCTGGATGTCCTCATCAAAATAGGTATGTCTT
This sequence comes from Gynandropsis gynandra, assembly GCA_036759665.1. NCBI lineage: Eukaryota > Viridiplantae > Streptophyta > Magnoliopsida > Brassicales > Cleomaceae > Gynandropsis > Gynandropsis gynandra. The sequence continues at coordinate 21,159,495 of CM071865.1, forward strand.
TAATGTTACTGTGAAATCTAAATGAGGCTATGGGTTTTATCAATGGAATTGGGTTTCAAATTACACAGCTCAACAACGACATCATTGAAGGTAAAATAATAACATGTACAAATACCATAAACATGGTTTTCATACCGAAAAACCATTAGCGCCTTCAAAATCGACATTACCATTCCAATTCAAGCGAAAGCAATTTCCAATTGTACCTTGATTTGCCATGAAAATAAAAAAGTGAAGGATGAAATCTAAGCAAAATTGGATTGTACTTACCTAACCCTATGTTTAGCCTTGGACAACTTTACGTTACAATATCTAGAGTAAAGACAAAGAATGGCTTGAAAATTCTTATCTTGGATGATAACAACATGACCAGAAAGAAAACTATGAACGTAGTATTCAAATAGATATTTTTTTACCTCTAAAATTAACTTAAGGAGCATCAACATACATGACTATTGGTAGATCTATTCGAAAAATGTATTAATGTACTACAAGAAACATGTACATTGTGACACATTGTACGCCATTCTAGAAAATACAACGTTATTAAATCCATGTATTGAAAAAAATAACCCGCACAAAATGCGAATATATTCTAGTTTATCAAAAATGCATTACGATTGAAATTGATGATTATTTGATCAAATGATATTTTAGTCAGAAATAGCTTTTTCTATCCAATTTTACAAAATAATCATTAATAAATAATATTCATTTCTCCTCTTTCTTAATTCTTTACTTATCTAAAAGAATCATCTTCATCATCTATGTTTATTCATTTTTCTTCTTCAAAATTATTATTGTTTATCATCAAGATTCATCTTCATCTACAATTTTCAATCTCAATATCAAAATCATGATATGGTATTAGATCCTAAGCATTTCGCCTTTTGCATCTCGGATCGATTCTTCGATCAATGTTCATCTTCTTCACCATTTTGTTTTCTTCACTGATAGGTTGTATCGAAGTCATCTATGTCATGTGCTAAATATGCTTACTGCACTTTTGAGAAAGTTCTTCGACCTTCATTTCTTTCGATGACTCTCTCTTATTCAACATGTCTCTTACTATCTTGGTTCAGAAGCAACTTCTCTAGTACCACACACTATCTATGAATTTGTTTTTGGTTGATCTTCTCAAAAAGTCATAAAGTAGTTTCTCTATCTACGCTTCATCATGAAAAGGCCATTAACCAAGATAAATAGATAGATAAGAATCATGGAGATGGATTGTATTCATGTCTTATTGCACATGAAATCTTTAGATATCTTTGTTTCCGAATTATCTATGCTTTCTCGACGAAACTTTATCAATTTCTTTACCTCTTGTCTTTCGTTCTTTCTTTCATTTGATCTTTCTTTCCTATATTTCTTCTAGTCGTACTTTCTCTTGTTTTATTTTCCTTCATTCTTGCTTTCTTATATTCAAACATCATTCTTATTCATTACCAAATCACATTTTCAAATAAATTCAATACACATTTATTTATCTCTTTAATCTTTCTATGATTCGATCGATGTCCATTTCGATCGTCATTTCATTTTTTTTATTGATGTCCATTTCGAATTGTGGTCCATTTTTTTATCCTATTATTCGGCTTGTATTTTCAATCCATTCTCTATTGAATTTTATCAATATCACTCATCAATTCTACTTCAATTCATATCATCTTTCATTTCCATTCTGATCGATTTACATTCTAATCGTGTTTTATTTTTTTAGTATTGTATTTCTTTGATATTTTGGAGTTATATTAAATTTTGTAAAATCTATCTTGAAAAATATATTAAAATAGATGGTTTTTTTACTATAAGTACCTTTTTATATTCAATTTTTATACAACAATCATTAATAAAAAAATATCAATTTGTTCTTATCTTTTAATCCTTTTTTCTTCTCCTAAAATCTTCATATCTCCAAGAATAATCTTCATCTTCTTGCTTATTAATCTTTCTTCTTCAAATTTATTTTTTATCATCCAGATCCATCTAATTCAATCTCAATCGTGATAGGGATGCAAATGTGTTACTGAGTTGCAATATTTCAAAAAATTGCAATTGAAATTGGGGTCGAAGCGTAACTCAATTTGTATCGGAAAATTTTTAGAAGTTTTTATTACAACGTGCTATTGAAATTCTATTATTGTGGTGTAATCACATCAATATTCAAATTCAGATTTAACATTATTACTAGATATTACCCGTGCATAGCACGGATTTTAAAATTATTAAAATTGAAAATAATAAATAGTTTGAATATAATATAAGATGTATAATTTTTAAATGATAAAAGGTATATAGTGGTATTGATTGATTATTTAATTTATATTAATTATATATTAACATTTAAATATATTCAAGGTTAGATGAAAATAAAAAATAAGTATATTCAAAGTTAGACTGATTTTAAAATTACTAAAATTGAAATTAATAAATAGTTTGAATATAATATAAGATATATAATTTTTAAGTATTAATCATACATTAACATTTAAATATATTCATTGTTAGATGAAAAAAATAATAAGTAGATTGAAATAAAATGAAAAGTAATTAGTTCAAGTAATTAAATAATTTTAATAATTTTTTAAGTTATATTTATTTGTTTTTATAACAATTTTTATGAAAGTATATAGTGGTATAATTTTTTAAAATATTGTTCAATAAATTTGTCAAGAGTGAGAGTGAATTAATGAACAAAAACTTTGAAATGTTTATTGTGATATATGATCATGTGTTTTTTATTAATTGATTAAATTAAAATAATAATTCAATTTAAGTAATTAAAAAATATAACATTCATAGATGATATATTCACTATAATCTAATATAAAATTTATAAAAATAAAAATTAATAATTGAAGACATATAAATAAAATAAACTTTAACTAAGAATTACAAAAATAAGTGATATAAAATTAATGGATAATAGAAATAACGATATTTGAGAATTTACTGGAAAATATATAGTACTATATCATGTATTACAAATAATAATCTTTTAAAATATTTATGATTGTTAAGTAAACACAAAAATTTATATAGGAGTAAAATAAATTTTAATTTATTATAGTAAATATATAATTCGTGAGTATGAAATATAACATTCTAATTGTTATTAAATAAAATAATAAATGTGTGATTAATTATAAATATGGAAGTTGTTATCAATAACTTGTTTTTTGAAATATTTCTAGTGAAATATTTCCACTCTAAAATTTAAGTTAGAAGTTATAATTTAACTATAATAATTAAAAAATTATTTTTATAAAACGTGTAATAATTTTAAAATTGTAAAATTAATATATAAATTATTTATTACATAATTAATTCGATTCAATATTTTTACAATAAAATATTTTTTAAAGCTTTTTTAATAATAAAAGCACATGAAAAATTAAGATATATGAAACAAATTTAAACAATTATAACAAAAATATGAATAAAATTATTAAACTTTAATTATTATTTTTGTTAAGACCAAAAATAATAATCACATCAATTATTTTTATTAAAAAAATTGTTTAATAATAATTAAAAAATTATTCAAACTAGTTTATAATTGTTTAAAAAATAATAGATTGTTTTAACAATTATTCAAGAAATAAAAATTTTAATATTTTATAATTGTTTAAAACTATTTAAAATTGTTTAAACAAATAATAATTTCAAAAATGAAAATTAAAAATTTTTGAAACAATTATTATTTAAAAATATGTAATTTTAATAATAATTGTTTAATTTTAATAAAAAATTAAAATTGTTTAATTTTAATCAAAATTAAACAATTTTAAATTAAACAAATAATAATTTTAAAATTTTTATTTGTTTAAACAATTTTAATAAGAATTGTTTAATTTTAATAAAAATTAAACAATTTTAAAAAATAATAGATTGTTTAAACAATTATTCAAAAAATAATAATTTTAAATAGTACATAATTGTTTAAAACTATTTAAAATTGTTTAAACAAATAATAATTTTAAAAATTAAAAATCTATTATTTAATAGATTGTTTAATAAATTTTAAATAATTTTATTTAAAATTATATTGTTTAAAATTGTTTAATTATTATTTTTGTTTAATAGGAACAATTATTATTAAAATTTGTTTAAACAATTATTATTAAAATTATTAAAATTGTTTAAACAAATAATAATTATTAAATTTAAACAATTATTATTTAAATTTTAAAATTTGTTTAAACAATTATTATTAAAATTGTTTAAACAAATAATAATTTTAAATAGTTTATAATTGTTTAAAAATTATTTATTTTTACAATAGGTTAAATTATTAAACATTAATTATTTTTCCCATTACACGTGCTATTGAAATTCTATTATTGTGGCGTAATCACATCAATATTCAAATTCGGATTTAACATTATTATATTTTTCTGTGAAATCATAAGTGTTTACAATAGGTAAACAAACACTCAGGTGGTAGTCCAGTTGTTATATGTTTTCACCGGTAAATCAATATCTTGTATTTTATTAATACATGCTGGTAAGCCATGAAGCCCATTGGGTTGTTTTTCAGTGTCGAATTGGTTCATAAAAGACGTTCGACCGTTTCATTGTCTAACTCCGCGCTGTTTAAGTTCATTAAAGACGACACGTAGTTTTTCTCTCAAACTATAAAGGGGTTTTATTCAGGGAAACGTTAAACCCACACGGAACATACTTTTGAAAAAAGAGAAAAGGTTATAAGGAAGCGACGAGCTGCGACGCAGAGGCGAACTGTTTGCAAACAGTAAGTGATTGATTTTTCCTTTTCCGACAAACTTTTTGCTTGATTTCTTCTGGGTATTGAAGCGTAAATCGTATATTGTTCTTTTGGTTGAATGTGATGTGGTATATTGGTTGATCCGTGGGTTTAGAATGTTGATTTAATTTCATTTAGTTCTGATTTTTCAGATTGTTTTTTTGTGATGATTAGTTCGCTGTGTAATTCTTTGATTCTGATTCATTGAGATAAAAGTAACAACCCAAAAAAGGAAATAATGGTTTTGCTTGCACTGTTCTGATTATTCCGGATTTTTTGTACTGATTTGTTCGCTGTCATTGTGCAATTCTTTGATTTGATTGCAATGTTCACTGAGATAAATAGGAAAAAATGGTTCCTTGAACTATGAACATGCGGTTTCAAAGCGAATCCGGTTGACCCATCACGAATTTGCTTCGATCCTTAAATCCGTGTATGATGTTGAGAAGGGTATTTTGTCATCCGTGTGGTTTTGGTAATTATTATCGTATGATGTTGCAAATCCATGTGGTTTTTGGTTTTGATTAATGTATGATGATGTTGCAGTATTAGTCTCATGGCGGCTCTTGAGGAGCTAAAGAAGAAACTTTCTCCCTTGTTTGATGCCGAAAAGGGTTTTCCGTCATTCTCAACTTTGGACCCAAATGACTCATATTTGGTAAGTGCAAACATTTTTTCTCCAAAAGAAGGTTAGGTTTAAATTAAGCTTCTGATGTGGTGAAAATATCGTTCTGTGAAGTTATCAGATGGTGGAACCGTTAATTTACTTAGTCGATCATATGGAGTTTACAACATTAACGAGATGGGGTTGCAAAAATGCACTTCTTCTTCAGTTGATGAGTCAGACAATTGTGAGAAGACATATCGATGTGCTTCTCACGAAATGAGGGTTTTCGGAGCTATAGGAAGCGGGGCTAGTAGCGTTGTCCAGAGAGCTATTCATATCCCGGGTCATAGAATTCTGGCCTTGAAGAAGATTAATATCTTTGAAAGGGTATACTACACTTTTCGTTTATTTTCCCTTTTTTTTCTTCCACCTTCTAGAGCACATATGAATGCTTTTAGTTTTAGCCGCACTTATGAAAGTTGGGAATAACCATGCTTTTTTCCATGATTTTTATTTGATTAATACTTCTCCGTTTTACTAGATGGATGATTAATCAATATGAAAGCACAATAATTTGGATTTTTTCTCCACTACAAGTATTGTAAAGGCTCTTTTTTTTCTCTGAATATGGGTTGATCTCTCTATATTATTGGTACATGCTCCTGTAGAACTCTCGTAATAGGTAAAAGACTGGTTTTTAAGATAACTTTAGTTTGTGATTTGGGTAAAGATTGTTGTTTTAGTTATCACAGTTTGCATTGAATCATACAGTTTTCATTCTCTTTTAACGTCAATCTATTTCTTGATATACCAATTCTATGGAACCCTTTGCTCTTAACAATTGCTGATTTGGTAACCAGGAGAAAAGACAGCAAATCCTCACCGAGATACGGACATTGTGCGAGGCTCCTTGTTATGAAGGACTGGTGGAATTTCACGGAGCATTCTATAGTCCAGACTCAGGGCAAATCAGCATAGCTCTTGAATATATGGACGGAGGATCTCTTGCAGATGTCTTAAAATTCAAGAAGAAGATACCTGAGCCGGTTCTTTCGTCTATGTTTCACAAGCTTTTGCAAGTATTTATACTTATCCCTACTTTTATGTCCATTTAGATTTTTGTGTCTATAAAATTGTGTACAAAAATCTCTAGTAAGTTTCCAAAAAAAATAGTTTTCTCCAAGGAATAATTTGTGGTGAACCCACAAGAAAGACGGGATCAATAGAGAGAATAGGTTGTTGCTGCATATATGTGTTTTTCGTGTATACAGAAATGCATTCATTTTGATCCAATGAGTAATAATTGTGTCTCTAATGTTCTCAAGGGACTAAGCTACTTGCACGGCGTCAGACATCTTGTTCATAGAGACATCAAACCTGCAAATTTGCTTATAAATCTCAAAGGAGAGCCGAAGATCACTGATTTTGGTATAAGTGCTGGCCTAGAGAATTCAATGGCAATGGTAAGTGATAAATCTCATACTTCTTTTAGCACACAATTATATTCACAGTATCAACCAATATTCTTTTGAAGTTTCTACTTATATATCTGCAATGGTGGTTGCAAGTGTGCTACTTTCGTTGGAACTGTCACCTACATGTCTCCTGAGCGGATCCGGAATGAGGGTTATTCCTATCCTGCCGACATATGGAGCCTCGGTCTGGCCCTGCTTGAATGTGGGACTGGAGAGTTCCCATATACAGCCAACGAAGGACCTGTCAATCTTATGTTGCAGGTGAATCAACTTGGCATAATTCTTTTTGTTGTTTCTTCTCTCTTTGCGTCAAAACTCTAAAAAACGTTGTCATATGGCATGATTGAAGATCTTGGATGATCCATCACCAACGCCCTCTAAGCAAGATTTTTCACCAGAGTTCTGCTCGTTCATTGATGCTTGCCTCCAGAAGGATTCAAATGCTAGACCAACAGCTGACCAGGTTGGTGAATAGAGACAACTTACTTTTGATTATCGTCAACATTTGGTGGGTAGCAGCTCGTGATAGTTCTTATGCCTTTTTATTTGTTGGGATTGCTTAAGAACAAACTGGGTTTTGCAGAAGGTTTTATTCTAAGAACTGAACGTCTGAAAAGATTTGGAATTTGAACATTACATCTGAAACCCATTTTAAATCACGGCTTTTTCTTTTAAAGATCTATACGTCTACAAATTCAGGAATTTAGTTGTTGATTTTCAAGAGTTCGGTTCTTGAACTGCTTGCAATCACGATTAGGTATTTACAAAAGGATTTTGTTGAAGCTGCTGTGTCTTTTGGTATTCAATATCCAAGCTTTGTCCCAGCCTTTTCCATCTTCTTAGATCAGGGATTAAAAAAAAAATTGAGAAGTATGACCGTCTGATGGTGTTTCTTTGTTCTTGAACAGCTCTTGTTGCACCCGTTTATTACAAAATATGAAAATGAAAGAGTAGACTTGGCGGCCTTTGTTCAAAGCATCTTTGATCCGACGCAGAGATTGAAAGATTTAGCGGATGTGAGTCTGATATGTTTCTCTCTTTGTATATATGAAATACATATTTTATGTGTGAAGTGAAGATTTAGATTTGCGGTGTTTGTTCAGATGCTTACTATACACTATTACTCGCTCTTCGACGGATCTGATGAGCTCTGGCATCACGCAAAGTCCCTCTACGCCGAAGCTTCGTCCATTTTCAGGTACTATAAAACACTTTTCCTTTTGTACTGAATTATACTTCTTTTCATCATAGAGAAGCTTCAACAGTTTTATCTTTTTGCCCATTTTAAGTTTCTCGGGAAAGGATTACGTGGGATCAAACGAGATCTTCTCAGCATTATCAGACATAAGAAACACGTTGGTGGGAGACTTCCCTAACGATAAACTCGTGCATGTGGTCGAGAAGCTCCAATGCAAGCCTCACAGTTCAGGGGGAGTGGTGATCCGTGCGAGAGGATCGTTCATTGTAGGCAATCAGTTCATGATATGTGGAGATGGGATTCAAGCAGAAGGGATGCCGAGTTTTAAGGATCTCTCGATCGATATCGAGAGCAAACGAATGGGTCGGTTTCAAGAACAGTTTGTCGTGGAGACGGGTGATTTCATTGGAAGATATTTCATTGCAAAACAAGAGCTTTATATCACAAGTTAGAAGCGTATAGAAGAGTGTAACCTTATAAAAGGTTCTTTGGTTTTGTTTTTATGTATTAAGTTCAGTTCTGCTTCTGACTTTTGTGTCCCTCTAGTAAATATTTCTACTCTCTTCTTTCTTTTTCTCATAAGCCGTTGAGGTTCCGTACACTGTAATTATGCGTAACATGAAAATATCATTCCATTTAAATTTTACAATCTTTTCGACTTATTTTGTGTTTCTCTGAATTATCACCTTGTTATTTCCAAGTAGGCTGTACAATGTTAAATTTGTCCTGATATAATAAACTATATAATTGTGGTTCGGTTTAAGAATTTTCCGATTTTATGAGGAATGGGTTTAAAGGGAATGGATTTACATTTGTGTTGGTTCTAATCCAAGTTTTATACTGGTTTTAATTTTAAAAAATGGATCTATCGATTAAAATGAACTATTTCGTGATCCGTATAACGATGAAACAAACCGCAGTCTTAAATATTGAAAGTATAGTCTTGTAAAACATTTGTTAAGTGTGCATTTTATTCTATATCAAACTAAAAATTAATTCTAAAATTTGAAATTATCTTATATTATAAATAAAATTTTAAAATTTCCACGTCCTAATAATAGTGAAACAACGTAACAAAGTATTCACAGAATAACATTCATATCACGCACTTCAAGATCAACCCGGGGTCATGAGAAACATGCCAACTGAAACAAAAACCAGATCCAAAGTATTGTGCAATAGACAACATATCGTAATTATAGAAGCTTTTCTTACATGGCTTCGAAGGATGGAGACGGAGTTTTGTAAATAGTTTGCGTTGGACATTCCAATGATGGAAAATGGTGCATAGAAAAGGGGAATTTTGCTGTACAATAATCTTCAAAAATGTATTACAAAATGGAAATGAATGAGATATGTTTATGATTCAGGTGTGACGAGGAAATAATCTCGGATGGTTCGCCTTTTGACAGATGAAGGAAGGTTTAAGACAGAAGATGGACTGTGGAAAGCAGTTTCTTCCTGAAATGATGTTTTCTTTTGAGTCTCTGGAGTTTCGATTACAGGCATTGTTGGGTTTTCTTCATCTGAAGTGTTCCTTTTCGGGCTTTCTGGTTCTTTGTTCATCGCAAGAGACGAAGCCATTACTACTCTCTTCTTTTTTGGACACCGAGTATCCTCTATGTTCCATAGCCGAACCTAATCAAATACACATGATTTTACCAAATGTCACAAGTCTTTTATTTTTTTCAATCTCAAGTAAAAACCCTCCAACCCGTTGCTATTATTAATTTACACCATTTCATCAATTCCTGCTAAATGCTTTCTCTAGCACTTAAAGGTTTAACAACAAACTGAATTCACACACTTTGTGTGGCTTCTTATAAGTTCTTACCGTAAAGTCATCTGAAGCTGTTGCTACCATCCCAATCTCTGATGGGCACCTACACCAATAATTGATTCCGACATGAGATACATACATACATACATATAATCCATTGCTTGTTAGTTAGATGGTGAGGTCAAGAAGGATTTGCGGGTGTTGTTAGATGTTTGTTTTCTTTTGATGAGTCGATTATTTTGTAGAGACCAGAGACATTCTTTGGTTTGTAAACAACTCAATTCGAGGAATTCATCTGAAATAAGGAAACACAAGAAGAGGGGAATTACCAGTCTACTGCTGTAACTTCACAGTCATGGCCTTTCAAGATTATAGGATCTGCTTGAGGTTTGTTGACCTGGTTTGGCAAAGGTCTCAGTATTCATAGTCAAGATTAGTAGTACATCAAAGCTGAATGACTGAGAGATAAACCTGCCATATGTATGCCTTGCTATCACTTGAACCGCTAAGGATGTATTCAGCATCAGGACTAATCACTGTCTGCAGAACAAATATTCAGATGGTGAATAGGCAAGCAAGTCAATTTGTGTTTCACAATAACATTGCTAACAAGGCATTACCCTTACGAAAAATGAATCTATGCGGCAACCAGAGAAAGATTGTACAGGTCCTTGGTCGAGCTGAAGCAGGTTGTATAGATATATTCTGGAACAAATAAGATAGCATCTTTGATTAGAGATTTCATGCCACTGGTTTCTTGTGCACATTACATTACCCATCACTACTAAAATTTACACAGCCTGTGGCTCTTACGAACTCACCTATTGTCCTTGCATGATGCAGTGAGAAAGGTTCCACTACTGTCTTGGGACAAACATACTATGCTGTGTGATCTCTTTTCCTGAAACCATAAAAGAGTGGTGAATTGATGAATTTAGTCGCCATAGCCTGTTTTAAATTTTTTTAGTTTCCGTTTGCACCGTTAATTTCTTACTTTCTTGGTTAAGTTTACCTTTGTGTTTGTCAGTTCTGGATGTGGAGACACCTGAGTATAGGGAACTCTTAGCTTTCTGGCGTCCCAAAATTTTATGGCACTGAAAGAGCAAGTAAAAGCAAATTGTGTGAAAAATGTTGTTAAAAGGCTCTCATCAGTAACACTAGTTGAACATAACACTGCCGAAATCGGGCAAGTACCTATCTGGTGCTCCAGCTGTGGCAACTGAGATCTCGTCCTTGAGATAAAGCACAGATGTAATGCTAGATGAAGCAGCCTGAAAGCAATAACACATAAGCAGATCGAACAGGACAAAAAGGTGAGAAATACAGAGAGTTGGACAAACCTTGCTACGCCTAGCTCGCTTTGAAAGAGGCGATAGATGAGCTCCTTTAACCATGCCAGTAGAACTGTTCATGTGCAAAAACGATTATTGAGCTGGTTGAATGAATACCCAATGAATCTTCACATTATGGACCATTACTGGAGAAGCACTTACTTGATACAGAATTCCCCTTTATGAGAGCTACTCTTACATCTCAAATCCCACAGTGCAAACGATCCATCTCTAGAACCAGAGACAAGAAGATCTGCCACCAATAAGATTTGTTTAATCGAGTGAAATAACTGAAAATACGTAGAGACGTTTTAAAGAGACATACCGGAATTTGTTGGATGTGAACATAAGGATTTTATGGTTCCCGTGTGTCCTATAAGCACTCCAGTACATGTACTCTTTTCTACGTCCCATACTTTGATCTGCAGCAACAGAAATACAAGCACAAAACTTATTTGATTTCAATTCAATATGTAAAGAAAGATGTCATGTTGATATTGCAAATTAACGAATTTGAATTCTAGAGCAACTACTTACAGTTTGATCCCCAGACGCGGTTAAAATATAGCTATCTTCCTGCAAAACAAATTCCCAATAGGTGGCACGTAAACACCATGTATATCTATAAATCCCAATAAATAAGTGATGAATTAACAACATTTTATATTTTGTGGCAAGCATATGGAGCACCTTGATCCACAAAACATCGAAGACTGCATTATGATGAGCAACCCAGTCACGGAATCTAGCTTTCTCTGCACATAACACCATTTCAAGCAGACACACGCAATCACCTCAATACTTTTATAGCCCAGGCAAAGAAAGAACAAGGGTATCCAAAAGAAATGGCTAAAAACCTGTATTCTCTTGGTGAGATGCTGAGGATGCAAATTTCCTACGAGAATCAAATATACTCACATGACCGTCCTCGTCAGAAACGGCGAAGATTTTGGAATTCCGACTATTCTGTAAGATTAACATATCAATTTCTAAGCAAAACTCAATTTCTGCAGAACGCAAAACATGCAATACAGCATTTATAATCAAATGTCAGAAATCTTTCGCTTGAACTACACCTTACAGAACGAAACGGACAACGGCGGCGTCCGATCGCCGTCGTGTTCCACGGCCATGCCGGCGATTTCTCCGAAGCTCAGCTCGGAATCTGGGAAGAAGGGACGCTTCCTGACTGTAAACGCAGAAAAGAAAAATAACGATAAGCTGATACTAGTTCTATTCTTCAGATCTCCAGCTACAACATACAATATATATACACACACACTTATATACCTCGGAATCCGTTGAGCTCTCTGAGTCCTATGTCCGTGAAGATTGATCTGTGACCTGACGTCTCCATGGCGAATCGAAATAGAGCGAGAGAGAGGGCACGGCGAGCGGCGGCGGAGAAATGGTATTAATGGTGTATTTGGCGGGAGGAGGAAGTATAAGTATAATTTGTTTTGTTTTTGGCGGCGTGGTTTCAACTTTAGGCGGGAATATTAGACTAAATAAATAATTTTTTAGAAAATAAAATAAAAAACCGGAAAATTGCTTCCAGTATAATTTCACTATACCATAATGAATTTTATATTTTTTTTCTCTCCTTTCTTTCTTCCATATGTTTTTTATTATAATCCCTATTTCTTTTATCTTCTCGTTTGATTTTTATAAATCATCCATTCAAAATTGTTATTTTTCTTAGCTGAATACAAATATATAGTATAATATCATTTGTAATGTAGAACGATCTGTCGATTATTTATAGTACAATTATATTTTAAAATTTTTAAAAAATTATTTGGGTATTCAATATCAATATATTGTCTGCAGTTTATTTTTTCATAATTTTCAAACACATGTATATTTTTGTTGTATAAAAACGTGTATTTTTGTTTTTTACGTAAGAAACCCTAAAAGAACTAAAATCACATTTTTTAGACATAATATAATCAACAACTAAACATCAAACAATTTTTCCCGTGATTATTTATTAACATATCTTTTTCACCATGTTAGATTTATATCTTTGTGGTTATTAAAATTTGAATTTTCCATATAATTTGGACTACTGAGTCAAATGTTTGAGGCTTATTTAATTTGGATCCAATTAATAGAATCGGTCGTAAATATTTTTCACTATACAGTATTTCTTTTCTTGTTAACTATTCGATGAAACTTTGGATTGCTTTGTGTTAGATGATGTTTTATTGTGGTGTCGTGATGAACCTTTGCTCGTCTAGAACTAAATAAGAGAGGAGTTAGACAACAACCGGATATTAGCAGAATCAACTCGAAAAGTCAGACACCCTACACAACAACGCGTCACACGAACATAGATATAAGCACACCGAATTTAGACCCCTATTGACATGATCCCGGGAGACGTTGAGGACGCAACCAACCAAGCAGAAGAAGACGCGACCTCCAGCGCAGAAGAAGCTGTATGCGTGACCCGAGACGCTGACAGCGCGACCCGAGACGCGACCATCACTAGCACGGCCCGAGACGCGAACAAATCAAAGTACGTTGGTCCCGTGACCCGAGCAAGAGCTATGGAGGAAGAAGCCTTGATCATACCAACTGGTCCCGAGACCCGAGCTAAGCCGCGAAGCTTCAAGACGCTATTATCGGAATTCTCACGGCCGTCCACGCGCATGAAGAATATTCAAGTTCACGTGAAGTCACAAGCCTAAGGAACGTCATTCAAGCCGAATCCCGACCCGCATCGGTTATTAATTAGGTAAAGTGACCCGCGTGTACTCTTTTCCCTTCATCGGTTTTGTCCCACGGGGTTTTCCGACGATGGGTTTTTAACGAGGCCGCGTGTCACTTATTACCGTGATCTAATTAATAACCCGAGGTTCCAAGAAGAGTTTGCACCCCAACATGCACGTCCTACAATGTTTATCTTCTTGTTTTATGTTTTCTAGGTATTAATGTGTAGCCTTGCATGAAGACTACCCATTAATGTCGCATTTAATGTTTGCATGGCCTAGGATTCTATAAATGGCCGGCCATCCCCTCCTTTGTAAGACATCCAACTTTTTCAATCAACTTTTGAATCAATCTATTGATTTTCTTCCGAATTCTTGTGAATTCTTGGCTGTTGGTGCGTAATATCCAGCAACCTTCGTTGGTGTGTAATATCCAACGTTGTTCGTCCTTCGTTGGCTCGTAATATCCATCGGAGATGAATCGGTGAATCGAGAGCCTTCCGCAACTCTCGTGTGACCACTCGCTCCACACACCCTTGTGCAATCCAGCGTCGTTCCAATCGGGATCACATCAAGTGGTATCAGAGCTCGTTCTAGCGTCAAAGGTAGTTCAATTTAGTTATGATCTTTCGGTCATAACTTGTTTGAATCCTACAGAAAATAGAAATATATATATATAAAAGTATATTCGAACGTTCAAAAGCTTATCCCGTGAGTAGTTATCTTGAACGAATTCGTGTCATACGTTTGAAGAAACTCGTGCGCCTATATTCGTACGTTAGTAGTCTATCGTGTGCGTATATATATTTCGTGCGATTAAGTGCCTATTGTGTACGTATATTTGCGAACGTGTGAGTAGTTATTTGTGCGTGTCTAGTTCGTGCGTTTGAAAACTTATTCGTGCATGTCTAGTTCGTGCGTTTGAATACCTATTCGTACGTGTGTTTGTGCGATTCTACCCGTACGTGTCTTTGTCTAGGGTTTGTGTTTTCTTTTCGCTTGTGGCTGCTCCGTTTGTTAAGTGTGCAGGAACTCACGAGTAGGTACACACAAGCAAAAACCCTAGGACGACATGGGTGAAATAGGAGCCGATCAAAACCGTGTCAATGAGAGACTCATTGAGGCTCTCGCTGCTCGTTTGGAGCAAAGTATTACGAACAAGATGGAGGAGTTTCGGCAAGAATTTTGATCCGAACATCCGACCCGATCGAGAGACATTCATGCGTTCCAGCAATGAGAAAGGAACAAGCATGAGAAGGACATCAACTACTACGAACGAGGCAGTTCATCTTCGTCCCGAAGTAGTCACCGAAGGCGGCATGATCCGAGGGAACGACGAGACGACCCGAGGGACGACCTCGCTGGTCTCAAGCTGAAAATTCCATCGTTACATGGTAAAGCCGACCCGGACGCCTACCTAGAGTGGGAGAAAAAGGTGGAACTCGTATTCGGTTGTCAACATTACCCCGAGACCAAGAAGGTTAGGATGGCGGCCAAGGAGTTCTATGATTATGCCTTGAGTTGGTGGGATCAGTTCGTGACTTCTAGGCGACGTTACGGAGAGAAACCTATAGAGACGTGGCTGGAAATGAAAGCCATAATGCGCAAGCGATATGCTCCGAATCACAATCTCCGAGAATTACACAAGTCAATTCCAATCGATCAACAACTCCAGCGAAGAAGGAGCTCTTGTTCTAACTTTGATGCTGGAAAATACATCCAACCACGAGAGAAAAAACCGAGCTATCCATGGAGAGACAAATCTGCTCTAGCAACCCGAGATGCAATCAAAGTGGTTCCATCGGCTCAACAAGACAAAGGAAATGCCGAGAACATTACATCGAGGGCTCGAAACGTGAAGTGCTTCAAGTGTCATGGACGATATCATTATGCGGATGAATGTCCAAACAAAGGATTTATGATATTTTGTGAGGATGGTGAGAGTGAATCCGAGGACAAAGAAACTGAATCTTTGACCAAGGATTCTGAAGAAGAACTCAATTTAGAAGTCAAGAAGCACCCGAGGTCTTCTAAACTACAATGGCTTCACGAGAATGGCAAAATGAACGTGACCAACCAAGTGGTCGTGCCTATCACCATTGGCGAATACAAGGACGAGATCATGTGTGACGTTCTTCCAATGGACGCAAGCCCTACCCTTCTCGGTAGTCCGCAACCATTGGATCCGAAGGTAATAAATGATGATTTTACTAACCACCATTCTTTCGAACATAATGACAGGAAAATGAGTCTTATTCCTAAGACACCAAAGGAAGTGCAGCAAGATCAAATGCACTTAAAACAACAAGGAGAACGCGTGCTTAAGTCTTTGAACTTATACGCGAAATCGGGTGAGATCAAGAAATCTTTTCACTCGAATCAGTCCATATTATTGTTTGTATATAAGAAAGCTCTCTCGAGCTTAGCTAACCTTGCACCGGTGCTGCCGAGTGAGATCTCTATTTTATTGCAGGAATACGACGTTGTCTTTCCCGAAGAGAACCCCACCGGATTGCCTAGGGTACGTGGAATCGAACATCAAACCGATTTCATTCCCGGAGCCACGTTACCAAATCGGTCAGCCTACCGAACCAATCCCGTGGAGACTAAGGAGCTGCAAAGGCAAGTGGAGGAGCTCATGGCCAAGGGACACATTCGCGAAAGCATGAGTCCGTGCGTCGTACCCGTGCTACTCGTGTCAAAGAAAGATGGCAGCTGGCGCATGTGTGTTGATTATCGCGCAATCAACAACATTATGGTGAAGTATCAACATCCTATTCCTAGGCTAGATAACATGTTAGCTTTACTGCATGGAAGTAGGATATTTTTACAAATTGATCTTAAAAGTGGATATCCTCAAATTAGGAAGAAAGACGGTGACGAATGGAAAACGGTGTTCAAAACTAAACATGGATTATCTGAGTGGTTAGTGATGCCTTTTTGGTTGACAAGTGCACCTAGTACTTTCATGCGTCTAATTAACCAAGTTCTTAGAGAGTTTATAGGTAGACTCGTAGTGGTTTGCCTTGATGATATGATGATCTATAGTAAAGCGTTAAAAGCATACGTTGGAAACCTAGAATCGGATCTAAAGGTACTTAGGAAAGAAACCTTAAGAAGTGTACCTATTGTACGGATAATGTTGGGTTTCTAGGTTTTGTTATAAGTACAGATGGAGTCAAGGTGGACGAGGAGAAGGTCAAACCCATTCGGAAATGGTCGAGCCCAAAGACCGTCGGGGAAGCTCGAAGCTTCCATGGACTCGCGGAGTTCTATCATCGCTTCGTGAAGGGCCTTAGTACCTTGGCTGCCCCTCTCAACAAAGTCATTAAGAAAATCGTGGGATTCAAGTGGGAGGAAGCACAAGAAGAAGCGTTCCAAACGCTAAACAAGAAACTTACTCATCCCCCGCCATTAATTTTACCGGATTTCCTTAAAACGTTTGAAATCGAAACATATGCATCTAGTGTAGGAATTGGTGTAATCTTGATGCAGGAACAGGAACCATTCGCTTATTTTGCCCAGAAGCTTAGAGGCGCAACCCTCAACCGTGCCACATACGATAAGGAGCTTTATGCGCTTTGAGAGAGCGTTGCGAACGTGGCAGCATTACCTATGGCGTATTTGAACCCAAAAGCGAATGATTTTCAAACCCGATGATCAAGTTTGGATTCACCTGCGAGAAGAACGTTTTCCGAACAAGCGGAAGTCAAAGCTAATGCCCCGGATCGACGACCCGTTTACTATGACCAAGAAGATCAGCAACAACGCCTATCGGCTAGATTTGCGAGGTAAGTATAACGTAAGTTCTAGTTTCAATGTTTCTAAGTTGATGCCTTTTGTTGCAAATCATGCGGATTTGAGGACAAATCCTTTTCAAGTAGGGGGCATGATATGATCCCGGGAGACGTCGAGGATGCGACCAACCAAGCAGAAGAAGACGCGACCTCCAACGCGGAAGAAGAAGCCATATGCGCGACCCGAGACGCTGACAGCACAACCCGAGACGCGACCATCACTAGTGCGGCCCGAGACGCGAACAAATCAAAGTACGTTGGTCTCGTGACCCGAGCAAGAGCTATGGAGGAAGAAACCTTGATCATACCAACTGGTCCCGAGACCCGAGCTAAGGCCGCGAAGCTTCAAGACGCTATTATCGGAATTCTCACGGCCGTCCACGTGCATGAAGAATATTCAAGTTCACGTGAAGTCACAAGCCTAAGGAACGTCATTAAAGCCGAATCCCGACCCGCATCGGTTATTAATTAGGTAAAGTGACCCGCGTGTACTCTTTTCCCTTTGTCGGTTTTGTCCCACGGGGTTTTCCGATGACGGGTTTTTAACGAGGCCGCGTGTCACTTATTCTCGTGACCTAATTAATAACCCGGGGTTCCAAAAAGAGTTCGCACCCCAACATGCACGTCCTACAAAGTTTATCTTCTTGTTTTATGTTTTCTAGGTATTAATGTGTAGCCTTGCATGAAGACTACCCATTAATGTCGCATTTAATGTTTGCATGGCCTAGGATTCTATAAATGGCCGGCCATCCCCTCCTTTGTAAGACATCCAACATTTTCAATCAAACTTTTGAATCAATCTATTGATTTTCTTTCGAATTCTTGTGAATTCTTGGCCGTTGGTGCGTAATATCCAACAACCTTCTTTGGTGTGTAATATCCAACGGTTGTTCGTCCTTCGTTGGTGCGTAATATCCATCGGTGACGAACCGGTGAATCGAGAGCCTTCCACAACTCTCGTGTGACCACTCGCCCCACACACCCTTGTGCAATCCGTTGCAGCAAGGCATATCTAACCCTAACCTTGTCTAGAGCGTCATTCCAATCGGGATCGCTTCACCTATCTACCAAAGGCCACTAACCGTGCAATCCTACGCATATCCTAAGTTTGTTTCACTAACTCCTACACAACATCCAAGCGATCTCCATACCTATTCTAATACAAACATTTCAATACAATTCTTTAGACGATTATTATTATTTTTTTCGGTTCTCTTTTTTTCTATTCGGTTTCAACACAATTTTTTTTTGAAAAATTCGCACTCGATTTCTAGGACATCGGAGTTGAAGAGGACAACCTCTTACTTAGACCTAGGTTTCCAATTGGTACACTTATAAGGTCTTGTAACCTTAGCGGAGTGAAGAGGTTGCGTCATTGCTGATTTTTTTTCTTTTGACTGAACTATTGTGAATACGCATCGACTCTAACCCTTAGGACGTGGAAAAACAGCCTCGACCCACCACTTAGACCTGAACCATCAACATCGATGCACTCATGTCAATGTAGGGCTGAAATAATTAAAGAACTTATTCTATTGACAACAGAGTGTAAGTGTGTGGAAATATAATGATCGAAGCAAAATAAAGAATGAAAGGTATGCTCGGAGATATAAGGGCTTGGGATTGAAGCCTAAGGGGAGGAATAAAACTATAGGGTATGGATTCATGCACGACCACTAACTAATAGATATCTAAGGGTATGTTTCAGCAAACCTAAACTTTTGTTCCCGATTCGACAAAGTTGCGTAGAGGTGACTAAAAATCGAAATTTCTCGTACTAGATATGTGTCCGTCTAATCCTAATAAAACTAACGTAAAAGCAAAAAAACAAAACGAAAAACTCAACATCTAAATCCTAATCACAATCATGACATTCGAAGAATACCCCCACACTTGAACGGAACACCATCCCGGTGTTCAAAGCCTAAGAGAAGGACTAACATGCAAAAACTCGGGGAAAAATACGATAGATAGGAACTTGTGCACCTGATGCGTGCTTGTTGTCCCGAGTTGATGCAGCTGGGCGTACGCATCTTTCTGTATGTTGTGCATGATTTCGAAGTGGAAAACCTGTAATAAAAGTCTCACAATCCGAAGGAGACATAACGATACATGGTGATTGTTAGTAAGGAGCATGCTTGTGAAAAGAATAAGAGTCGAATTCTAAAAAAAAACTAAAACAAAATAACTAAAAGGATATGGGACTCGGATTTCTCCCGAGAAATGCTTGTGTAAGGTCATGAGCTTGACCATGATGTTATTCATCAGGTGGTAACTTAAGCCGCAAGAATGGAATGGTTTTGAGTTGGTAGAAGGCCTAAGGGCACTCTCTAGGCAAGACTCGGTGATGGTGAAGGCGGACGAAGGGGAACAGGCCAAAGGGCACTCGCTCGATCCTTCAAGGATGGATGGACGGGTGGATCGCTAGACACCACGAAGGTTGTGGACGTGACCTTCGATACAGTCTCTCGTTCGTCTTGGACTCCCGGAGCACAAGAGGAACAATGGTTGCGAAAACTCGCAAGAATTGAAAAGAACTTAGAAAATTTTTATTCGAATTCAAGGTTGTTCCCTCAAACAAA
>CM071865.1:21186883-21203043 GCA_036759665.1 Gynandropsis gynandra
AGTGGCTTGTCATGGACCACCGGCATGGCAATGTGTGATCCATCTTCTCCTAGCTCTCCATCCGCTCCCATGCTTGTCTCGCCTATACTAGGCTCATCCTCGTCGTGATCCATGCTCGGCTCTTCCTTGTCGCGCTCCTCTCCTTCTTTAGGGTCGTAGGTCGTTGTAATGCCCTCATCAGGTGGACTTCCTCGACGTCGTCGTGTGCGTAGCTTCTCGCGTGCATAGTGTGCTCGATTGGTATACCACACGGATCAGTTGAGTTCCTTTCACGATCAGTCATGTCTTCCCTAAGATTGATCATGATGTTCTCTACGTTCGGGGCTAGATCATGCTGTCCAAAAATTTTGGTCGAGCTGTCCATAAGTTTGGTTGTGCACTCCATGAAACCGGTTAGGCGTTCGACGCTTGTTTCTTTCAGCGTCTCAAGAAATTTTTGGTGCGTGAGCCTTCGTGGTGAAGGTTTCATCTTCACCTTTGGTGCCTTGTCAATGCTCCAATTGTGTGCTGGACGTTTGGTGTAGCTTCTCGGTGTCTCGGGGTTGTTTATTAACTGATTTGCATCGCATTTAGCTCGGGTTGTGCGGAAGTCTCGGTAGGGGGGTTCCTTCTTCTTTTTGTTGTCAAGCAGCTCGATTGGTACCTTATATAATCATCCTCCAGATGCTATGAGATTCATATTTAGGGAAGCCGTATTCCCAAATTCCTCATGAACTTCCTTGGCTAAATTGTCAAAGACGTCGTCGGGGAACACGAAGTCGATAACGCACGGCTACTCAAGTGTGTCAATTAAGTTGAACTCTACTTCCACCTCGGGTTTCTTCTTATGCTCATCAATGTCGATAGCCTTATCCGATGTTGTGTTAGATTCTTCCCCTTTTTCAAATGGTAAAGGAGGTGGCCTCGGAGCTGGTTTTTACATATTTTGGCTCCTCTTCCTCCTCAAGCTTCCCTTTAAGCTTGTTGACAACCGTTTCAGCTACTGTGATAGATGCTTCACCCCTTTAGACATTTAAGTAGGCTGATCCACCGCCTTACAATTCCTTAGGCAAATTTCGTTGACATGCTCACGAGGATTTGCTTCTGAACTTCCCTGTAGAACTCCTTGTGGTTTGGAGGAATTTGCAGTGAGTTGTGCAATTAGATTGTCTAAGACCTTTAGGTGCGTTTCAAGTTCCATAGCCTCCTTCTTTACGTCTCCATAACTCACTCGCATCTCTCTAAGTTTGGTGTATTGATCTTTCTCCCCTTGTAAGATTTGAGCGAGCATGGACATAATATGGGCGTTAGCTTCTTGCTGCGGACATGGGGCGCATGTGATTGATAATCCTGGGTTTGGGGTTGCGTCCATGGCTGAAAGTTCTGGTTTTGTTGCATCGCTTCCGGCTGAAAATTTGCCAATAGATGTTGCGCATTCAACACACCATTGGAGTTCCTATACGGGAAGTTTGGGTGATCGCTCCATCCGTGATTGTATGTGTTCCCGAAAGGCTGATTGTAACTCTCGTCGTTCACTTCTTCATACCCCCAAAATTCTTGTTCCCATGATTGCTCCGAGTAATGCGGACGGTGTGAGTTCGACAACATAAGATAAATCCCGGAAAGTTGATCTTTTAATTCAGCTATACCGGCATACAAAGGATGTACTTCATTCATGTTACCTCGCAAAATTCTTTTAATTCAGCTATACCGGCATACAAAGGATGTACTTCATTCATGTTACCTCGCAAAATAAAGAACACAAAATTCGATTAAGCTCCAAGAGGTAAAAAAAAATTGACTAAAAAAGAAAGAAAACAAAAGCAAAAAAAAAAATACGAAAAACAAATAAAGACTCCGGAAATGACTATATCCTAATTCAACAACATCCTAACTCTGACGCCGTAATCAATTCTACGACAACGGTGCCAAAAACTTGATGTGGTTAATCTCAAGTAATAATTTACCTAGACTAACGCTTCCGCAAGAATACGGATCATATAGTACCAGGGTCGAACACAAGGAATTGATGCAACTCTAAAGCTAGTATACTAATGAATAAGACGTGTAAAATCAATAAGTGATGGGAATGCAAATAAAGATAAACTAACTAACTAACTATCGGATTAAACTCAATAAACTAGACACCACAGGTTTCGAGAGATGCACGATGATGCAACAAAGTTCTAACAAGATCATTCGTCGTAGTTACTGTCACGAGTTCAGGGAATTCAAGCTCAAATACAGGAACTGCATGTCATTGACTTTTCATCTACCTAACGCGCGTACTACCAATCTTTCGAATGCGTAATCTCACCCACTAGATGCATTAAGACCGCTATCCTAATCCCTAGATTCAATCAACCGACCTGGCATTGATTCTAAATTGATTAAATCCTAAATCATGGCTAAGTTCCAAAGTCTAATTCCCTGACATAGATTCATTAGACTTCTACAATCATTCATTCAAGTGGCATACAAGAATAAAAGCATTAAGAACAACCAATCATCTTGAAAAACAATCAAATAAAAAATCATTCATTCAAGTGGCATTCAAGAACGAAAGCATTAAGAATCACCAAGCATTAAGAACAAGACTTCGTTACATATCGGCAAAGCTCTCTAACCTATTGCTATGGACCTACTCGGACATGAACTTAGAATACGAAACAAAAAAGATAACAATATTCAACATGGATAAAGAACGAGATTCCTCCGTATTCTATTACCAACGTCTTCAATAGCTCCTCCACGCTTCGGATTCTTCGCTCCGTCCTTGTCCTTGTACGCGTTCTGCTCTCCCTCTACTCTCTCTACGTGTGCTATGTTTTTCTTTCTAATTTTCTGTACATCTTGTGCTGCTGAAGCCCTCTCCTTTTTACCCTCTTTCTCCTATTTCCTTTCTCTATTATTTCCTCTTTGGTCGTCCCCTTTCTTTCCTCTCCAGTGGCTGGAATTTTCTATTTCTTACAACAACTACAGTTTTCCTTTTCGAGTTTTTTCATTTCTTGTTTTTCCATTCTTGTATAATCGTCAACGTTTTCTTTTTATTTTCCAGCCATGTAGCTCCCCTTCCTCTTCTCTAACCATATTTCTTTTTTGGTTTAAGCAGCCAGCACGTTCCTTTCCTTGTTTTTGCTGAATTTCCTTTTTCTCTAGTTTCCATTTTCTCGGTTACTATTTTCTTCAACAACTTGTATTTGCTTTTCCTCTTGTGCAGCGAAGATTTCCTTTTCCTTTTTTCCTCATTTTCCTCTTTGCTTTGCTGCCTTCTTTCTTGTTCTTGCATTGTCATTAATTGTTCCAGCAACCATTTCCATTTTCTTTCTTTGACATTTGTAGTTTCCAAGTCTCGTGTAGGCGGCAATCTTTCCATTTTTGTGTAGGCGGTTGGAAGTTTACATTTTGTTCCAACAACTTGCTTCTATTTTATGTAAACCATATTTACTTTTCATGTTCCAACCATGTTCTTTTTACTTTTGTTCTAGCAATCGAAATTTTCCATTTTTGTTCCAACCACCGAAAGTTTCCAGTTTTTTGTAAGCGGCCATTGTTTCCATTTTTTTGTAAGCGGCCATTGCTTCCATTTCTCTTCTCCGGTTTATGATTCTTTAGATGCTGACCGTGTATAGCTGATAGGAGAGTGGTATGGCTTAGTTTTGCTTCATTTACTCGTGTTTGTATCCTGATATCTCCATTCGCTACAAAACATGAGGAAACACTAAAAGAGGGCTAAATGATACTTTAATGCTTGGTAAAGTTCAAATGAATGATGAAACTAACTATAAAAAGAGATTAAAATACTATAACAAAATAGACGTTATCAGACGCCATTGGATCAGAGGAGCGCGTTTTCAACTTCGCGATGGGTCTGCCACGTTGTCGGATAATGTAATATTGCTAACACAATCTAAGCTTTACAATTGGCGCGATGTGGGATGAGAGTCATGGAGATGAACCACGAGGAAAGGATTTTCTCTCGATCATCAAAAAGGCAAAATTTGATATCCGTCAACTCCTAGAGATTCCGCCAGAATATTTCGTTATGTTCCTTCAAGTTGGTGTTTTAACAATACTCTCGGTTATAACAGTATGGTATAATGATAAATCACTATAAACATGCACAAATGTAATATGTATGAATATCGACTTTCGATCGAGGTTTGCAAAAAATAGTGTCCTAAGACATAATTTGTTTCCCCTTAGAGGATGCAACGATAACATACATTGTTTTTTCGAATATGCTTTGTTTGAGTATTTTCTATATTTTTCTTGGAGTCTGCTTTGTGTGAGTGATTTTCTATAGAGTAAAACAAAAGATTTTTTCCAAAGATGAATTGTATCTTTTTCGTCCATGATAACTATCTATTTAAAGAAGACTTAATAGCCCTCTAGAGCCAAATTTCGGTTTGCATTAAACAATCATGATTTTTCAGAAAATCATGAATGTCATGATTGTTCATAACGTCATGACTATTCATTAATTCGAAAATTAAAAGGCTAAATTCAAGATAAAAAAATATATTCAAATTAATCAAAGAGCATAGCCTAAGATATTGGACCTAATATTTGACATTTAATATATATTAAATATTCATAAGCTCATGCACCAACCCAATTTTAAAGCTCTTCTCCAATGCCATATCATTTATTCAATACACTTATGAGAAGACATCATTAATATATTGTATTAATGACCTTTCGACTTTCCATTTAAAATTATGTCCCTTCATATTCCACAAACCATTCATATTCTAACAATAGTCATGATTGTTCATAAAGTCATGATTGTTCATAAATCTTAAAATTAAAATGTTAAATTCAGATTAATCATAGATCCTCAAAGCCCAAGGCATAATCTTTGACATTTAATATATATTAAATATTCATAAATCTGTGCATAAATCCAATTTCAAAACCTATCTCCAATACAAAATCATTCATTCAATACACTTATGAAGAGATATCATTAATATATTATATTAATCTAAAAACCAAGACCCTTCAATTTTCCATGTGGCACTATGAATGCTCATGAAGCCAAGGCTGTTCATTAATCTAAAAGTTAAAATGTTAAATTCAATATTAAAAATTAAATTCTTCATATTATCATAAATTGACGTTCTATTGTTAAGATGATATATTTGAAATGAAACCCACTAGCAACTGATAATTCAACCTAGAACTTATCTTCACGAAGAAAGGATATCCTAAACCCATACTACAACTCGACTAGAGAACCTCAAAAGCAACTACTGACGCCACAACACTCGTGATCTAGTGTTGATAAGTAAAAAAATAAATTAGAATCTCTCAAAGAGTTCATAGCTAAATCTCTAGAATTAACAAGGAAAAAAAATTTATTGATAAAAAAATTGGATAATAATGTCATACATCTATTTATAGTGACCAAATAATAATAAAAATAAACTAAAATAATATAATTAACTAAACCCGACTAAGATGCTTGGGCGATCGATGCAACCACTTAGTCGAGCGTCGTTTAAATCTTAACTCCAAAATTTTAAAACTAAAGCACATTTAGCCGATCAATAGTAATGCTCAGTCGAGCTCTCCAACAGTTGGACTAGCTCTCCAATGCTCGGTCGAGTTGCTTAACGCTCGGGCCAAGCGGCCAGTCCTTCAAAATACTCTTCTAGTCCAGTGAGTTCGCTCGAGTCAAGTGCTTCGCTGCTCAGGTTGAGCGTTTTGGATTTCTCTTGTGTAGTGGTTTTGTTTCGGTCAAGTGGTATGTCGCTCGGGCCAAGCTCCTCAGGCTCTCCTCGCTTTTTGTTTCCTTCGATCTTATTCACTTGTAAGCAAGTCACATAAGATTTTTTATGTCTTTTGATGCTATTTCTATTGTAGTGCATTAGCAAGCTCATCCGCCACCATTTGAGCAAACACGTTCTATATCATCTTAACTTTAGCTCTAGTGACCGGTCCTTTTGTTTTGGTTTGTCAAGCAGAGCCTCATCCTCATCATCCCCTAATTCTTCAAAAGTATTTGAGCTCAAATCAAGATCATCATCTGCATCAAAATGAGTCAAGTCAACAACATTGAAAGTCGAACTAACATTGTACACACCAAACAACTCAATCTTGTATGTGTTGTCATTGATGCGTTCGACCACTTTGAACGGTCCATCTTTGTGATGCGCGTTCAAGTTAAATATAACCTAAACCTACTCCACAAGTGCACGACACGTGTGTAGTACTCTAGGTGTCGATACCACAGGGACTATGCAACACGAACTAAGATCAAACTAGAATCAATACTTGCTACGATAAAATAATGGTTGAGATATGCAATTATGAAAATCTAGTAAACCTAGGAGTTCTTGACAAATGAGACAAATGTTCTAGGATATGGTTTCACCGTATAGCTTCAAAGAACGACTATCGATTTATCTAATCATGCATTCCCTATCAAGATATCTAAGACGGACGATCCTATTGTAATTCCTACCCTCTTCCAAGGCATAGGAACATGATTCAATTGAGTTATCTCCTACTTTCGTGGCTGACACCCCAACAAAACCCCATACGATATATGATTCATCCGATTAACCCTCAACCGTTACTACTCCACTTTCATGACCTAGTCTCGTTGTTCTAAGCCTGATCTTCTAGAACTAAAATTCTCCTTTTGGTCCTTCTCCTAATCCCTAACACATGCATCTACGTGGCCATCATAAACATAAGACATTCAAGGCTCAGACAAAGAATAGATTAGCAAAACGGGAAATGCATTCATAAATAAATCAAAAGAGGTTTCGGGATAGCCATGGGCTAATCCCTTCTCCTAGAACAAGACAACTACTCAATCATGAGTTCGAAATCAAACAACATAAATGAAATATAATGTCTAAGGAGCATAGAAATCAAACGAGCAGTTGTCCCGATTAGATCTTCCATCTCCTTGCGTGTCTTCCGTCAAGAGGGCTCTCTCTAATGATGGATAGGCTCCGAATTACCCTCCTATGGTTCCCCTCTGTGATTCTTTTCCATCCTAACTCTATTGGGGGTCCCTTTCTTACCTTTCTCGCTGTTGGAGAACTTCAAGCAGACACGACCCGCATGAGCTTGGTAGCCAATCTGTGCGGCCTCCCCAAATCCTCCATGACCCGTGTGTGCTAAGGATGAGCACGAGTCGGACAACTTCTGTTGGACCATCACCCTATGTAGGCTAAGGAGAACACCCCGCGTGGGCTAAGGAGAACACCTCGCGCGGGCTCCTCATGAGGTCTTTATCTGCGTAGGCTAAGGAGAACACCCTGCGTGGGCTAAGGAAACCACCCTGCGCGGGGGCCTTGTCTCCTCATGGGGTACGGTTGTATCGAATTCATTGCCCGTTCCTCATCCAGTTTGCTCCGTTGTGATCTTTGATGGTCGTATTTTGTCCCATGTGTGTTCTTTAGCTTCAAAACGAATCAAATACGCATTAAAACCTATAAGAACATGAAAACACTGAAACAAGTAAAATAGATACAAAATCACACGTAAACATCGCAACGATCGTCATAAAAATCTCTAAAATCATGCGAGAATCGTGTACGAAAACGAGATGATCAAAATCCCCCAGAATTGAATGTTTGCTTGTCCCTAAGCAAACGTAAACGTGGAACACGTGGGAGATATGAAAATCGAGAATTCCCCTTTCCCCTAGAAATACAGCTAAAGCAAACCTAATCGATCAACAAGCAAGTTAAGAGCAAATTTGACCTAATAACTTTCAGTCTTCATCCTAGGTTCACCATGGCTACCTATAAGAAAGCAAATCACAGACGAGCTAAGCGAGAAATCGCAACTCTCTCCACCAAACGAGACTTCAAACAAATGCTAAACATATAATCAAAGAGGATACTTGTTTTATTTACAAGCTTCTTTATTTTTTTATTCATTTTTTATTCTTCTTTTATTGATATGTGAACACACTAGGCTTCAAGGACGTTGAACTTGAAGGGATTCAACCTCTACTTAGACCCAAGCTACCGATAACGGTATACTCTTGCATCTTGTTAAAGAGTGCAGTGAAGCAGATGGCATTTTTATGTGCCTTGCCCTTAGGACGTAGAAAGATGATCGCCAACCCACCACTTAGACCCGAACTATCGAAAAAGTATCAAGGTCGATGCACTCATATCGATTATAGATCATGCTTTTTAGGCATTATTTCTATCGATAGCGAAATGTTAGTATGTGCTCTTATTTTTAAAAACAAGCTCAATTCATACGTTCAAATTATCCTCGTGAAAAAGAAGTAAAGCGTCGTCTATATCAAGTATAATCATTTGGATAGATAGAATGAACAAGAAACTAACCTAGAAACCTCATCTAAACTTACCACAAGTAACACTAGGATTCCCAAAGACTTGTGACCTACTCATTCCTCAACCGACTAATAAGCTCTAACATGCAAGATATCACAGAAAAGGCCAACTTCGTAAGTATCCTAGGTTTAAGGTTCATCTCAAAACGTGGCATCGGACAAGTGCTTGGGACGACTGTGACTCATGAAAACAAAAACAAACTACAGCTAGCCTAAGAACTACGAAATCAAAGAGAAAAAAAAAGAAAATAAAACGAAATCACCTGACAAACGTGAGCTATTCCATCCGAGACTTGAATTGAACGACGTCCTCGACGTGAAGCTCCGATGGAGAATATGAAAGATGAAGTCACAGTTGTAGGTATTTTTTGTGTGTTTTAAATAAACCAAGTCCAAAAATACGAAACAAAAGAAAACGAAATGCTGGGTTACCTCCCAGAAAGCGCTTATTTAACGTCGTTAAGCTTGACGTCTCCATGTCTCATGTGCTTGTGATGGATGGATCGAATAGGGAGATGGAGTATCTACTTTCAACCGGTTAAGCGGCTTGATATAACTTTAGGCGCTGCCGATTTGCTTTGAATGTTCCGCTCGTCTAGCTCCATAGTTCTAGTGCTCCATGCGTGAATACCTCTTGTACTTGAAAAGGACCAGGCCAACTGGAACATAGTTTCCCCGGAAAAAGTCAAAACGAGAGTTGAAAAGTAGAACCAAATCACCTGGCCGAAATTCATGAGGTAAGATCTTTGCGTCGTGCCATCCTTCAGCGTGGTCGTCTTTCTCAATATGTACTAACATTGTTGCTCCTTTCTCTTCCAAACTCAGGTACAACCTCCTTTGAGCTTCGATGGAGGGTTCGTGGCTGTCCTCCTCAAGCATTCCGTGCATACTCAATGACGGGTTTACTCTCACACATTTCTTTAGGCGAGTGGGTATCATTACCTTTCATTTTATCTACTTTGTTTGTTTGATTTTCTTGACTTAATAATTTGAAAAAACTCCTCGCGATCTGCCTTAGTGACAAACTCGGACTCAGAGGCCATATTAGCATTACCTTGGCCGTCACGACTTTTGGTTTTCAAAAATGGGTGAAGGATCCAACAATGATCCTTTGTATGACCTTTCTCTTTGCAATGCTCACAAGAGAATTGCTTTTTGAAAGGCTTGATAGAAGTGGCTTGCCCAGAGGTGCTTTTCGAGACATTAGCATCCTCGGTCATTTCTTTAAAGAGACGGTGTCCCCCTTCCACCTTTTTAATCATCGTACAAAATTTTTTAAACGAGAGAAACTCGTTTTGACGAAGTATGTGATGAATAAGGTCGTTGTATTTGTCATCGAGGGAGAATAAAAGATAAATGACCTGATCCTAGTTCGCTCTTAAAGCAATTTCCACAGGATCCACAATATGAGGCCTTCGAGAATCAAGTTCAGACCATAATTCCTTAAAATCACCCAAAGCCTAGCTAAAAGGCTTCCCCTCTTGCCTTAGATTATTAAGGTCATTCTTTACTTCATACGCACGGCTAAGATTAGATTCATTTCCAAAAACTTGTTTAAGCTCATCCCAAAGCTCCTTAGGAGACTCTATGTGCCCATATGTACGAAGTATATGAGATTTGAGGGAATTTTGTAAAAGAATCATGGCAGTGAGTTTATTTTGTTCCCATTTTTCTAATCCAACATTTGAATCTATCAGTTTCACATCCGATCCCGTCACAAAACCCCAAAGACCTCGCATGCCAAGATTGGCCTTAGCAATCTTCATCCAAATGGAATAATTATTTCCATTGAACGAGATTGAGATGCTTTTGGTCGAGTCCATGACAAGAGATCCGAGCAGATAAAGGGAAACAAAATCAAAGAGAGATTAAAAAATTTGACCGAAAACAACTTTGGAAAGAGAATAGATTTCAAAAGAAACAAAATCGATCAAAACATTTTAAGAGATTCGATCAACGCTCTGATACAATGTAGAGTTTGTAGAACAAATATGAATCAGTGGAAGCAAGATATAAAGACTAAGAGCGAGTGAAAGATCGAGAGAACTAGAGATAATAAGAATAATTATTCTCTTATATATTTGATCAGAACTAAAGGTACCTATCTATACAAGTAGAAGGGGTGAAAACCAAGGAAAATACAAGTACACACGCAAGGCACAAGTTTATAAGTAACATGCATGAGCTGGAGCGGTCAACAAGGCATATGAGATCGCGGAGGTCATAAATAGGCTTGACCAGGTCGCAGAACGCGGGATGCGGCTCGGGATGCGGAGAAGAACGAGACACGGAGAGGAGCGGGACACGACTCAGGAAGTGGAGAAGAGCGGGATGTGGCTCGAGAATCGGAGAAGAGCGGGACACAGCCTTTCATCTTAACATACGAGACCTAGACACGATTTTCTGTAATATGCTCTTGATCTCCCTATTCGAAACCTTCACTTGTCCGCTAGTTTGGGGATGGTACGATGTAGCTACCCGATGTGTCACGCCATACTTCCGAAGGAGGGCTTCAAATTGTCTAGCAATAAAGTGTGAGCCTCCATCACTAATGACTACTCTAGGGACACCAAAACGTGGAAAGATGTTCTTCTTGAAAAATTTCATTACCACCCTAGAATCATTAGTTGGCACAGCCATGGCTTCTACCCATTTGGACACGTAATCCACACCTACCAAGATATATTGATTGCCACAAGACAAGGGAAAAGGTCCCATAAAATCTACATCCCAAACATCAAATAGCTCTACCTCGAGATGTAATTCTGTGGCATCTTGTTCCTCTTACCAATATTTCCTGTCCATTGACATCTATCAGAAGAGGAAACGTACCGATGTGCATCTTTGAAGAGGGTCGGCCAATAAACACCCGATTGTAGCACCTTCGAAGCGGTTTTAGACTTGCTGAAATGGCCCCCATAATATGATCCATGACAATGGAAAAAGACGCTCTCTACCTCCTCTTCGAGAATGCATCTTCGAATCACCTTGTCTGCGCATCTCCTATAGAGAATCAGGTCATCCCAATAGTAATGCTTTATGTCCGCAAAGAATTTCCTGCGCGCATGAAAAGAAAGATTAGGGCGTAGCTTACTGCTCGCAAGAAAATTGACAAAATCAGCATACCAAGGATCGGGTTTACCGGAAGTAACCATGCATATGTAGTCGTCTCTCAAGGATTTGTTGATAGGTCTCTCGTCCTCCACAATGATGCGAGAGAGATGATCTGAAACAACGTTCTCCGACCCTTTCCTATCGCAAATCTCAAGATCAAACTCTTGTAAAAGAAGGATCTATCGGTTAAGGCGTGGTTTGACGTCCTTCTTCCCTAAAAGGTACTTGAGTGCTGCATGATCCGTGTAGACAATCACCTTTGAACCAACTAAATATGATTTGAACTTTTCAAAGGCGAAGACGACATCAAGGATTTCCTTCTCGGTTGTGGCATAGTTGATTTGAGCGTCGTCTTGGCTCTTGCTAGCGTAGGAAATGACATGAGAAGCTTTGTCTCTTTGCTGTCCCAAAACAGCTCCAACCGCATAGTCGCTAGCGTCACACATGATCTCAAATGGTAGGTTCCAATCCGGTGGTTGAATGATGGGTGCTGAAACTAATGCTCTCTTGATCGTGTTGAAGGCGTCGTGACATTCCTTAGAGAATTCCAACGTGACATCCTTGGCCAGCAACTCTGTCAACGGTTTCGAGATCTTTGTGAAGTCCTTGACGAACCTCTGATACAAACCAGTGTGCCCTAGAAAACTTTGAATCTCTTTCACCGAAACTGGTGGAGGAACTTTCTCAATCACCTCGATCTTAGCCTTGTCCACTTCAATGCCCCTCGAAGATATCATGTGACCTAGGAAAATGCCTTCTTTCACCATGAAATGGAATTTCTCCCAATTTAGAACGAGATTGACCTCTTCGCATCGCTGCAACACTCTAGAAAGTTTAACAAGGCAATCACTAAAAGTAGAGTCATAAACAAAAAAATCATCGATAAAAACTTCCATAATGTGCTCAATTAAATTAGAAAAGATTGCCATCATGCAAAATGCTGGAAAGTATCGGAGCATTGCAAAGGCCAAAAGGCATACGACGGTAAGCGAATGTTCCATAAGGACATGTGAAAGTCATCTTCTCTTGGTCTTGAGGGTGAATGGGAATATGAAAGAAACCCGAGTACCCGTCCAAGTAACAAAAGTAGGCGTGGTTTGCTAGGCGTTCGAGTATTTGGTCGATGAACGAGAGAGGAAATTGATCCTTCCTTGTGGCTTTGTTGAGCTTTCGATAATCAATACACATCCTCAAGCCCGTGACCATTCTAGTTGGATCAGCTCGTTGTTCTCATTTTGTACTACCGTCATTCCACCTTTCTTGGGCACTACATGCACGGGGCTCACCCATTCGCTGTCCGAGATAGGATATATGATAACTGCATCCAAAAGTTTTAGTATCTCCTACTTCACTACCTTTTACAAATTAGGGTTCAGTGGACAGTTTGTGGGCGTCCTCCATGAGTATCTGGTGCATGCACAATGAAGGGCTCAGTGTGAATGGTAATCTGAATTATTGATTACTGAAAAGCCATAAACGGTTATATGTACAAGAGGTTAATGATTTGACCTAATTAGGGAATACTAAATTACAATAATACCCTTAATACAATAATATCCTAATATCCTTCATACGCCCCACAAGATGAATCACCCGAGGTGATTCCAATCTTGGAACACAACTCGTGAAATTGTAACCGCAGAAGAGGTTTGGTGAGGAGATCGGCGAGTTGGTCCTTGGAGTGCACATGAGAAACGCGAAGTGTACCAGCTTCAATTTGACCACAAATAAAGAAGTAATCAAGGGCAAGGTGCTCCATACGGGAGTGGAAAACCGGGTTGGCGCTGAGCTAAGTAGCTCCGATATTGTCACAATAAATGGTTGGAGCCAATGAGAGGGTGACACCAAGTTCCATAAGATGATTACCAAGCCAGCAAATTTCGGCCGAGGTGTTGGCTACGGACCGATATTCCACCTCGGTGGATGATCGTGAGTGGCCATTTTGTTTCTTGGACGACCACGATATTGGATGTTTTCCAACATACACAATGTATCGTGAGTGGCCATTTTGTTTCTTGGACGACCACGATATTGGATGCTGGTTCTCATGGTCGTCCACGATATTGGACGACCACGAGAACCAGCAAGATAACGAAGCACACGTTTGGTGCAAAGCCAATGTTCATCCGTGGGTTGATGCATGAATTGAGACAACTTGTTTACGACATAGCTAACATCCGGACGCGTGAGGGCAAGATATTGTAGGCTGCCAATGACTTGTCGAAATTCGGTGGGATTGGACAGAGGTGAGCCCGAGGAAATGGTGAGCCGTGAGGTCGATGGCAATGGTGTCGAGACAGGCTTCGCCTCATTCATGTTGGTCCGAATGAGAAGATCCGTGATATACTTCCGCTGCGACAAGTGGAGACCCCGTGGTGTCCGCGTGGCTTCAATTCCGAGGAAGAAGGTTAGAGCACCGAGGTCTTTAATTGAGAACCGAGACGCCAACAACTTGATGAAGTTCTAAATGTGATTGGAAGAAGAGCCCGTGATGATCATATCATCGACATAGATGAGAACATAGAGCTTTGTAGTTGACGTGTTGAGCACAAAGAGTGAGGCATCCGCAAGAGAGTTCTTGAAGCCAATGTGAAGCAAAAACGTCCGTAACTCAGAGTACCACGCACGGGGGGCTTGTTTGAGACCATAGATAGCTTTCCGGAGTTTGCACACGTGAAGAGGGTGATCCTTGTCAACAAAACCAGGTGGTTGCTCCATGTATACATCTTCGGTGAGTGTGCCTTGAAGGAAGGCGTTGTTGACATCGAGCTTATTTATATGCCATCCGTTGGAGACCGCAAGACTAAGCACGGTGCGGATGGTTGCGGGCTTGACTACGGGATTGAAAGTCTCGTGAAAATCCACTCCCGGACGTTGATGAAAGCCTTTAGCAACCAAGCGAGCCTTGTAGCGATCAATGGAACCGTCGGGTTTGCGTTTGATATGGAAAACCCATTTGCAGCCAACAACGTTGCTTGCGGTTTGATGAGAGACAAGGTCCCTCGTCTCGTTGCTTATAAGGGCATTGAATTCATCACTCATGGCTTGTCTCCATTTGGTGTGACGTAGGGCTTGTATTGCTGTTGCGGGTTCAGTTTCGTCTAGAGAACCAGTACAAACATTCGCAAATGGAGGATTAGATCTAATGAGATTGACCTTGCTGCGAGTCACCATGGGATGCACGTTTCGAGTGGCTGGTTCTGCAACGGTAGTAGCACGGGTCACGTCCGAAGGCGCCGCTGGAGTACGGGCTGCGTCTGAAGGCGACGCTGGAGTACGGGCCGCGTCCGAAGGCGACGCGGGAGTACGGGTCGCGTCCGAAGGCGACGTAGGAGTGCGAGCCGCGTCCGAAGGCAATGCAGGAGTACAGGCCGCGTCCGAAGGCGACTCTGGAGGAGAGGAGACCGCAGCGTTGCTAGTGTCCGTGTCACTCTCAACAATGATCAGGGAAGAATCTATGGGAGGAGATGGAGCATGGGCCAAGGTGAAGGGCTCGATGGGTGATAGAGAAGGACCATGGGACAATGGGGATGCGACGGGTACGCTAGGATGTGTGACATATTTGGAAAGATTAGCAAAGGGGAAGACGGATTCATGAAAGACAATGTGACGCGAGACAAAGACACGAAGTTTGGATAGGTCAAGATAACGATATGTGCTTTGGGTGTTGGAGTAGCCAAGGAAGACACATGGGGCGGATCTAGGGTCTAGTTTGTGAGAGGCATAAGGACGCAGCCAAGGGTAGCACAAACAGCCAAAGATTTTGAGTTTATGGAGGTTCGGTGGAGTTTGGAAGAGAGCTTCGTAGGGCGAGGCATAGGAGAGGAGAGGTGTGGGCATGCGGTTGATTAGATAAACTACAGCCGTGAAGGCGTAGGACCAATATGGTAGTGGTAGAGAGGTGTGCATAAGGAGAGATAATCCGGTTTCGACAATGTGACGATGTCGATGTTCGGATATCCCATTATGCTCGGGGGTGTGAGGTGGGGTTGTGTTGTGTGAGATGCCATTGTCCGAAAGAAAAGAACGGAGGGCTATGTATTCTCCACCATTATCGGTGTAAAGGTTGACGATTTTAGCGTTAAACTTGTTTTCGACAAGAGATTTGAAGGCAATAAAAGTTGCTCAAACTTGTGATTTTTGTTTGAGCGGATAAAGCCAAGAATAACGCGTAAAATGATCAACACAAAGAACATAATACTTAAAACCATCCGTTGAAATAATAGGAGATGTCCAAAAATCGGAGAAAACAAATTCAAGTGGTCGAGAAGAAACAATAGATGACTTGATGTGCGTTAAAATCAAGTAATAATACCTAGACTAACGCTTCCGCAAGAATACGGATCGTATAGTAACTAGGGTCGAACACAAGGAATTGATGCGGCTTCTAAGTTATTAAACTAATGGATAAGACGTATAAATTGGATGATGATGGAATTGCGAATGAACTAAACTAAACTAATTGATGAGATAAACTTATGACTAAGCACCATGGGTATCGAGAGTTTGCACAACGATGTAACGAAGTTCTAAAAGGATAATTGGTCTTAGGTACTATCATGAGTTCAGGGAATACAACAAAGGAAACACAAGAGAATTCTACGTGCGACATAGATAGAGAATGAGATGACTCCCTATTTATAAACCGATGTCTTCGATAGATCCTCCTTGCTCCCGATCCGTTGTTCCGTCTTTTCTTCCTTCTTCCTTCTGCCCTAATGTCTCTCAATGTTCT
>CM071865.1:21223487-21243755 GCA_036759665.1 Gynandropsis gynandra
TAGCTTTGCACGACTCGGGCACTCAAGGAACACGACCAGGGAGGTGTGCCCGCTCGGGTGGATTTGGTGTGCCCGCTCGGGCTAATTACCATCCAACAATAGCCGTAGGTTTGCACGACTCGGGTGGATGAAGCCATACGCTCGGGCATGAGTGCCCGCTCGGGCCAAATGAAGCACACTGTCGGGCATAGGGCCTGCACGAGCGGGTAGAGGCTGTGCCCGCTCGGGTCCTTGTTTTGCTCAACTAACTCCCAAATTTTAGAACGGCCAAATTAAGGGGAAATCAGATCTGAAAAAGGGAGTTTCGAACCAGATTGGATCATAGAAGATTTAGAGACATTAGGGCAGAAGGAAGAATGAAGAAAAGACGGAAGAACAGATCGGGAGCAAGGAGGATCTATTGAAGACATCGGTTTATGAATAGGGAGTCATCTCATTCTTCATCTATGTCGAATTTAGTATTCTCTTGTGTTTCCTTTGCTGTTTTCATGTCTGAGTAGATCCATTGCCATGGGTTAGGGAGTATTGCCATGTTGTAACGAAGTCTTATGCTTAATGAATGGTGGAACTTAATGCTTTCATGCTTGTACGCCACTTGATATGAATGAATTCGGTATTTTATTATGTTTTCAGATTTCATGGTTGATCTTAATGCTTCAATACTTGTACGCCACTTGATTGATATTGATAGAAGTCTAATAAATCTACGCCAGGGCATTAGACTTTGGAACTTAGCCATGATTTAGGGTTTAATCGGTTTAGAATCTACGCCAGGTCAATCGATTGAATCTAGGGATTAGGATAGCGGTCGTAATACGTCTATCCATGTAAGATGCGCAATAGATATATTGGTATATGCATGCTAGATAGTGGACAAGTCTACGCCAGTCAGTTCCTATTGGAGAGCTTGAATTCCCTGAACTCATGATAGTACCTAAGCCAATTATCCTTTTAGAACTTCGTTACATCATTATGCAAACTCTCGATACCCATGGTGCTTAGCTACAAGTTTATCTCGTTGATTTAGTTTAGTTTAGTTCAATCACAATTCCATCTTTAGTCACCTTACATGTCTATTCCTTAGTTTAATAGCTTATAAGTCGCATCAATTCCTTGTGTTCGACCCTAGTTACTACACGATCCGTATTCTTGCGGAAGCGTTAGTCTAGGTTTTATTACTTGAGCTTAACGCACATCATAGGTGTTCCCGAATTGTGCCTTGCTGCAGGGTGTAACTCATTTGTTCCATGCCTTCTAGCATCGTGCATTGGTAAGCCACATGCTCCGTATCTCCACAATTCGCACAATACATGGTATTCGCTGCATTGCCCATCGCTTTACATTGATTCACCTCGTATAGACCTCTCGTCTTGTTCGACATACTCCTCGATGTATACCACATGGTGTGGTTCATGGCAAGATTGTCAATCAGCTTGTATGCCTCCTCTACACTTAGGTCCATGAATGATCCTCGAGCAGCATTGTCTAACGTCGGTCTATGCTCATTCAGGATCTCGTTTTAGAAGGTTTGGATCACGTACCACTGCTCCAAACTGTGATGTGGACACATTTGCAAAAGATCTTTGAATTTTCTCCACGCTTCAAATAATGTCTCCCCCTCTCGGCATCTAAACATCGTGATTTCTCCTCTGATTTGAATCGTCTTGCTTGGAGGAAAGAACCATGATAGGAATGTTGTGCAAAGATGGTCCAAAGTAGTGATTGAACCAGTGGGAGGAGATTGCATCCAAGTCTTGGCTCGTCCCCCAATTGAGAAAGGCAAGAGACGTAACAAAATCGCATCGTGCGAGACTCCATGTATCTTGAATGTGCTTGAAATCTCTAGGAAGTCTCATAGGTGCTGATGAGGGTCTTCGTGATTTCACCCTTTAATTGATTTTGATATAGCATGTTGATCATCGGGGGCTTGATCTCGAATTTCTCCCTAAAAATAGTAGTTGTCCTTATGGTTGTATGGACGTTACTCATGTTTGGAACCACGTAATCAAAAAGTCGACGTGGTGGAGGAGCCTGCGGTTGCTGTAATTGTGCCACATTACCAACGGGTAATTGTGGCTGTCCATAACCATCCAATAATTTGTTTCAGTTTTCCATAGCCCGTGGATCGGTCGGGTCTACTCTTTCTTCTTCCTTGCCCTTTTTTGTTGTCTAATCGTTCTCTCGATCTCGGGGTCGATTCGATGTAAGCTCGAAGTACCTTGAGATCGAGTCATAAACCTACAAAGGACAAGCAAAAGAATGATTCTATATCCGAATCTAAGGCGTAATGACAAATAGTCCCTGGAAACGGCGCCAAAAACTTGATGCACGTTCAAGTTAAATATAACCTAAACCTACTTCGCAAGTGCACGACACATGTGTAGTACTCTAGGTGTCAATCCCACAGGGACTATGCAACACGGAGTAAGATCAAACCAGAATCAATACTTGCTACGATAAAATAATGATTGTGATATGCAAATTTAAAAATGCAGTAAACCTAGGAGTTCTTGACAAACGAGACAAACGTTCTAGGATACGGTTTCACCGCATAGCTTTCGAAACGGACTATCAATTTATCTAATCATGCATTCTCTATCACGATATCTAAGGTGGACGATCCTAATGTTATTCCTATCCTCTCTTAAGGCATAGGAACATGATTCAATTGAGTTATCCCCTACTTTCGTGGCTGACACCCCAACTGAACCCCATACGATCAATGATTCATCCACTTAACCCTCAACCGTTACTATCCTACTTTCATGACCTAGTCTTAGTTGTTCTAAGACTGATCTTCTAGGTCTATAATTCTCCTTTCGATCCTTCTCCTAATTCCTAACACATGCATCTACGTGGCCATCGTAAACACAAGACATTCAATGCTCAAACAAAGAATAGATTAGCAAAACAGGAAATGCATTCATAAATAAATCAAAAGAGATTCTCAGATAGTCATGGGTTAATCCCTTCTCCTAGAACAAGACAACTACTCAATCATGAGTTTGAAATCAAACAACATAAACGAAATACAATGTCTAAGGAGCATAGAAATCAAACGAGGCGTCGTCTCGATTCGATCTTCCATCTCCTTGCATGTCTCCCGTCAAGAGGGCTCTCTCCAATCATGGATAGGCTCCGATCTACCCTCCTAGGGTTACCCTCTTTGTTTTCTTTTCCGTCCTAACTTAATTGGGGGTCCCTTTTTAAACTTTCTCTCCGTTGGAGAACTTCAAGGGAGGTTGTTGCGGACACGACCCGTGCGGGCTCGATATCCAATCCACATGGGCTCCCCAAATCCTCCATGACCCGTGCGTGCTAAGGATGAGCACGAGTCGGGCCACTTCTGCAGGACCATCACCCCACGCGGGCTAGAGAGAACACCTCACGCGAACTCCTCACGAGGTCTTAATCTATGTGTGCTGAAGGTGGGTCCGAGGCGAGCAACCATTGCTAGATGTTCAGCCCGTTTCTCGTTCTGTTTTCTCTGTTTTGATCTCCGAGATAAAAAAAACTTCTTAAGTCCCTTGTTTGCATGTTAGGAATATCGGTAGGTCTTCTTTTCGATATTATCTCATGCATTCTCGTGTATCTGTTTCACAAACTCAGCCTTTTTCTTGCCATCAAAGTTATTAAACTCTGTCTATTGTAAAAAAAGGTTATGTCTAATGATGTAAATGAGTTAGATCCATACACGATCTCAAAAGGTGAGAACTGAGTAGCATTATGAATCGCCCTATTAGATGCAAACTCTCTACTTTTCATAAGTCCAAAAATTAAAAGGTTGAATTCAAGATTTAAAATTAAATTCGGATTAATCAAAGAGCCTAAAGGTCCAAGGCTTAATCTTTGACATTTAATATATATTAAATATTCATAAGGCCATGCACAAACTCAATTTCAAAACACTTGCTCCAAACCATGTCATTTATTCAATACACTTATAAAGATAAATCATTAATATGATATATTAATTACCTTTCAACTTTCTATGTGAAACTATGCCCTTTATATTACACAAACCATTCATATTCTAACAATTAGCATGATTGTTCATTAGTCTGAATATTAAAAGCTTAAATTCAAGATTACAAAACTAAAATTGAGATTAATCAACTAAACAAAGTCGACCTACCGATATTTCAACTAAAAGGCATATGTTTCGCTCCTGCAATATGGACAAGCCAATCGAAGATGCATTGTCCATCCAGATAACATACCATAAGCTGGAAAATCACTTATTGTCCATATAAGAGCATCTCGTAATATAAAATTTTGTCGTCTCGAGAGTCGTACACTTGAACTCCCTTCCATAATTCTTTTAATTCATCAATAATTAGTTAAAAAATATATCCAAACTTCTTTTCGGATGATTAGGCCCGAGAATTAGTATTGTTAAGAACAAAAACGCCCTTTTCATGCACATATCAGGTAGTAAATTGTACGGTGTCATCATAACTAGCCACAATAAATAATTCCTCTTAGGCATCCCAAATGGATTAAAACCATCACTACAAAGGCCTAAATAAACATTTCGACTCCCAGCTGCAAAATCAAGATATATCTTGTCAAAGTGTTTCCACGCCTCACATCTGAGTGATGGCACATTTCTCCTTCACAAGTTGAATGTTCAACATGTCATATCATGTCGCTTGCGGTCTTTTCAGATTCATACGATCTTTTGATTCTATTTGTAATTGGTAAATACCACATACGAAGATACAGAACCGAATTTCCATTCCTTGTCAAATAAAACCGATATTTTCCACAAAATTGACAATTACTCAAATCTGATGTCTCTTTGCAAAAAA
Organism: Gynandropsis gynandra; assembly: GCA_036759665.1. Lineage (NCBI taxonomy): Eukaryota > Viridiplantae > Streptophyta > Magnoliopsida > Brassicales > Cleomaceae > Gynandropsis > Gynandropsis gynandra. Next base: position 21,228,299 of record CM071865.1, read on the forward strand.
TTATGCATTTTTCTCGACAAACATAATCTTTTGATATGACAATAAACCCAATGATCTCATAATCTTCTTTGTCTATAATATGACTCTACTGCATTATTATCTTCACACATATAATTTCTTACTAATTGCGATATAGAATCCATGCAATTCTTAGAAAGATTATTTTCAATCTTCAAATTTATCAAACTAACAGATAGAGCCAACTGTGAAAGACCCATTCTACAACCATCATACAGTGGATGCGTTGCACTTTCTAACATTTCAAAAAAAACTTTTCGAATTCTTCATTTAGATTCTTCAATATTTTCCTTGTTTATTTCACCGAATACATTTTGTACCATTTACACATATGGATTCATTTCTAAATCTTGAGAAGTCTCAAACACTTCATAATGTACAATACCCATACAAAAATCTTCCACAAAATTACTAGATTGTGGTGCAAAATTCTCTTCATGAAAAAACCACATGAAATAATTTGGAGTAAAACCTCTTAAAGAAAGATCAGTCCAAACGGTTCTGACATTAACAAATTTTTTATTTTTGCATTTAACGCATGGACAAACCAACTTATCGTTTTCTTTATAAACTTGTTGATTTATCGCCATTTTCATAAATTGTATAACGACTTCTATGAACTCTTTCAATACACCTTGAGTTTCTGGTCAATTCTTTTGTTTCTAGAATTGAAAATATTCGATCTCGACAATGATGCCACTATAATAAAAAATAATAAGAAGATATGTAGTGAAATATATGATAGTTGCATGTGAGAAACGAATGATGGTAGGAGGGGGTTAAATAGATAAAGTTTCGACCGATTCAGGACGGATTACAGACCAAGACAAATATTTGCTTACGAACCGTCCCAAAAATATCCCTAAATCCAAACAAAACCCCCGTACCCATCCGCAAATTTACGTAAGAGCATTGGTTCCATCTGTAATCCGCAACGATCCGCATTTTCGCCTCAAATCCGTCTGGAAATACGAACAACTCGTGGACTGCTCGTTCGTCCAGAAATTTACGAATGGATATAGACGGAATTATCTTGCAGTTGGTATTTCGTCTCCTATCCGTCCGAAAATTAGTTTGGAATTTGTAAATTTCTAGTAGTGAATAAGCAACATTTCCTCTCTCGTTTTGAATATCGTAGTTGTGATTTCAAAATCTTAGGTTCTTGGTATTCTTCAATATCCTTAGAGGAACATGGATCCCATAGGTGGTATCCATTTAGTCCATCAACATACCCTAAGAAGACATACTTTCTAGATATTGGATCCAGTTTAGTTGTTTCTTAGGTTTTATACATCACATATGCAATACTTTTAAACATATGAAAGTTTGAATAATCTGCTGACATTCCCATCTACATTTCCATTGGTGTCTTCAAAACAATTGCAGTTAATGGTGATCGATTGATCACATAACACACGTCATGACTCCTTTGGCCCAAAATGTGTTTGCCCATTGTTTTTTCCAACATAGTTCTATTCATCCGTTTTGCTACACCATTTTGTTGAGGTATGTATGCCACCATGAACCGTCTTTTGACTCCTTTTGAATTAATATATAAACGATTAAACTTCCGAGGGATACCTTCGGTGCTTACCAAACCTTAGAATGAACCAGATCCAAGATAACCTTACTTTTAGCAGTTAAACTACTAAATTTAGATATGCGATGCTTACTTGTAACACAATGTTCACAGAAGGGTAATGTGACAGTTTTTTCCCCCAAGAGAAGACCTCGATCTGCAAGAATCTTCAAGCCTCATTCTGACATGTGACCTAAAATTTGGTGCCACAACATTGTTGAGTTCACTATTGAACTTGATTCTGCGACATTTGTTTCTCCTTCCCGTAGTGTATTTTCTTTAAGCATTTACATATTTGGTGCTATCTTTTCAGGTATAAGCACAACAAGCGCATCCTTGACAATTTCCATGATCCCATTCTCCAAAATCTTTAGTTTTCACCTTGCTGGTACCAATGTCAGCGATATTGAAGACATGATCATTTTCTATAAACACCGATCCTCCTGAGATAGGTTCGTAATCATGTAACAATTCTCTCCGAGAGGTCATATGTCATGATGCTCCTGAAACCAGAAGCCATACATCGGTGAAATTTTGTAGTCTTCAATAACTATTGTTTCCTCGCTCTACAAGACTTCACCGTTATAGATATTTGTAACGTTGCCTTGAGGCTTTGCTGCTTTCTCACCATTTTTATTATAACACCAACATTGCTTCTTTGTATGACATTTCTTTCCATAATGATAATATTTAATAATCTTCTTACTTCCTAACTTTGATTTGTCAGCAGATTGACTTCCCACTTGAACCATGTTACATTGATTTCCCTTTGGTCATCGTCAAGGCCTCTCCTTGTTGCGAGCCTACCAACATGTCTTGCTTGTTTTTGCATCTTCGTTTTCTTCTAGAAAAGTAGTTGCAACATTGTCAAAGACTTAATAAGATGTGGGAAGATTGTTATTCATGTTTACGATGAGTGAATCATATGAATCTGATAAACTTTGGAGAAAGATCTCAACACGTTCTTTTACATCTATTTTGTAAACCATTTTGGAGAGTTTTGAAAATAGTGTATTGAACGCACTTATATTCTCTGTCATGGAAGTAGATTCCGACATCCGAAGAGTGTACAATCTTTTTTTCAAGACTATCTTGTTGTGGAATGATTTTGTTTCATATAAATTTGAGAGATACTGTAAAATCTTCTTTGAAGTCTCCAACTATTCTACACTATTGAGGATATCATCGACGAGACTGAGGTGCAAACTGGCGATGATACTTTCATTTATTTTGTTCTAGTGCTCATCATCCATCTCCTTCGGTATTTCCTTAATAGCTGCCAAACAAACCTCTTTCATCCCGATATCCCTCATTTTTGTTTTCCATGTCGAGAAATTATTCCCTCAGAATTTCTTTATCTCATACCTCGTTGACATTTTATCAATTCTTATCTCACTGTAACCTAATCGTCATATAAAAAACTGGTATTAAACCAGAACTTTGATACCGTTGTTAGGATCAGACGTGCATGCATAACTAATAGGCAACAAAATGGAGACGAGAAAAATGAAAAAATGGGATATTGGGGTTTTACGTGGTTCGGAAAAAAATCTATGTCCACAAGGGAATAGTAGAAGTCTTATACTGACTCTCATGTAATTATAACACTTATCTTAAATTGTAAGGAGAAACCACTCGTAATTTCTCTTTTACAACGAGGAGAAAAACTCTCTCAAAGGCCCAAGAGAAGAACTTTAAAAACTAGAAAAGACTACCTTCTTTCTCTGTTTTATTTCTTCTTCTCATTGTGTTTTTGGAATTTTTTTGAACTCTCCAAAACCCCTCGTTTTATAGCAGAGAATTTCCGCCAAAAAACAAATGTAGAGCCCATTATAATGATGTGGGATCCATCACTTCAAACCAAAATTCAACGAAGGCGGTAACTTTTGGTTGCTACCTTCAATTTTAGTAAACAAAAAATGATTTTATGATTTTTTGTCTTCACTTTGTTTAGCATCAAAGTTCTGAATACACTAAGAAATATTCTTTCCAAGGGTTATGTGTTTGAGATTTGTTGTTTCTGGTATTATAGATATGTGTTGTTGGTGGAGTTTCCTGGTTTTACCAATTTCTTTTTTCTCCTCCATCCATCCCAAATTTCAAGATCTTTTCGGATGTGAAGAATGTCATTCGTTTTTTGTTCTAGTGTGCATGTTTTCCTTGTTATTTTCACCAAATCTATGAACATTCTGCATTTTGCCTTTTTGAGTGGGATATGCCTTTAGAAATTCGACATATACAGAAACATCTATCCATTGTTTGGGTATATACGCTTGTGTGCGCGCGCACAGACATACAGGCATATCTTATAGGTTTATATCAGCGTCAGGGAAACACTATGATCAAGTTCCATAAATTGTCACCAAAAGCATTACCTTAGTTAAACATGCACAAAACGATGCTCCAACTTATTAAAAGATGAAGAAACAGTTGATAACTTTGTAGGGTTCCCAATATAAAAGCTATTGTTCAATTGATATTAATCTCAATAACAATACATATATATACACACGAAAATTAGGTTTAGACTAATTATGTCCTAATTAAATATTTTAATTGATATTAATCTCAATAACAATACATTTATATATACACAAGGGAATAGGTTTAGACTAATTATGTCCTAATTACATATTTGTCCTTTATACGCCCCCGTAAGACAGATCACCTAGGTGATTCCAATCTTGGAACAGAGTAACTCAAACTGTGGACGAGAGAGAGGTTTGGTGAGTAAATTCGCAAGTTGGTCTTTTGAGCTGACATATGCGACCCGTAGAGTCCCAGTCTCAATCTATTCAAGAACGAATAGATAGTCCAATGAATGGTGTTTCATATGCGACTGAAATATTGGATTAACACTCAGGTATGTGGCACCGATGTTGTCACAATAAATTGCTGGTAGTGTTGGGAGTGTGACTCCAAGTTCTGTGAGAAGATTTTCAATCGAGCAGAGCTCGATGGATGTGTTGGCAACAGAGCGATATTCAGCTTCTGTAGACGAACAAGAGTGATTCGTTTCTTTGAGGACCACGAAATGGGATGTTGGCCAATATAGACAATATATGCGCCAATAGCTTTGAAGACTGAAGGATCGCCTGCGCAGTCTGCATCACTAAAGGCATGGAGTGTGAGAGTATTATAGGCAGCCATAAAGATACATTTGTTCCGAGTGCCCGCTAAGTATCTGAGTACACGTTTTGCACATGACCAATGTTCATTTGTATATTGATGCATGAATTGCGAGAGCTTATTCACTACAAAGCTGATGTCAGGCCGAGTGAAGGAGAGATACTGAAGACTTCCAATGACTTGACAAAAGAGGCCCGGATTTGGAAGAGGAGTTCGAGTGGTAAGTGTGAGACGTGATGTAGTTTCCATTGGCATGTAAACTGCTTTGGTGTCGTGCATATTCACTCATTGGAGAAGGTCCGTTATGTACTTTCATTGAGATGAATGGAGTCTATGTGAGGTATGTACCACCTCAGTGCACCCATGAGAATCGTGACACCAAGGTCTTAATTAAGGATTGAATCTGATATGAAGAAGACCCCTTAATAATCATATTGTCAATGTAGATGAGTAAAATTAGTTGTGTGCAAGAAGTTTGTAGCATAAACAATGATTCATCCGCCAATGAATTCTTGAAATCGGACCCAAGGAGAAATGCCAAAAGCTCCGAGTACCATGCCCAAGGAGCTTGTTTGACTCCATAAATTGCTTTGTGAAGCTTGTAGATGAAATTAGGACGATTTGTATCCATAGAACCCGAGGGTTGAGCCATATATACATCCTCATGTAGAAGACCTTGTAGAAAAGCATTGTTGACATCCAAATGACAAATATCCCAACCATGAGATGTAGCAAGATAGGACAAGATGGACCATTGCAGGTTTCATGACCAGACTGAACGTCTTATGAAAATCTACTCCAGGGCGTTGATGAAAAATTTTGACCACAAAGCGAGCCTTATACCATCATGTTTCTTCTTGATTGTAAACACCCACTTGCAGCCAACTATATTGGAAGCAGTATCGGGGGAGACTAGTTCCCATGTTTCATTTCGAATGAAGGCATTGAATTGTTCGCTCATGGCTTGATGCCACACTGGGGTTTTGAGAGCCTGAGTTGTTGTGGAAGGTTCAGTCTCCACTGATTTACCTAAACAAACAAGAGTAAATTTAGGTTAGGTTTGTGAATTGATGAGCACGAACTATCAAGCAATAAATTTCCTAATATTCACTTACCACAAGAATACGGGTCGTTGAATACAAAGGTCAAACTCAAGGGACTAATGCAACCTAACCTAAGAATATAACTAAACTAAAACAGATGAAAGTGATGTGATGTGGGGTAAAATCTGAGAATGCTAAATTGAATTATGATAGTGATGAGGATACGCGAAAGAATTGATAATTAAGAATACTATGGACTTCGGGTTACCGGAATTGCAAGGGCGCAACCAAAAAAAGATCATAAATCAATCAAACTTTCTTGATAACGGGGAATTCATGCTCGTAAGTAGAGAATGGTTCTCTCGACACCTAAAATCCCTAACCATAATAACATACAATCCTACCTCCCAGCAGCGATTAACACGTAATAACAGTAGCATCAAGCATGCAATCCTAATTCCTAACTCGATTAACCGACCAGTCAGATTCTCATTCATCAAACTTAATCAACAATCAATATTTCCGGATTCATAATCTAACCTCCTAGTTAAACATGAAATCCTAAGTTACTGAGCGGCCAACACAAGTATAGAACGTTCATAGCATTGATCGTAGAACCGAAATACAAGAAACTTTGAAAGATCTAAGCATTAAAAAACATAAGCATCTCTTACAAAACTGGTGGCCCTAACCCATAGCTAAAGGCTTACTCACTCATGGACTCTATTGTAAAACAAAAGAAAACAACAATAAACATGATAAAGAGCATGGAATACGATGCCTTGGACTTCCCTATCTCGTCATTGACATTCCAATGTTGTTTCCTTGCTTCCCAACTCCTGAGCTCTCCTCTATGTCTTTTTCGTCCCCTTTTGTGTTCTAAGCGTCCTTGGTATTTATTGGCGGCACTAGCTCTTTTTCCCATCATTTTTTTCAAGCCTTTTTTAGGTTTAATGACTCATCACACAACTAGGGATGTCGATTTCAAGCCCGACACGAAACTCGGCCCAAAGTCTGGTCGGGAAATTGCGGGTTTGGCCCAAAAATTATAGGCCCGCTTATATTTGGGCTGGGCTAGGGCTTGAAAAGCAAAATTCGGGCCGGGCCGGGCTTTGCTTGCGGGCTGCCCGAGCCCGAAAATGGCCCGACTCAAACCATAATTGCTCATATGAGCTCTCTCCCTCTCGGTCTCGACAGCCTCCGTCTCGGTTTTGAGAATGTGCAGAGGGGACTAAAATTCATCATAGATGATGCTTTGATGAAGATAAGAGAGTGTGTGAAATATTTCAGAGGATCCGAGACGAGGACAAAATTGTTTCGGGAATGTGCAGAGCAAGTTGGTATTGCAAGTGGAGCTTTTTTGTCTATGGATGTAAGCACTCGGTGGAAATCAACTCAAACCATGCTCATAAATTCCCTTAAGTATCAATATGCTTTTAAAAGTCTTGTGATGGTTGATGGGAGCTATAAGCATTTTCCTACAGAAGAAGAATGGGCTAGGGGAGAAAAGATTCAGGACTTTTTGCAGCCATTTTCTGAAATGACCAACTTGATTTCGGGCTCAAAGTATCCGACTTCCAACTTGTACTTCATGAAAATTTGGAAAATCGAAGTCCTTTTAAGAGAGTATCGGGGAGAAATGATGAACTACTAAGAAGTATGGCAGAGAGCATGCAAGAGAAGTTTGATAAGTATTGGGATACATATAGTTGCATTCTTTCCATGGGAGTTGTGCTTGATCCAAGAATGAAACTCAAAGTGCTGAAGCATTGTTATAACATTTTTGATGAGACGACATGCCAAAAAAAAGTCGATGATGTGAAAAAGGCGATGTTAGCGCTCTTGGAAGAATACAAGAGAAAATTTGGGGAAAAGATTTCTAAAAGTTCAACGCCATGGGAAAAGAGCGGTGTCCAAGATAATGGACAAAGTTCATCATTCTTTGAAGTAAGTTTATAACTTACTAAGTTGTATCTTATTTTATATGACTATCTCGATTGATTCTTTTTCATTATTGACTTCTTTAGGATGCATACATTTGTGATGGTGATGAGTCTTCGGATGATGGATCAGCATCGGGTTTTGAGAGATACTTGTGTGATCCTAAAATCTGCATGCAAGATCACACCGATTTGGATGTGTTGCAGTTGTGGAAGTCTAACTCTAAGACATATGGTATTGAGTTAGCATTTATGGCTTCTGATATCCTAAGTATTCCGATCACCACAGTTGCTTCAGAGTCTTCTTTCAGCGCCGGCTCGCGTGTCTCAACAAATACATAAGCCGTCTCTTACCGTCAAATGTTCAAGCCTCAATTTGTGCTCGTTCTTGGTTACTTGGTTACGATGCAGAAGGTTAAGTTTATACATTTTAATTCAAATTATCGAGATTATATGACTGTTTATGTTGTTGATTTGGTTTCTTTGATTGACTAATGTGTAGATTCTATATTTAACGGCCCCAATGGATTTCTCGCCGCGACCCCATAATGTGGAGCCTTATTATCTCTCTCTCATGAACAAGGTAACTTCAAAAGTCAAAACGCATGTGTATTATTTACTCATTTAGATTGAAATATAGGTAACAATGAAGAATAAGATTGTATTTTAATGCTAAGAGTATTGATCATGTTTTCTGGTTTTGTAGTAATCCCCGAGAGAAGTTCAAATGGTGAAACCGGAAGAGCAAGAGATTCAAGACAAATTTGTTTGTATTGTTGTTTATTCATTTATGGACTTGTATGGAATAGTTTTTAATCTTTGTTGATGTGTGTTTTAGATTATTAGACTTCTACTGATTTGTTTAGCGTTTGGGACTTTGTTTATGTGAATTTTGGATTCGTATGGATTAATTTAGCATTTTAGACTTGTTTAAATTTTTTCGATTTTATCTCTTTAGGCCCGAGGCCCGGCCCGAGCCCACCCAAAGCCTGATGAGCCAGGTTCCGGGCTGTATATTTTAGGCACAATTGTATTCGGGTCGAGCCGGCTAGACCCAAAAAATTAGAGCTTTTTCAGGCTCGGGCCGGGCTCGGGCCGACCCGATCCGTATGGCACCCCTACACGCGACCCTCGTGGGCTAGTTAGCCACCCCGTGTGGGCTCTGATTGCACTTTAATCTGAGCGGGCTTGATCATAGCCCAAGGCATGCTGTTTTTGCTGGATGGTGCAGCCCGTGCGGGCTAAGAGGATCAACCCGTTCGGGTTCATGGCTTAGTCGTGGTTTTGCTGCTTATGCTCGATGCTCCAGTATTTTGTACGGTTCCTTGGCCCGAATCTGCTCTGAGTCGTTTGTAGTTCCAAGTATGTGCAGTTGACTCCAAGAATTAACATCCTTAAACTCGATTATACCTTGTCGCTTTAAAACCTGAAAATCAACAAAAGGGCTAGATAGAGGACTGATGTGTGTCAAGTTAACAAGTTAACCTAAGACTACCCGCAAGTGCACGACATGTGTGTAGTAGTTAAGGTGTCGATGCCACGAGGACTAATGTAACACGATCTAAGAATCAAAAGTAAAACAAAAACTTGCTGCAAAAGAATGAGGATGATGAAATGCAAATATGATGACGATGCAATGGATAACTGAGTTCTAAACAAAGAGACAGACACCCTAGGAAACCAGTTTAACCGCATAGCTTCCGAAAGTTATCTCTGATCTATCTAATCGTGCATTCCTTATCAAGATATCTAATGCAGACGATCCTAATGTAGAACCTACCCTCTCTCAAGGCATAGGAACGTGGCTAGATTGAGTCATCCCCTACTTTCGTGGCCGACCCCCCAACTAAACCCCATTATGATTCATGATTCGCCCGATACAACCCTCAATCTTTGCTACCCTACTTTTGTGACTTAGTCTCGGTTGTTCTAAGTCTGATTTTCTAGGATTAGAATTCACCTTTTAGTCCTTCTCATAATTCCTAACACATGCATATACGTGGCTATTAGTAAATACAATTAAGACAGTAAGTTCTTAGTAAGCCTAATTTTCTAGGATTAGAATTCACCTTTCAGACCTTCTCCTAATCTCTAAGACATGCATATACATGGCCATTCATAAACACAAGACAATAAGTTCTCAGACAAAGAATAGATAATAAGAAATGGGGAAATGCATACATAAACGAATCAAAGATAGTTTCGGGATAGCCATGGGCTAATCCCTTCTCCTAGAACAAATCTACTACTCGTTCATGAATCTAAACATCACAAACAAAAAAGTAGATTAAAGAGCATAGAGATATCAAATGAGCGATGATCCCGAATCAATCTCCAACTCCTTGTGTGCCTCCCGTCCAAGGGACTCTATGGATGGATGGTGGCTATGAATCCTGTTGTGGATGGTGGAACATGGATGGTGGTTTCTATGGTGGATCTTGTTTGTTTTGGCTTTTTTTTAATTTGAATTCAAAACCTTGGCCGATTGATTTCAACCTATTTCCTCGGTTGGTCGTTTTACATAGTCATGCCTGACCATGCTTCATGTCATGCCGGGTCGGGCATGCGTCTTCCGTAGTTTTAGACAAGTTGTTTTGCATGAAGCCCGACCGTACTTCCGTTGATGCCCGACCATGCTGCCTTCATTGGTAGGATGCCCGATCTTGCTCTTGGAACGCCCGACTCGTGCACAAACTACGGGATGAAATTGTATGTGTTGCCCAACCGTGCTGCACAGGACGCCCGACCGTGCTCTCTCACCAAGAGAGTGCCCAACCGTGCATGATGTGTGCCTGAGTCGTGCACATCTCTCGGGGATGAATTGCAACAAAGTGCCCGACCGTGCTCCTCACTTAGCCCGACCGTGCTGCTTCTTCAAGGAGAGTGCCCGACCGTGCACATGATGAAAGTTGCTGTTTGGTCATGCATGTGATCTTGCTCGACCGGGCTATGTCCTTTGATGCATGATCGGCCGTGCACTTGGTCATTCTTAGCCATGACTTGTCTACTTTTCGTTCCGTTCGATCCGTTGTGACCTTCAATGTCGAATTATGTCCCGTGTATGCTCCTTAGCTCCGAAATGAATCAAATACGCATTAAAACCTATAAGAACACGAAAACACGGAAACAAGTAAAACGATACAAAATCACACGTAAACCTCGAAACTATTGTCATAAACATCTCTAAAATCATTCGAGAATCGTGTACGAAAAGGAGATGATCAAAATCCCCATACTTGAATTTTTTATTGTCCCTAAGCAAACATAAACGTAAAACACATGGGAGATATAAAATGTGAGAATTCCCCTTTCCCCTATAAATACCGCTAAAGTAAACCTAATCCATCAACCAAACAATTTAGAGCAAATTTTGATCTAATAACTTTCAGTTTTCATCTTAGGTTCGCCATGGCTACCTATAAGAAAGTAAATCAAAGACGAGCTAAGTGAGAAACCACAACTCTCTCTACCAAACGAGACTTCAAACAAATGCTAATCACATAATCAACGAGGATAATTATTTTATTCTCGAGCTTCTTTATCCTTTCATCCCATTTTGCCACCACACTAGGCTTCTAGGACGTTGGATTTGAAGGGATTCAACTTCTACTTAGACCCAAGCTACCGATGACGGTATACTCTTGCACCTCGTTGAAGAGTGCAGCGAAATAGATGGCGTTTTTATGCGCCTTGCTCTTAGGACGTAGAAATATGATCGCCAACCCACCACCTAGACCCGAACCATCGAAATGTATCAAATTCGATGCACTCATATCGATTTTAGATCATGCCTTGAGGCATTACTTCTATCGATAGTGGAGTGTTAGTGTGCGCTCTTATTTTCTGCAAAACAAGCTCAATTCATGCGATCAAATCATTCTCGTGAAAAATAAATAAAGCATCGTCAATATGAAGTATAATCATATGGATAGAGAGAATGAACAAGAAGCTAATTTAGCAAACTCATCTAAACTTCCCATTAGTAACACTAGGATTCCCAAAGACTTATGACCCACTCGTTCCTTAACCATCTAATAAGCTCTAACATGCAAGATATCACGGAAAAGGCCAACTTCTTAAGCATCCTAGGTTCAAGGTTCATCTCAAAACATGGCACGGGACAAGTTCCTGGGACGACTCTAACTCAAAAACAAAAAACTAACCTAAAACTACAAAAACTAATGAAAATGAAACGAGATCACCTGAAAAACATGAGCTACTCCCCCAAGACTTGAATTGAATGGCGTCCTCGACATGTAGCTCCGATGGAGGGTAGGAAGGTGAAGTCACGGTCATAGGTGTTCTTTTTTTATTATTTTTTGCTTTTTTTATGTTTTCAAAATAAACCAAGTCTGAAATATGAATCAAAAGAAAACAAATGCTGGGTTGCGATGGAGTTTAGAATAGGGAGATGGAGTTTCAACTTTTGATTGATGGAGCTGCTTGATGTAGCTTTTGAATTGATATAGCTTTAAACGCCGTCCATTTGCCTTGAATGTCCCGCTCGACTCGCTCCATAGTTCTACTGCGCCATCTGTGAACACCTCTTGAACCTGAAAAGGACCAGACCAATGGGAACGTAGTTTGCCCGGGAAAAGCTTAAGTCGAGAGTTAAAAAGTATAACTAAGTCACCTGGTCGGAAGTCATGAGGTATGATCTTCTTATCATGCCAAATCTTACACGCTCCTTGTAGATCTTAGAGTTTTTGTATGCATTGAGGCGAAGTTCGTCCAGCTCATTCACCTGCAAAAGTCGTTTCTCACCTGCACTCTTAAGATCAAAGTTAAGAAGCATAGGCGCGTTGCTCTAGTTCGACGGGGAGGTGGCAAGGCTTGCCATAAAAAAGCTGAAAAGGAGTCATGCCAATGGGAGTCTTGAATGCAGTCCTATAGGCCCATAATGTATCGTTTAATCTCATCGACCAATCTTTACGGGACCTAGACACAATTTTCTCTAATATGCTCTTCATCTCCCTATTCGAAACCTCCATTTGTCCGCTAGTTTGGGGATGATATGGTGTGGCTACCCGATGTGTCACGCCATACTTCCTAAGGAGGGCCTCAAATTGTCTAGCAATAAAAGGTGAGCCTCCATCACTAATGACTACTCTCGGGACACCAAAACGTGGAAATATTATCTTCTTGAAAAATTTCATTACCACCCGAGAATCATTAGTTGGCGCAGCAATGGCTTCTATCCATTTGGACACGTAATCAACACCTACCAATATATATCGGTTGACACGTGACGAGGGAAAAGGTCCCACGAAATCTACACCCCAAACATCAAATAACTCTACCTCAAGGATGTAGTTAAGTGGCATTTCGTTCATCTTACCAATATTTCCCGTCCGTTGACACCTATCACAAGAGGAAACATACCGATGTGCATCCTTGAAGAGGGACGGCTAATAAAAACCTGATTGTAGCACCTTCGAAGCGGTCTTAGACTTGCTGAAATGGCCCCCATAATTCGATTCATGACAATGGAAAAGGATGCTCTCTACCTCCTCTTCGGGAATGCATCTCCGAATGACCCCGTTCGTGCATCTCCTATAGAGAATCGGATCATCCCAATAGTAATGCTTTATGTCCGAAAAGAATTTCCTGCGTGCATGAAAAGAAAGATCGGGGCGTAGCCTAACACTCGCAAGAAAATTGACAAAATCAGCATACGAAGGATCGGGTTTACCGGAAATAACCGCGTAATATGTGGTCGTCTCTCAAGGATTCGTTGATAGGCCGCCCGTCCTCCACAATGATGCGAGAGAGATGATCTAAAAAAACATTCTCTGACCCTTTCCTATCTCGAATCACAAGATCAAACTCTTGTAAAAGAAGGATCCATCGGATAAGGTGTGGTTTGGCGTCCTTCTTCCCTAAGAGGTACTTGAGTGCAGCATGATCCGTGTAGGCAATCACCTTTGAACTAACTAGATACGATTTGAAGTTATCAAAGGAGATGATGACAGCAAGGAGCTCCTTCTCGGTTGTGGCATAGTTGATTTGAGCGTCGTCTAGGGTTTTGCTAGCGTAGGAAATGACATGAGAAGCTTTGTCTCTTCACTATCCCAAAACCGCTCCAACCGCATAGTCGCTAGCGTCGCACATGATCTCAAATGGTAGGTTCCAATCTGGTGGTTGAATGATGGGCGCTGAAACTAATGCTCTCTTGATCATGTTGAAGGCGTCGTGACATTCCTTAGAGAATTCAAACATGACATCCTTAGCCAGCAGCTCCTCAACGGTTTCATGATCTTTGAGAAGTTCTTGATGAAACTCTGATACAAACCAGTGTGCCCTAAAAAACTTCGAATCTCTTTCACCGAAACCGGTGGAGGAAGTTTCTCAATCACCTCGATCTTAGCCTTGTCCACTTCTATGCCCCTCGAAGATATCATCTGTCCAAGAACAATCCCTTCCTTTGCCATGAAATGGCATTTCTCCCAATTTAGAACGAGATAGACCTCTTCACATCGCTGCAACACACTAGAAAGGTTAGTAAGGCAATCATCAAAACTAGAGCCATAAACGTAAAAGTCATCCATAAAAACTTCCATAATGTGCTCAATCAAATCGAAAAATATTGCCATCATGAAACGCTGGAAAGTACTTGGAGTGTTGCAAAGGCCAAAAAGCATACGACGGTAAGCGAATGTCCCATAAGGACGTGTGAAAGTCGTCTTCTCTTGGTATTGAGGGTGAATGGGAATCTGAAAGAAACCCGAGTATCCATCCAAGTAACAAAAGTAGGAATGGTTCGCTAGGCGTTCGAGCAGTTGGTCGATGAACGGGAGAGGAAAATGATCCTTCCTTGTGGCTTTGTTGATCTTCCGCTAATCAATACACATCCTCCAGCCCGTTGTTCTCATTTCGTACTACCGTAATTCCACCTTCTTGGGCATTACATGCACGAGGCTCACCCATTCACTGTCCGAGATAGGATATATGATACCTGCATCCAAAAGTTTTAGTATCTCCTTCTTCACTATCTCTTTCAAATTATGGTTCAGCCGCCTTTGCGCTCCAATGGACGGTTTGTGGTCGTCCTCCATGAGTATCCGATGCATGCACAATGAAGGGCTCAGTCCCTTGATATCATGAATGGTGTATCCATTCACTCTCCTATGCTTCCTCAAACAATCACGTAACTTCTTCTTCTCATTTGCATTCAAGTTAGCATTCACAAAAACGGGATACATGTCATTACCACCAACGTAATCATACCGAAGAGAAGAAGGAAAGGGTTTAAGCTCGAGTTTGGGCGCTTTCTTCACTGCAAAATCAGAATGTATCTCGCGTGGTATCTCCTCATGTGGGGGCGTCCCTTAGTGCTTCAATAGCACTCATAAATTCAGCATAGATCTTG
The DNA here is from genome assembly GCA_036759665.1 of Gynandropsis gynandra. Classification (NCBI taxonomy): domain Eukaryota; kingdom Viridiplantae; phylum Streptophyta; class Magnoliopsida; order Brassicales; family Cleomaceae; genus Gynandropsis; species Gynandropsis gynandra. Next base: position 21,243,377 of record CM071865.1, read on the forward strand.
GCTTCTTCATCGGTGAGTCCTGCAACATTGCAAATTCCCATTAGGCACCTTTCAAGAGGATCGGAAAAATACTTACTGATAACACGTAATCCGTTGTAGTTTTTATATCATTCTTAGGTCTAGTTTTAAGTAGATTTATTAGATTTCACTCATTTATCGTGTTTATTCAAAGACTTCATCTACATTTTGTGTTTTGTGTAGGAAACGAAGATATGAGGAGAAACACGAGAGACTATGGCAATTTAACCCCGAAAACGTAGTTGAGTGACAAGGTGCAACTTGTGCAAGGCCATGGATTGAAGTGAACATTCAAACACCGAGCGAAAGGAGCGGAAACAACACCTTAGGACATGCACGCTCGGGCATTGGAAGTGTGCCC
>CM071865.1:21250688-21268874 GCA_036759665.1 Gynandropsis gynandra
GGCACTCCAATTCCACCCGAGCGGGCACTCCATCTTGGTCGTGTTCCTTGAGTGCCCGAGTCGTGCAAAGCTACGGGGGTAATTGGCAGCAATTAGCCCGATCGTGTACACTTCCAATGCCCGAGCGGGCATGTCTTGAAATGTTGTTTCCGCTCCTTTCGCTCGGTGTTTGAGTGTTCACTTTCAGTCCATGGCCTTGCACAAATTGAACCTTGTCATTCAACTACGTTTTCGGGGTTAGATTGCCATAATCTCTCGTGTTTCTCCTCATGTCTTCGTTTCCTATGCAAAACACGAAATGTAGATAAATTCTTCGAATAAACTCGATAAATGAATGAAATCTAAGTAATCTACTCAAAACTAGACCTAAGAATGATATAAAAACTACAACGGATTACGTGTTATCAATATCAAAGTTGACATCTTAACTACTACAGCTCTAGGATAGTATGCATATACAATGAGATCACATAGTTTTGCATTTTGCAAACTCGAATGATTGGTTGACTTATGAATTAATATTTAGTTATCTTAGGATCACTTAACCATACTAAATCCGCATATATCCCATTCACTTGAGCAATGTGATTCGTGAGCAATGTGGTAGCTAGTGATATTTCTATATCGTAACTGTAACTATCGCTACCATTACTCTAAAAGTCTGGAAAAAGGAATCACCATCATTTGGATTCAGTTCACTACGATATGACCAATTCACTGCCTATGTAAAAAACACATTTGGTTTTTAGTCGTGTGTAGACAACATTACATAACGTTCTTTTATAATAACAGATACATGCATCTGACCAAACAGGATCAAAACGACAATTATACACCTACTGTTGAATGATTGTCGTTTTCTGTTTTGTTTAGAAAAAGCACACGTTCAAAATTGCATGTTTTGTTTTGAACACCTATAACCATAATCTAAACCATCGACTACATAACTACATAAACCTTTGAATTACAACCAACTACCATCGACAAAAGAACCTTCGTACAACAACCATAACTTAACCTACAACCGTTGACACAACAACCTTCGAACTACATAACTTTAAAAACTTAGGCTTGGGCTCGATAAATATCAGGCGAGTATCGGATAGTCTTGAATGGAAACAATCACCTTACAGATTTTGTTTCAATACATAACGAATAGGTTTTGTTTCAATATTAACATCGAATTAGAAAACAAACAGGGATGGTGGAAGTTTTGAAGTTCACAAAAGGCAAATGAAATATGGGATCTAGACATGGAGGTGTGATATGATGTATGTGTCTCAGATATCAAAGATGTCAATTTAATGTATGTGTCTAAAATATCAGTCTCTAATAAATTGGGCTAAAGTAAAAAATTCCATGTTTTTTATAAAATTTTTTAAATTTGTAATCTAAATGATATTTTATCTAAATTGGTTGTTTAAAAAGTTTATTTTATCCTAATTTTTGAAATATTTTAAATTTAAATTATTTAATTTTTTTATTACGAAGATAAATTTGTTTTTGGAATAACAAACAATGTTGAACCTATTTGTATTAATTAAATTCTAAAGAAATTTTAGACCGATTAATGTCAAACTAAAAGGGCGGATATTTTTCTATTTTTTTAGTGAAAACATTGTAAATCGAACTGAGAAATATATATACATTTACATTTGTTGAATTAAAGATTATAAGAAATTGTTTTATTACAATATAGTATTTTGATATACTTTGTTTATCCGTTGGTATTCTATTTATTTATGTTGTTGTTAAAATAGGAAATGTGTGTATTCTATCCTTATTTTTTAATGAAAAATATGATTTAAAAAACAATATTTGATGATTTTATAGATACGAATTTTTAAATTGTTGCGTTTAACACAACTACATAACTATTGATCGGTACATTAAAATCTGCGACTGATGACTAATCTAACACAACTAATGGATCTACCTACCGCAAAGGCATATCTATTCCTAAAACATAGGTTGTTCCTATCCAAAATTCACTGCGTTGAACATCGTTTACGGTCCACCATGCCTTTTATCTTCTACGGATTTTCTTGATGTATTCTTAGTCGTCGCTTCGGTTTGATGTCGATAATCTACTATTTCTTGACTCTTCCACCGGTAAGATTTTTAGGAAAACCGTCTAAATCTTGAAGGGTCCCAATGTCACAACCACATGAAGATGGTAATTTGCGTAGGCAACTGGTGTGAGAACTATGCTTTCAATTAAACACGACTGAAGTCTATCGCTGCCCATGCGAGAGAGCCCCTGAAGCATAATCAAATACAAATCAACACAACGAATCAAACGCATCAACAACAGATACAATAATGATTCACGACAAAGATAAACACAACCAAATTAGCAAAAGAAGAAGATAAAGGGCATCATGATAAACGACAAGGAGTTGTATTGTTAAACCTTTAGAAGATATTTTAGACACTAAGGATACTGACCATACTGAAATGATTACCTTTAACTCTAACTTTGCAAACCACTCACACTCACGATTGCAAAATGATTACCTTTAACTCTAACTCTTTCATTCAGGGTATCGCCTAAATAAAAATGTTCAAGGAATAAGGTTAAGTTTGTGTCCTTATTCTGAGTGATCATTGTTACATTTCACCAAGAAGGATTGTCCTTATTATGAGTGATCATTGTTACATTTCACCAGGAAGCATTGTGTCATTGGAAGTAGTTTTACCCCAAAATTCACTACAGTGCTAGTGAGGTGTGCCACACATCTCTTCGTCGTTAATAGTTCCGCTTCCGTCTATAATTTTGCCATGTTAGGCGTACTTCCACCAAATATCAGATAAGTACGAACAACACGGTTTAAATTGCAATGATTCTCATGATGAAACACATCAAAAAAATTTCAAGGATAACTAACTACAATGGAAACATCGGAAAACAACGAAAATTATATTGAGATAAAGAATATTTCGATACCAAAAACAAAGAACAATCAACCATTTGAAGGAATAATTACCTTGACAATCTGTGTACGAAGGTAGTCGTCGAATATTACATCCTTGACAAGTTTGTAATCACCATTGCCCCTAGAAATGAAATCGGGTGTTGAGAGTACATATTCCAGATGAGAAGAATCAAACCCATACTTCGTGGAAGATAATTGAGATCAACAGATTTACAGTTGAATGGCAAGGCATACTAAAGACAAGATCCTCTGCAATACCATACGGATTTCCACTTGTGTATACCTATGCAAATAGAAAACAATAAACCACATGAATGCTCGATAAATAACGTTTTCAGATATATTTGCATAGTGAACTGTGCACTGTGCACTCAACGCGTTACTGATATGGACTACCACATATCTCTCTATGACTACACAATTATTTACCCATGGACTACCCCATATCTTTATATGACTGCAGGATCAAAGGAAATGCAAGCTTTATCATCCTTCTTGTGTTATGCCATAGAACAAACTAGTTTAAAGGTTTCCCAAGTCGATACCTTAACCGAGAAAACCTTAGACACAAGAAGAAAAAACAACTTAGACACAAGAAGAAAAAACAAAAAAAAAAGGTTAAGAAAAAATTGTCGGCCATATCTGTTTGGATTGATATGAAGATTATCGAAGAGCCGAACTCGATCATCACCCACTCTTTGATTTGACTGAGAAACACAAGCATGCCATAAGGATCTTGGGACGGAGCTCCTCAATAACGTTACTCCGATTCAAGGCAAAACCCACTGCCATCATCGTTAGTCACTATTCCAGACCAAAAAAATTGTGACATCAATATCAGCACAAGGGTTCATCGAAAGAATCACCAAGGAAATCAACCTTGAGTCAGAGTTGTACAATGCCCAATATATATTGATAATTCAGATATGCCTCCATGAAATAGGGAAAAGAACAAAAAATCACAGAATATAAGTATGCCTCCATGATGGGAAGTACTTTTCCAATGCTATTTGTTGTCTGCCATATGCATCATCCAATATGGAAATGTAAGAACAGAATCTTGGATCTAACTTTCCTGCACTACAATTCATCAAAAACATGAGAAACTACCATCAAATCCTGCATATTTGTTGTAAGATTGTTCGAGTTTTTCCATAATTTCATAACTTCGAAGATCTGTTTACAACAGTTCAACCATGCTACTTGACTATACAAACATCAAGCGGATTAGAACATATTCTATTTGTATCAAAGCCTACATAAGTAAATAATAAGCACAATGGGAAGGTGGACGCTGTAAATTTTCCATTCTGCCAAACCATTCTAAACAAACCCACTTGTCATAAACCCTCTCTGTTTTGATAATATATATATTGCACTATATATATGTATATATATATTATAAAAACAACATTATAGATTAAGTAATCACTATCTTTTCAAGATACTCTTGCTTTAGATTGCCCCAAGGATTCCTTCCGCTTCCATAGTTGTGGAGATTCAGAGCAACCACTGCTTGTACACTGCCATACTCTCTTCATTAGGCTGAATGAGACACACACAATAATCTCACTAAGTTTACCTTTTGGGAACTGGTACTTTCTCCCACTCCTGTGAATCTATCGTTCTTATGTGCATTCTCACAATGTTCTTCAAGCCCCTGCAACAACAAACCCCAGCATACATATAGGTGAACCGTTTTCCAAGTATAAGTTTGAGTAAAACTTAGATATTTCATCCAAGCATAAGAAATCAGTAACACTAATGTCAAAAAATGGAGTCATCAAAGCCCATGCAATAAATCATATAAATCAAAATAATCGAAGAAAGATATGAGATACCAATTGTCAAACACTCTAATTAGAGGACCGTTAACCATCTTTCCATTGTAATTGCTTTGAGTTCTTTTTTCTCGTCTTTGTTAAAGCTATCCCCTACCTTTCTCCCCTTTTATGTATAACATGTCCATTCTTGTAATCCTTAGCATAATATATGTTGTAAGCTGACTCCATCGAGGCAATTCTAGTGGCAAAAAGCCTATTTCAACCCATATGAAACTATCTATTTGGTTTTTTAGTAATAACAATTCAATACTTCTCAAGCCTGTTTCAGATGATCCTAAGATGTCGACAATCTCAAATCATTCTGGTTACTGACAATTCATTAATAAATTCCCCAAAGATTTTTTTGGTTTTGCTTTCGTTGCTTTGGAAGTTAGAGCTATAAAAATGAACAAAAATGTGCTTGAAGGAAAAAGATAATAATAGGAAAAAATCAGAGAAATCCATCCGAGATCAAACAGGCTTTGGTCGATAAATATCATCAGATAACTTATTTCACAAGGTATTAAAGAGTTAAGCAACAAATAATGTACGAACTGACTCAGATGAATAATATGAACTTGGCAATAAGCTGGAAGCAAGGGTGAAGAACATTAACCTCTCAGCTTATTCAGTTCCTCACCGATGTTAGATGCTTCAGGAGCATCTGAACAACATCATTAGATATTGTAGAAGCCTGTGTCTTGAGGTGTTCAATTTTGGAGTCTGTTTCCTGCTCAAGCCGCTTCACGTTGTTGGCACCTGAATCTCCGATGGTCTGAATTTCGTACAAATATAATTATCTGTAAGAATTTCTGAAACAAAAATATATACATATTCTGGTGTGAGAAATATAAATATCAATTAATATTTTCATATAAACCTCCGCCACTTTTCTCTGAACTTCAGCTTCCATATGGTAACGAAATTCGGCAATCTCCTTCTCAGCTTCAAATGGGAACGAAATTCCATATGAAAAAGAAGTGAACAAAAGAGCCTTTCAAAAAGCCAATGAGAAAGCAATGGACAACCTTTCTCTTGGTGGTCTAAAACACCAAAAAGGAAATGAGAAAGAAATGAACAATAGAGCCTTTAAAGGCAATGTGGTTTGGTAGTCTAAAACACAACCCAAAAGTTAAAGAACCCAAAAGAACATATATGTTATATACAATCGTAGAAAGGAAACGAACCACTAACCACAAACCATGCCATTTTGCCCCCTGCTAGAGTCCATGGTTACAGAACTTCTTTGTGCTGGCAAAAGTAGCATCATCAGCTTTTAAATCATCGGTTTTCAAATACTCAAATCAACAGAAAACTATAGAAATAGAACCATCGTATTTTTTTAATCTTCAATGTCCAAAACAACTCAATTTGAGCTAATAATTTCTGGGGACACACCAAAGATGTTTTATGAAGTAAACAAGTCTATTTAAGATATAACTTTAGTATATGTATAATTTAAAATCAGAAAGTGAAATGTGCTAGAAAAAAGGATATCAACCAAGGTGTACCATAAGGTTTGGAAGAAAGTGAAATGACAATCTATTTAGGACTACAAATGTAACATATCTGAACATAGATACGATTAATTGTTGTAACAATTATATACATGTATCACCAACCTGCAATTGCATGTTCTGAATGCATGCAGTTACACCCTCTAGAACTCACATTCTGCTATTGTTGTTAGGCTAAAAGCGAGATTAGAAAATCCACTCTTTACCAGTGGAGTCCTATACTTTGAGAGACAAACCTTCGGGCTGAGAAATTTGTGGCAGAGAAAAAAAAAACATTCTTATTATATATATGATTTCATAAATTATAAATTTAATCAAATCATATTATAAATATTAGTTTTTTGAATGTTTATTTGATTTTGATTCTTGATATGGTTCTATATCTACATACAAATTGATATAAATAAAAACGATTTTATTCAAGTTTTGTTTTTATTTTTTATTATAAAGAAGAAATTAACTCAAGCGAAAACTTTACAACTTAATTGTAAAAAAACCTTCTTATTATATATATGATTTCATAAATTATAAATCAACTCTAATTATATTATAAATATTAGTTTTTTGAATGTTTATTTGATTTTGATTCTTGATATGGTTCTATATCTACATACAAATTGATATAAATAAAAACGATTTTATTCAAGTTTTGTTTTTATTTTTTATTATAAAGAAGAAATTAACTCAAGCGAAAACTTTACAACTTAATTGTTTTTAATATTTCCAATTTTCCTCAAATTTTATTTATTTTTTTAATATTTTTAAAAAATTTGAATTTGATTAATTAAAAAATTATTTATATTTATTTTTAAACATTTTTTAAATAAAGTTTTATATTAAAATAATAAAAATAATAACAATAATAATAAAATATATTGACACCTTCTATTTTAATAATATTAAGATTATATTTAAATTAGATATAAATAGAGGTTTTTCTCTCTCTTGTTGATGTGGTTTCATGAGAGGAAAGAAAACAATCTCTTTATTATATATGTGATTTTTTAGAAATTTTATTTAATTTTGTTAATTTTTTTGAAATTTTACTTTGATTAATTTAGAAAGAAATTATAATTTATGTTTCAAAAAATTTAATTCTTTAATTTTTATATAATTAAAATTTGTAAAAAAGAAATTATATTTATTTTTAAAAATTTTGTAAATAAATTTTTATATTAAAATTATAAAAATAATAAACAATAACAACAAAATATATTATCACCTTCTAATTTATTACTATTAAGATTATATTTAAATTAGATATAATTAGAGGTTTTAACCCGGGTTTAAAGTGAGGAAATCGGGTTATATAAATTTTAAATTGGGTGAGTAAATCGGGTTAAAAGTGAGTAAATTGGTTAAATCGGGTTGAAATTCGGTGAAAACTAGTAAAATTTGGATGAAATCGGGTTGAAATTATAATAAATTGGGTGAAAATGGGTTGGAATTATATTACTTTGGATGAAATTGAGGTAAATCGAAAAATCGGGTTAAATCGGTTTAATCATGTTTAAAGTGAGTAAATTGGGTTAAAAGTGAGTAAATCGGTTAAATCGGGTTGAAATTCAGTGAAAACTAGTAAAATTTGGTTGAAATCGGGTTGAAATTATATTAAATTGGGTGAAATCGGGTTGGAATTATATTACATTGGATGAAATTGAGGTAAATCGAAAATCAGGTTAAACTGGATTAAAAAAGAGTAAATCGGGATAAAAGTGAGTAAATTGGGTCAAAATTGGGTTAAATTTGGGCGATAATCGTGTTAATTTGGGTGAAATTGGATTGAAATTGGATAAAATAGCGTTAAATTTCGGTGGAACTCGGATTAAATTTGATGAAATCGGGTTAATTTGGGTGAAATTGGGTTAAAATTGGATAAAATCAGGTTAAAATTGAGTGAAATTGGGTTAAAAATTTGTCGAAATCGGGTTAAAATCGGTTATAATACGGGTCAAAATTGGGTATTTGATTTGGGTCAAATTCGGGTCAAAATTGGGTCAAACCCGGGTCAAATCTAGTTAAATTCGGTTAAATCGGGTCGGTTAACACCAATATACTTTTAATATAACGGAGGGGGAATTGGCTGAATTGATATAGTTGAGGGGGGACTCGGATGGATTTTGTAAGATGAGGGGGAATTGGCTGTCTCAGTTAGTTCAGGGGAATTGGCGTAAAGCATGATAGTTGGGGGAAGGGTGGTGAGAGGCTTTTTTCCCTAAATTTTTATATTAAAATAATAAAAATAATAAACAATAACAACAAATATATTACCACCTTTTAATTTATTACTATTAAGATTATATGGAAATTAGATATAATTAGAAGTTTTTCTCTCTCTTGGTGATGTGGCTTCATGAGATGATAGAAAAAACCTCCTTATTATATATACTAGGTGATACTCGCGCTACGAGCGGATTTGTGATTATTATAATATGGTCATCATGTAATTTGAGTAAGATTTTGTGAGATTTTGTAAAGTGATATGCACATGTGCAATATGAACATAAGGAATGAAAGTTTTAATATAGGAATTAGATATATATAGATGTATAAGTTAAAGCGAGTAGTAATAGCGAAGGTTTTTGCAGTGCACTATAAAAAGGAAAAAAAAGGTATTTCATGATTTGAGCCGCAGTGCGATGATAATTATTCTTCTTATCTTTAGCTGAAAAAATAATGAGATTTAAACATATCAAGTACTCGATATTAGAAGTTCTTGAGATGGATAATATTTGGGTATTTTCAAAACGAACCTAAGTTTGAATTTCCTGATTGGCCTTAGCTGCATATCTATGTAGATGTGGGTGGAACAGGACGGACGTAGGGTCAAAACATCTGTCGGAAAGATTTAAAAAGGGTTAGAATGAATCATATTGAAGTAAATATATATTTAAAAATATATGGTATATAATGGGTTTTATTACCGTTGATCATAATGGGAGTAATGCCTGTAACGATCATGACGGTTTTGTTGACAGTCATTTGAGCAACAATTGAACGAAAATGAATAGCATGTTCGTCAAACATGATAATTTTTACTGAATGTTTGCTGTTTTTGAGATGTTTAAGTGTGGTTAGTTACTCAGTTAATAGAAGAAATAAGGAAATAGGTTGATAAAGTAATAATATTAAACTCACTTATCCAATAACAATCGAATGATAATTTTTTGACCGGAGGTTGGCAAGCGCAAATTTGATCCTTTTATAGCAATCAGGAGGCCAACAACATCTGCAAGTCGTAATGGGTAATATAGGAGTTTTGTAGTAAAGAAGCAGTATATTAGATCTTGGCGTAAATGTATTTACCTGATACAAACTCTCTGTGGTCGACCAATCCAACCAATTGCCGGTATGAACGCAAGTTGAACTTGTACGACGGAATCGAATGAATCGTGTCGGTCACTTTTTGAACAATTGTGTGAGCTCTAAAAGATATTCGCATAATATTCTTGGTTAACTTGTATTGACCAACATTCGGAAGAATTGATAAATTTTTTAGGATACAAACTCTCTGTGGTCGACCAATCCAACCAATTGCCGGTATGAACGCAAGTTGAACTTGTACGACGGAATCGAATGAATCGTGTCAGTCACTTTTTGAACAATTGTGTGAGCTCTAAAAGATATTCGCATAATATTCTTGGTTAACTTGTATTGACCAACATTCGGAAGAATTGATAAATTTTTTAGGATACATATATCTCCTTCTTTTATATGGCCGTTGTATTTAGAAACATCGACAAGATGTATATGTCCTTCGATGGCGGTTCCCTGCAGTTATACCGTATACATGCCGATGAAAGATGTTGATATAATACGTAATACAAAAAGATATTACCAGACATTTACTGTTTCACTCAGGAATAAAAAGCCAAGACCAAGGAAACGGTTGTTATTGGTAGTTTCTTGTCGTCTCCAAATTTGCAAAAAACGTCCTAAAAGGTGTTGTTCCTTAGCGGCAGATGCAACAAATCCATGTTTTGGTATGCTATGCAGGTGTCGTATGCAGTTTGAGCTTTGATCTAAGTCATGGGAAGTAAGAAGTAAATAATAAGATCATCAAGAGATAAACAGAAGTCGATTGAAAGTAGAAGTGAGCATAAACTAATGGAAAAGTTGATGCTGACATATAATATTATTGGTCATTTGCAACAAAGGAGTAAATAACATGTCATAGTGCAGTTCGTTAAAGCGGTTATGGTAATACATTATATAGTATTTGGTCCAAGTTCAATTAATATAAAAGTATTAGAGGACTGTGATTTTTTTAAACCGTTGTGTAAGCAGTGAAATTGACACTCACCTTAAGATTTTACGTATGCCCTTGAAAATTTCTTGATAAACAATGTTTGCGACAGTTGGTTCTTGTGGTGTGGGGTTGGTGCGATCAGTTATCCTTAACCCATCAGCGGAAGTAACACACGATAAGGCAACGTATAATTGTCCATGACTGAAGACTGGTCTTGGTAGATACAGCCCGATTTGTTTCAAGCTTTGTCCTTGACTTTTGTTTATTGTCATTGCATAACATAGTCTAACAGGAAATTGTCGTCTCCGTAATGTAAAAGGAAAGGCTGTATCAGTTGGGGATAAAATAATTCTTGGGATCAAGACTTTATTGCCAATATGCGTGCGAGTGATAATTTCTGCCTCTAAAACTCGAGAAGCTAACTGAGTGACGATCAAGCGCGTTCCATTGCAAAGGCCTTCTTTTTGGTTGAGATTTCTTAACATCATGATAGGACAACCAACTTTCAAACAAAGCTTGTGTCTTGGCAAACCAGAGCATTCAAGAGAGTTAAGATACTCGACGGGATATAATGATTGCCGGTCGGTTTTCGGAGAACTATCCATTCCAATTGAATCAGAGCTAAAGTATTCAATAGGCTTTCCAGGGAGTTTCGATAAAAAAAATTGTTTGCCTCATCAACGTCTTCATTTCTAGGAGTTAGAACCGCTCGTTCCCTCAGATAACCAGGGTTCATGTACAGTTCACTAAAGCATGGATATGTCTGCAAAGGATCATCTGTATTCGCGAGCATTAATTCTTTGTCTATCAATATGTTGTCCCCTTCAAATGAATCGTCCTTTGTAATTCGCAAACTACGTGCTGTGCCATCCCCAACTGCTAACAACCATTGTGCAAATTCTCGCTCGTGTTGTCGCAATCGCATATTATGTTGTAAAGTATATATACGAAAGGATTCCCATAAGAATGAGCGATTTATTGTTGACATAACCGTTTCAGCACGACCACCACGTGTGACTGGTAATATTTGACGGAAATCACCCCCTAACAACACAGTTTTCCCGCCAAATGGTTTTTCAAATGCATCGTTGTCCTCCACAGAAACAATATCTTTCAATGTACGGTCAAGCGCTTCAAATGTATGACGGTGTGCCATGGGTGCCTCATCCCAAACAATTAATCAATAAGCATTTTTGCCAGTAAAGTGCCTTGATCCTTCATGCAAATTGATAAGAATTTTGAACCGAGAATGTGCTGTACGTCCACCGGGCAAAAGGAGCGCGGCTATACCGGATGATGGACCGGTATGACAACGCGGCGCTCAGATCGTAGTTTTGAAATGATTGTCCTGTACACGTACGTTTTCCCTGTCCCACCAGGGCCATAAACAAAAAAAAAAGCCTTCCATCGTTCCGTTGGATTGAGTAAATCACCGCTGCATAGATTTCTTTTTGTTCTTCATTGATTGTTGAGAACAACTTTGTATGCTCTTGACGTTCGAACTCCTCGTTAATTTGCATTTCTTGCCGTATAAAGGAGCGTGATATGGCATGTATGATCTGGTCATCAGGGGTGGGCATATCAGGATAATCTAGTAGTGACTTTTCATGCTCTTTCAGGAGTTTTTCGATCTCAATGAGTGTGTACACTTCAATTTCTGATTCAGACAATCGCAAACCATCAAAATTGAACTCTTTCTTTTTCTTGAGCACAATGTCATCACTAAGGGATCTCCAACACACTTTCCATAACTCTAATGGTTTGCTGACCTCACAATATAATAATAGCATGACAAATAGATGCCTCAACTGCGTGGGCGTCGCCCATTTCGCGGCCTCTATCATAGCTTGACGCCATTCATTATCCTCATCCAATAAACCTCTCGCAATGCATGCATCCTTAAACGTATTATATAGCACACCGTCGACAGTTTTAATGCTGGCAAAACTCGTCGGGCCTTTTACTACGTTTAGTAACATTCGGAGGTAATACAACTCTCCTGACGCTGGATGAATATTGACAATGCGACCAAGTGACAATCCTTGTTTCCTTTTGGACCAAATTTTATCCGATCTGTGCCATACAAATTTTTTCGGAAACTCGACATATGTTATGTGTCGCGCGTCTTCAAATAGTTCGTTTGCTCGCATCCATTCCGTAAACATTGTTGCCCCTGAACCCGGTTTATTAGCAATACTTTCCAGATCAGCTGAATCTTCAAAAGTTAAACTCTGTTCATTTTCAAGATGCACAGATAAACGTAATACCGGTGGTTTTTGGTGGTGGATGCTAAACGCTAATATTCTCCAAACCGCTTCACACGAAGACAAATATCTACACTCAAGGTAGGTATTAATTTCATTGAGTTGAAATGTTTGTCTCGTCCCTTTATCAGTGGGGATTTCTCCACTGTAACCTCTTTCAATCAGTAATGATGCCTTATCAACACCTTTGGTAATGTACTTGAAAAGATATTTAATCGCATATGCTTTATGACACCATTCAACGTTGATATGCGATTTATACTTTTTCAATAAGTCTAAGTTGTGCGGAACAACAAAGCTGTTGTCCAGCTTGATATCTCCTTTCATCACATATTTGGTGGCGTCTTCCTTGCGTCTGTACATGATGTAACCAGATTCACTAATTGTTGTCTGTTCAACGAATGGTCTAGGATATTTTTTTGAACATATACCATTTTCCATAGATGGTGAACGTGGCCTGTCAAGGCCACAAGGGCCATGCATCATATGTTGTTCGACTAATCTAAATCCTTCAAAGTCGATTTCCTTGTTTGGAAGTTCTGCTTGAATGAATTTGTCAATTTCAACGGAAGCAGGGTTTTTAAATGCAGGTTCAAGCCAGATAAGAATATGAGCATGCGGTAAACCACGCTTTTGGAACTCCACGGTGTATACAACTGCAATAGAACACATGACAATGAAAATAAAGATGTCACTATTTACTAAATGAGTATAGTTCCGATGAAGTTAGTAAGATGTAATCGTGTTACCTGAGATAGGCTTTGGGAAGAAAATACCAGCGAAGAGATCTTCCAGAAGCGTATCTAGTTTGATTTTAAAGACTCGACATTCAATATCCGGTTTGTCGTTTGGATTGCTTTCTCCATAGAATGCTAAATGACTCAGTATCGCTTGCCATTTTGGATTAGCAGTCATTGTTATAAAGAGATCAGGATTACCATACCATCTGCAAAGAGCCATAGCGTCGTGATAGTTCTCAACCATGTATCTTGGTCCTCCAGTGAACGAAGGCGGTAATATGATTCTTTTGCCGATTAATTTACCGTCTCTATCGCCTTTACCAATTGCGTCATAAACATTGTTATATAGATCTGAGCGAAGTTTTCGTTTATTATTTCGGGCCCAACGAATTCGTTCTTGTTCAATAGCTGTATATGCATCAACCACATGCTGTTGGAATAGACGACCTCCTCTAATGACTGTAGTTCCTTCTGATAATCTGGTATGTATCTGATAAGCATAATACTCCCGCATAGTTACGAATTCCCGTTTTAATTTTTTTGTTGCATCTGCATACGGTATCCCCTCATAGAAGCCGGTATCACCGTACGGGAATAAGAGAGGATATTGCAAACTCATGAACAACGGATGAAGATCACTTATTCTGTAAAGTTGGCCAGAAGGCTTCAATTGCAAAACAACGTCTCTTTCTCCAATCGTTGATGAGAGATCTCCAACAATAAGACCAGCAACCTCATCCCCGGTTGGTAACTCAAATTGCTTGTTCTTTCTCCGTGGTTGTAGCAATCGGAGCGTAAATTCTGCGATGTCTCCTGATTCGTAACGGTCTCTTGCTTTGCGAAACATCTTTCCAAGATGATTAATATTGTCAAGCATAGTTATGAGGTTGGCAAGAGTTTGATCATCGAGCTCGTATGTGCCAGCATTTCGACGAAGGGTCTGCTTCCGGTTCTGAATTTCGTTTGTCGTGTCATATATATAAAGTTGTGCAAATTGCGGGGGTTTGCCTTCAACTGGTAACAATGAACCAATCAGGTGATGATTCTGACCATGAATCCGAAAGGTAAATGGACCGGCGGAAGAAGTAACGGAGTGATCAATTTTCGCACCGATGGATGTAAACGCCAGTATAGAATTATAAGCGCGGATGTTTGTACGAAATGCCCTAGAAGTTGTGTAGATCTCAGAAAGATAGGTAGGTGTTGCTGGAATAGGAGGTAGCTTTACACGACCTTTCATGCAACATAAGTTGAACAATAGCTTGTGAGTGGTTTGGCTCTTAGCAAGGCTCTCCGTACACCATACCAATGCATGACAGTTTGGGCATTCAGTGAGATTTTCCTCGGTGTTTGCAAGCGGATTTGGGAGGCCTAGCACGTTTATTTAATGGGCTAAGAATAGGAAATTTAAGATAATACAATTTGTGTTAAATGACTAAGGGAGATAGTGGTAATTGTTTTTAACAAACCTATGGTCTGTGATCTTGAATGGGAGGCGCTTGAGCTCGCCGTTGCATTATTAGCTGTGGTGGAATTAAGCATATAAGGTTTTCATTGATTGGTTATTCGTAAACTTTAAAGGTGGTTTAGTATGGTTAGGAAATTATAATAGTGTGTATGAACGGTAATTACTCTTGAGAGAAAGTGTACGACGCAGTTTTCGTATTAAATTACTAAGCAAAGAATACCTTGGAGGCATTTGCGGGTTTTCTTCTGCGACAGGATGCCTCTACAGTTGGCGCGCACGAGCTTACAAAGAACTGGAATGCAAAATCGAAAAAAAAGACATGTGAAACGGAAGTCAATATCAATTTAAATGTTGTAATGTTATAAGGGAATTTTAAGAACGAAAGACGTAGAAATAAAAAGTGAGTTAAATAGCATACATTTTCGTTCTAGGTCGGAATCTATTAGGATTGGGGTGCGGAAATATTCTGTGGATGCAACAGAATTGAGCCAAAGACGCGACGGGGCTTAAAAAAAAGCAATGTTAAAGATAATGAAAAAGCAATGGTATACATCATCAGTGGTTATATTTTTAATTTCCTACCGGTTCTACTTGCAGATGCATTCGGAGATTGAGCTTGAGCTGGCCGTCGCATTGTACAGAGGAAAAATATATACTTGGAAACAACTTTAAATATGATGAGGTTAGAAAATTTCAAAAGGAAGTAAAAAAAATTGACACTAACGTAAAATATAGAATATACGAAGGAAGAGGGGACACCTAATTTTTTAAAAATTCTAAAAAAGGATGAGGAGTTGATGTTCTAGACGATGGCTAACTTAGGAGGGAAATGGTTTTAGGGCATGAGGTGTTACAACATTCTGTTTTTTTCAGACGGCAAATACGGCGACGAAGAACGACGCGAGAACGGCGACGAAGAACGACGAAACCGGTGGAAGGTAAAATAAGGCCAGCGAAGTAAACGTACCTGTCAGCGGCGGGGGAAGACGCGGAGGTCCAGTTGCGGAAGGAAAGACACAATGATCGAAGGTAGGGTTGTTGGTTTTTTCTGCATTCGTCCCTATGAATGCCGTTTATCCGTCTGATATAGTGTATGTATGGTGAAACCGTAACGGGGGTAGGGCAAGAGTCGACGAAACGGTTCTGCTACTGGTTTGAATGCGAGTCGAAAGTTAATTCCGGTAATACCACCAAACCCGATTCCTCTTTTAGAACCCCTTGACATCGATACTATCTTGATGTCTTGTGCTTCTGCACTTTCTGCTTGGACTTTAGCTGCCATAGGGAGGGGAGAGCAATGAGATTCAACACATGGGTCGATTTTGTTATCTGGATTTTCATGTTTTGCGTGGAAGAATTCAAATGCAGAAGGCGAAAACGCCATTGGACTCTCGTAAGCTACCCCGTGGGGAGCGCGATCTTGTGCCAAGGACATGGAAATGAAGGCTAGAAAAGAGAGTAGTAGCAGCAAAAGATAAGGTAACGAATTCATATTCATCTCTCACACTTCAATTGTTTTATGTCTTGAATGAGTAGAGAGTAGTTGTGTGTTTTTATAAGGTCTTTGTGAGGAAACAGGTGGTTGTTGAGTTTTTCAAAGTGGTTTCGGGTATTTGATGCTTGAGTTTCAAATATATATATTTACTATGTATATGGATGTTCCTAAAGAGATTGCAGAATTGTTGAAGCTGGAAATTCTTGGGTTTAAATCAAAATATAGAATGCAGAATTATTTGAGTTTTGACATTGTCGATATATAAGAGTTTGTGGTTCTGAAATTTATTTGATCTAAAAGAATGATGTACTGCCTAGCACATCTTTGAGAAGGAAAGTTATAGATCCAAATATTCAAAATATTTGAGCACCATGCTAGAATTCCTTGAATTGTTTATGTTGTATGTCCACTTTTGGATTACGATTGTTTCGGTCACTGCAGGTTCATTTTAATGGTCTTTTTTGATCCATCGGTGTTCTCTTTTCTTTTTCATTTCAATTGCACAAATATATGAGCTCATTCATTGGTTCTTGGTTTAAATGATGTTCAGGCGATAGTTAGTGCAGTCAAGGTCTTGTTGAAGGGAGGAGGAATGGATGCTATTAAACTTGGAGGAGGATCACTGAGAAACTGCCTCAAAAGCCATAGTGGAAGCCGAAATTGAAGTTATAGGCGCTGTTGGGTCTGGATTTAACTGTAACGAATTTGTATTTTCACATGACGTTTATTTTGAAATAAAAAGTTTATAATTATTTTTTGTACATTAATGTTATTGTTTGTATAAAATATAATATACGATTTCAAAAGATTAAAATTAATGGTATATCAATGCGGGGAAATTATTAGAAAACAAATACTAAATTAACAATATTATATTAATTTATAATTATATTTTGTATTATAATATTCATTATAACTTATAAAGTTTTATAAATTGTAAATCATTAAATTATTGATGGTAGTTGCATTTGTTAGTAACTGTGTTGATCCAAGTCTTTTTTTTTGCCCGTAAATTTGAAAAGTTGCAACATAATGGCGAAATTATTGGAATGAACATTGCAAGGTAATGCTTGGATTGCGTGAAGGACGAATTGGGTGGGATGCAGACCAAGTGGATGAAAACGGTTTTAAAGGCAGACGTAATCTTTTTATTGGAAATAGAAAATCGTAAAGTATTTCAAAGGTAGAGTCGACAATGCTTTTATTGGAAAAACGTAAACAACGATAGGAGCCGGCAAACGGCTTTTCTTAAATAGCATGGAGGGCGGTCCCATTAAGTGAGACGGATCTTCTTGACGCGAGGCTGAGTCTTCTCCCTCATAGCGGCAAGAACAATAGAGCCATCGTCCTCGGGTGTTTCCTCCTTACTCTTGGCGGTGATCGGAGGAACACAATTGGAGTTCTTGCCCTTCATCATAGCAGGGACATCTGCATTATCAATCTGAATATCTTCGATTCCATTAACATTGTCAAGGCCAACACGGTCCTGAGGAGCGACCTATAATAATAAAATTTAGGAGCGATAGAAAACCCATTAGGTCTTGTCCAAAACAAATAAGGATCACAATTGAAGGATAACTGACCTCAAGAATATCTGAATCAGGCTCTAAAGACGGAGGAATTTCTGTAACATGTATTGCAGTGAAGGAGCGGTGATTTGGTGAGAAATTGTAAGAAGTGACTTTGATTTGGAA
>CM071865.1:21314637-21331051 GCA_036759665.1 Gynandropsis gynandra
TCCGATCTTATATATATAGGTATGTATATACCCACAGCCAAAGAAACAAAAGATCTAGTGTTCGATGAATCTTTAATCTTTTCAACCGCATATATATATATATATATATATATATTGTAGGGTTGATTTAGGTGCGGAAACGTGTTTTATCAACCCAATTATAGATCTAGTCATGTTTAACAATTAGTTTTTCGGGTTTCAACGATGAACAAATTAAGAAACGTTTTCGTAATACCTTTTCGTTGAACGTGCGATAGTCGGATGCAAGGCTTGATAATGCAAACCCTCTACGCGTATCCACGCCGAGATCGGATCTTCTTTGATGCGGAATTCGGGAAGAACGAAAACTGTTCTTCGTTCTTCGGGTTTCTTTCTTTCTAACGGCTACTAGGGTTTTGATTTTGTGATTCTGAAATCTAATAACGAAAACTTGTTTTTCGTTTATTTATAATTATTAACTTTTAATAATGGTCGAGCTAAAGACCTTAAACAAGCGCTTCTCGGGAGGCAACCCGAGTATATCCTTTTTTATTTCAATTTTTCGGACCTATTTTTCATTTTTTTTATTTATTTTCGGACAATTTCTCTAGGAATTAGGAAGTTGGAGATTCGTGTTATTGCTGTTTTGTTTTTCACGTTTAAATGTTTTTAAGAGATGCAGCAATACCCGATCGGGCGCACTTTTGCCACCCGATCAATTGTCTAACAATCACAAGCAGATGCCGAGACACTCGTATGCGTGTGACCTCGTAGGTTCATCATTAAACTAGTAGTTAATTAGTCTTACTAATTAACTAATCGAGGTTGGCGTCTAGCAACACTCCTCAACGACCAGATAGTGTGAAGTAACGTCACACTTTTGGGGCACCCGATCGGGCATCTTCATGTACCCGATCGGGCATCGGACACTTACAAGGTAGGTTAAAATCTCGAGTAACCCGAGCGGCATTACCGTCACAAAGCAAAAGTGTGTGAAGTAACATCCTTACTCTGTAGAACCATGATAAAAGGACAATATTATTATTTCCATCCATCTTTTCAGCTCCGGATAATCCTAGGACATGGTATAACTGTCAAGTCCTAATAGATTATCAACTATGTTTCATGCCTAACATAACTGACTGGTGAATGATCGCAAGAAACTCTTTTCTTCTCTCATTCAAACCAATGTCTTTTAACTCATTATGTTGCTGACAACATAGAGCTCAAACTCTTTACCTAGAGTTGACGGATTCCATCTTGATCAATCACTAATTGCATAAGCATCTAATCATTCCCAATATCCTTTCAACTTACATCCCAAGACATAAGGTGTCCAGAATCAAAGAATGATAGATAACTTGTCAGTTACCATGTTGATCTCAGGTCTAAGGAAATCATAATATTCTAATCTTTTTAGAGAAATTTCTATTGACAGTTTAAAGGTAATGCAACCATTAGGAATTCTCCCTTAGGGTTTGTTCAATGATCACATCTCTATGTGCATCATCCATACATGTGATTTAGTAAAAGAGATCTACTAATTTCTATCAAATAGAAACCATCACATCCATGTTGATCTATCCGGATTACTAATTTCCGATTAGTTATCCTATGATCAAGAACGATTTAGATTAAGTTTTACCAAAACTTGACTCTCTTTATCATGATCTCTATCATGATGACAAGTTTCTAAACTTAATCATGGACTCTATCATACTAGCTATGAAAATATATACACATATATATTATGCAAATATCATCAAAATGATAAAATAGTGTCATTTTATTTATTCATAAGTGTTCAAAAATATATGACATAAAAATAGCTCTTAAATAGTTACAACAATTGTACTATTCCTAGAACTAATTCCAGCATGTCATGTTTTTCAATCCAACCTTCAACTTGTGCTTGTTAAACTCTTTTGAACCAAGCGCCTTTGTGAGTGGATCTGCTGCATTTTCTTTTCTTTCTACCTTTTGGATTTGAACGTCCCCACGCTCAACGATTTCACTTATTAGATGGTACTTCCGCAGAACATGCTTTGATCTTTTATGAGATTTGGTTCCTTCGCCTGGGCTATTGCCCCGGTATTATCACATAATAAAGGAACTGGTTCCTTTATCGAAGGTACCACAGCAAGTTTAGTTATGAACTTTATCATCCAGACTGCTTCCTTAGCAGCTTCACAAGCCACTATTTATTCTGCTTTAGTAACCGAATCAGCTACAATAGCTTGTTTGGAACTTTTCCAACACATTGCACCCCCATTGAGGCAAAAGACAGACCCCGATGTCGATCTGCTATCATCCTTATTGGACATAAAGCTGGCATTCGTGAACCCTTCTAACTCCAAGTTAGAATCTCCATAAACGAGGAATTGGTCTCTTTTCCTTCTCAAGTACTTGAGAATGGTTTTCACCAATTTCCAATATTCCTCACCGGGATATGCCTGATACCGACTCGCTACACTTAGCGCGAAGGCTACATCAGGTCTCGTACATGTCATGGAATACATGATGGCTCCCATTGTGCTAGCGCATGGGATCTTACTCATGCGTTCTCTCTCTTCTTGTGTGTGAGGACAATCCTCTTTGGAAAGAGTAATTCCAGTGCCTATGGGTAGATAGCCTCTCTTGGAATTTTCCATGTTATACCTCTCCATGATGGTATCAATGTACTGGGACTGTGATAGTCCAAGCAACCTCCTTGATCTATCTCTATAGATCTTTATTCCCAGAATATAGGTTGCTTCTCCCAGATCTTTCATGGAGAATTGTTCGGATAACCAAAACTTCGTCTCTTGCAACGCCAGAATGTCCCCATGAGCAATATGTCATCCACATAAAGCACAAGGAAAATAACAGCGCTCCCACTAAACTTCTTGTACACACAAGGCTCTTCTTCGCATCTAACAAAGTTGAACTCTTCAACTGCCTTGTTAAAACGAATGTTGCAGGTTCGAGAAGCTTGCTTGAGTCCATAAATGGACCTTTGAAGCTTGCATACCATATGAGTTTGAGTTGGCGACGTGAAACCCTCAGGTTGAGTCATGAAAACTTCTTCCTGGAGCTCTCCGTTAAGGAAAGTTGTTTTCACGTCCATCTGCCAAATCTCATAGTCATGGAATGCCGCAATCGCAAGCAGAATCCGAATAGATTTGAGCATTGCCACATGGGAGAACGTTTCTTCATAGTCAATCCCTTCTCGTTGACTATACCCCTTTGCAACTAGACGAGCTTTATAGGTCTCTACCTGCCCGTCTGCTCCAATCTTCCTCTTGTAAACCCATTTACAACCTATCGGTCTGGAAACCTATGAAGAATCAACTAAAGTCTATACTTTGTTGATCTTCAAAGATTCCACCTCGGATTCCATGGCTTTCAACCATTTCTCAGAATCTAGACCTTGTATAGCCTCTTGGAAACGGGTCGTCATCTCTATGACTGACCACGTCCTCTTGCACCATCAGATTAAGTCTGTCAGGTGCACATCGAGAACGTGTTGACCTTCTCAAGAAAGCCTATGTAGCAGGTTCAACCTACACTGAGATATCTTGATGGGCTTGTTCCTGAACAGGTTCCTGAACTTGTTCCTGAACGGGCACTCTCACTTCAACATTTGAAGATGAGGCGCCGGAGCCTAACAACATATCTCCCAGCCATGATTTCTTATTTGACATCTCATGTCTATGAGCTTGCGTTGGTTTGTCGGGTTCTTGAGTCTCGTCAAGAACTACTTCCCCACCATGAATTCCATCATCAAGGAATTCCCTTTCAAGAAAGGTTGTCGTTCTGGCCACAAACACTTTGTGCTCAGACGGGTGGTAGAAATAATTTCTCATAGTTTCCTCGGGATAACCTATGAACCTACACCTGTCAGACCTAGCATGAAGCTTGTCTAGCTGAATTCTCTTCACGAAAGCCGGACAACCCCAAACCTTGATGTATCTTAGGTTTGGTTTCTGTCCCTTCCATATCTCATATGGAGTCTTAGAGACTGCTTTAGTGGGAACTTTGTTTAAGATGTAAGCGGTTGCTTCTAAAGCATAACCCCACAAGTTTATTGGAAGATCCGTGAACCCCATCATGGATCGAACCATATCTAATAAAGTTCGATTCTCCTTTCGGATGGATCTGTGAACCCCATCATGGATCGGACCATATCTAATAAAGTCCGATTTCTCCTTTCGGACACACCATTATGTTGTGGTGTTCCAGGAGAAGTCCACTGAGACAAAATCCCATTTTGCCTTAGATAATCGACAAATTCATTACTAAGATA
Organism: Gynandropsis gynandra; assembly: GCA_036759665.1. Lineage (NCBI taxonomy): Eukaryota > Viridiplantae > Streptophyta > Magnoliopsida > Brassicales > Cleomaceae > Gynandropsis > Gynandropsis gynandra. The sequence goes on from CM071865.1 coordinate 21,318,902, forward strand.
TTCACCGCCCCGGTCAGATCTCAACACCTTCATACTCTTTCTGGTTTGTTTCTCCACTTCACTGTGGAATCTCTTGAACATTTCAAAAGATCCGTATTGTGTTTCATCAAGAACAAAAATCCATATCTCGACATATCATCAGTGAACATGATGAAGTACGAATATTCACCCCTGGCTTGAACCCTCATAGGTCCACATACATCGGTATGTATCAGTCCTAAGAGTTCTGTAGCTCTCTCTCCAGTTCCACTAAATGGAGATTTGGTCATCTTACCAGTGAGAGATGACTCACAAGTTGTATAAGATTCATAATCGAAATGACCCAAAAGACCATCTTTATGCAACTTTTTTATCCTCTTCTCACCGATATGACCAAGTCTACAATTAATGCCAAAGGTACGTCTGTCTTTGACGATCATCTACCTTTCTCTTATGGCCCGAAACATGCATGTTAATTTGTTCTACATTAACATCAGGTAAGATATATAGTCCTTGTTGCAAATAACCATTCACACACAAATCATCATCATGATAAATAGAGCAAATGTTATTACTAAAAACTATTCGAAATCCACGTCTATCAAGCATAGAAATAGAAATTATGTTCGAAACAAATTTAGGAACATAACAACAGTCGTCTAACAACAAGATCTTGCCCGTAGGCATAACAAGGGAAATTGATCCTATGGCTAGAGCAGCAACACTTGCACCATTTCCAATCTTCAGACTGAACTCTCCCTTCCTGAACCTCCTACTGATCCTTCCCTGCAACATATTGTAGACGTTAAAATTGCTATCGGTATTCAATACCCATCTAGACGAATCAATAGTAGTTAAGGAAATCATGAAAACATTTTCCATGAGAATCTTACCTGGCTTCTTACCCTTCAGAGACTGCAGGTATTCTTTGCAGTTCATCTTCCAATGCCCTTTTTTCTTGCAGAAGAAGCACTCAGCATCAACTTGGTCAGATTTGCCCCTTTTGCCCTTAGGTATGGTCACACCACCCTTAGGCCCATGGAGCTTCTTCTTGGGCTTTTTGTTGCCCTTGCCCTTCTTGGAAGAAGAGCTAACCATCATTACGGCACTAAGTCCCTTAGACTTCTCGGACATTGATTGACTTTCATAGACAATCAGTTGGTTCAGCATCTCATGCAGATCCATGTCCATCTTGTTCATGTTAACGTTAACAATGAACGGAAAGAACGTCTCAGACAATGACTGCAAGATTAGATCTTGAGATAACTCTTTGCCCAGTGTGCACCTCAGCTTCACAAGATGTTCAATAAGACTAATCATTTTTCGAACATGGGGTCCAACCCGAAGTATTCATCATATCTAGTTCATCTTTACCTTCGTTTCGTTGTCTCCATTAGGTTAGATTTAGGACCAGTAGAACCATATCCCCTCATATCATCTTTCTTCCTAGTTTAGTTTTGTTCTTAGTTTAGCTGTATTAGTCCCTGAGATCGACCCTGGTACTACAAGATCCGTATACTTGCGGTGAAGTGGACTAGGTTAATTATAACTCGCGTTTCCACAACGTCAATTATTTTACTGATCAATACTACAATATTATTCAGAAATTTCAATAATATTTCCTGAACTAATCATGCATAAGCCCCTTGGTTGTCAGGTCATTTCTTAAGCATATTAAATAGGTTGATTATAATATGGCTCTATATCACATAGTTCCCTGGTAGTCAGGTCGTTCCTATTGATATAGTTGAGTACATCCTTCAGCTCATGGTCGGATATCAATTAAGTTTATGTCCCTCGGGTAGTCCAGATGTTTACAAAAACTAATTGATCCCTCCCACTAGACATTTGATGTCATAGATGTATGAATCGAATTCTTGAACTACATGCCTCTTGGTAGTCAGGTCGTACCATGTAAACGAGAACCTATTCAAAAATGTCTACGATGAAGGAAAAGCCTAACGATAAACAATTTATCGTTTAAGAACTCCATTATTAATTAAAGTTCTTAATTTTAATATGGCTCTATATCACATAGTCACCTGGTAGTCAGGTCATTCCTATCGATATAGTCGAGTTCATCCTTCAGCTGATAGTCGGATATCAATTAAGTTTATGTCCCGGGGATAGTACAGGCATTTACAAAAACTAATTGATTCCTCCCATTAAACATCTAATGTTATAGACGTATGAATCGAATTCTTGAACTACATGCCTCCTGGTAGTCAGGTCGTACCATGTAAACGAGAATCTATTTAAAACGTCTACGATAAAGGAAAAAACTTAACGATAAACAATTTATCGTCTAAGAACTCAATTATTAAATTTTAAATTTAAATTCTATAATTTTAATTTAAAATATGTTTTTATTTTTTATTTTATTTTTTTAGGGTTAGGGTTAGGATTAGGGATAGGGTAACCCTAGCCGCCGCCCCCTTTGTCGCTGTCCCCCTTTGCCGCCGCCCCCTATGCCGCCGCCCCCTTTGTCCTCGGAGGTAGGGCTCGGTCGGGCCGAATTGACAATCGCTCAGGCGAGGCAGAGCGACGGCTGGTGCTGGAGCAGGACGATCGCTCGGGCAGAGAGGACCGCCCACTCGCCGGGACTCGACCGCCGCCCATCCGTCAATTATCGGACGTGCAAAGTTTCTCCTTCGCGGGTCGCACGATTTGTTTATGCGGTTCATCGCGCACGCGTAGTGCGTGCCGCCAGCCACGAATTTTGTTTCGATTTTTCACAAAAAATTTCGAAAAACTAATCCGAAACAGACGACCAGACGCTCTAATACCACTGTAGAGTTGATTTAGGTGCGGAAACGTGTTTTATCAACCCGATTATAGATCTAGTCATGTTTAACGATTAGTTTTTCGGGTTTCAACGACTAACAAATTAAGAAACGTTTTCGTAATACCTTTTCGTTGAACGTGCGATAGTCGGATGCAAGGCTTGATAATGGAAGCCCTCTACGCGTATCCACGCCGAGATCGGATCTGCTTTGATGCGGAATTCGGGAAGAACGAAAACTTTTTTCGTTCATCGGTTTTCTTTTTTAGTGACGGCTACTAGGGTTTTGATTTTGTGATTCTGAAATCTAATAAGGAAAACTTGTTTTTTTGTTTTATTTATAATTATTAACTTTTAATAATTACGACTTAAACTCAAACTATTGAAAATATTACATAAATGGCATAATACTTTCATATATATATATATATATACATTTTCTTGTCTTACACATAAGTACTGTTCTACATAAGGAGATCAAGCTCCAATTTAAATACCCATTGCAAGCAATATATATCAAGGATAAGACTACTAGTCCCTGACCATACAAATTTAAATTTTGTGTATTTATACACATATATACCATTGTTTTTGTGACGATATCAGCTGTTTAGCCTAGTTGTTAAAGAATTATTCTTGCACTCTTCAAGGTTCCAATTATGTTTTATTTATGTGATAAAATTTAATTTATATATGTAGTTTCCCGGGTTATATATATAATATTTCTACAATAATTTGTTGTATTTTTTAATTGAAAAATATTATGTTATATTGTGTTATTTTATCTAATAGGATATTAAGTATAAATTCATATATATATATATATTATGATCTTGATAATTTAAACTAGATAATTTTTTGGGTTTTAAGTATTTGATTGGGACTATCGACGTAGAGCTAATTTTTTTTAATTTAGTAAGGTTGAAGTTTATTTGGTTTCTATTTCAGTTTTTGGGCATCGCTAGTTTAGGGGAAAAAAACATGGCAACGTCGTCAAACACGAACTCCCCTTGCGCGGCGTGCAAGTTCCTGCGGCGAAAATGCACGTCGAAATGTGTCTTCGCGCCCTACTTCCCACCGGAGGAGCCTACAAAGTTTGCTAACGTCCACAAGATCTTTGGGGCGAGCAATGTGAGTAAGATCCTACAAGAAGTGGCGCCGCATCAACGCGAAGACGCAATGAATTTGCTCGCCTATGAGGCTGACGCAAGGCTTAAGGACCCTGTCTATGGATGCGTAGGAGCCATCTCCATGCTTCAAAGGCAAGTCATGAGGCTTCAAAGGGAGCTTGAGGAGACCAACTCCGATCTCATGAGGTATGCCAGTTGCATCGGAGGCAAAACGGTGGCGTTTGGCCGGAGAAGCGGCAGTGGCGGAGATGGATATGGAAGTTATTAATATTGGTTTAGAAGCCTTTGTATGAAATCTCTATATTGAGGGAGAGTGTACAATTATCGAATTGCATATATAATTAGGTTAACTTAGATATGGGAGAGTATATATATATACGCCTTGTAGATTAACCCTCTATGCTCTGGTGTTCGTATATGTATATGTATGTATATGTATGTACGTATGCTTAATTGTATATATATGTGTATTGTTGTCATGGACTGGTTATAATTTGTTGATCATAGAGGGATGTATTTGGTTGCTTATGTCCTAACTAATTACGCATTCAATTATGTTTTGCAGTACTTATATATGTATGTATAAAGTCCAATGCTTGTGACTCAAACATATAGTTTTATTTATGATCTTGTATAGTTTTCCGATCATCTCTAGCTACGGTTTGAATATATATGGAAACATCGATTATTATTGTATTTCTTTTCTTTAAGTGGTGTTGATCAATAGCTTCTTTTAATGATCCGTTGATATACTAGTGTGTGTATATATATATATATTGGATTATTTGTTTTTCTAATTAGTAATCTGCATTTTGATTTGAAAGTTTAAATTATTTAACCTTTTATCCATTAATTCCCATGGTTTCGTTTGGACTTGCATATTCCCATGAGCTTTATCAACAATATATTTACTTACTCATTGCGAGTGTAAACGGAAAAACAAAACCTAACTATTACAATAGTTTGGTTTTGGGATAAGTACAAAATTGTATCATCTTCAATTAGTCCATATATATACATGGGGAATCTCTTTTAGTAGGCCCGTTTAATTTTAAGTAACGTGGGTCACAAACCTACCATATACATATTGTATATCAAATTAGTTTTAAATCTGTGCTAAACGTATATAATTTATTAAATATATATTAAACAAAAGAATTGATAACATTTAAATTTTTTGTATAAATAATAATGTTATAATGTTAAATAGTAATTTGTATATATGCAAAATTTAATTTAAATTATATAAATGTTTCTTATGAAAAAAATATATATTGTATAGTGTTCGATGTATTCGTTTCTATAAATATCAATATTTTCAATCAATTTCTATTCTATATTCTTAAATGCAAAAATATATAATTGATCATGACTAAACACCAAACAAATTTAGTATATGTCAATTTTTTTAGACTTTGTTCTTGCGTTATCTTATATTGTCATTGAAAATATGATATGATCGAAAATTGTTTGCATTCGAATCGAATAAATAAAGTAGTATTTATTAATATTAAATATAATCTTGAAATATATACTTGTTGTTTCTCGATAATAATTTTAACCTCAATTATATTTTTAGAATTGAATAATTTGTAAACGTATATTATTATATAAATTAAGAGTTTGATCAATATTTCTAATTAAAATTAAATATCCAAAAACAAATATACTTTTAAATATTTGATATAATCTTTTAACGATTATGAAACAATACAAATAATATATTAAATATTTGGACATTTCTTACAACATATATTAAATATTTTGATATAAATATTTTTCAAATGTCCAAATAAATATAAATAATAAAATTAAATGTAATTAAATTAATGCACTCAAAATTGCATGCAAAAATTTTAAGTGAAACAATAATTTATTTAATTTTAATTATTCCATTTTAAAATCTTAATAATTTCCATTTTGCAATTTTTTAAAATAATTTTCGTATTTAAATTTTTTTAAAAAAATAACAATATCTAGAAATTTTTGTTTATTGTAATAAAAATAATAATAATAATAATAATAATAATAATAATATATGACTATAATACCTTCCTTAACCTTAAAACCCTAATCCTAAATTTTTATATTTTATTCTTTTTCTCTCTCTCTCTTTCATCCGTTTCTTTTTTTTCCTCCTCCTCCTCCTCCTCCTTCTCCTCCTTGACGCGATCCTCGCTGGAACGACACTGTAGAACGAAGGTAGATAGGTAATCCTTGCTGCAGTCGAATTGGAAGACTCCTTACACAAGGCGTGTGGGTGAATGGCCACACGAGAGATGCGGAAAGGCTCTCGATTTACCGGCTCGTCTTCGAGGATATGACACACCTACGAAGAATGAACGATTTGTTGAATATTACGCACCAACACTTGCTGGATGTGGCATACCAACAATGGAGGAATTCTCAAAGAGAAATTCAAATTTTAAAATCAAAATCAAGGTTGTTGTTCATACATGCATGCCCGGCCATAAGTAGGCATGCATGTATGCAAGCCATGCAAGGCTTGAATTAAATGAACGAAAAATATCCCAAATTCAAAATAAAATATAAATGTAAGATAGATTACTTCGATACGATTAATGTATGAAGTCTCGGATCAACATTTAGGAAACGAAAGTGAGTCGCGACCTCGTTAAAAACTCACCGTTGGAAAACCACGTGGGACAAAACCAACGGTGGGAAAAGAGCAAGCGCGAAACACTTAACCTAATTGTTTATCGTTACGAGTTGTGCTTCAGCTTAAAGTATGATGCGGATGTTGGAACTTTCTTGAGGACTCGAGTACTCGTCTTGAATTTGAACGGCCGTGAGAATCCGGACGATAGCCTCCTTGAACTTCCTAGCTTTAGCTCGGGTCACGGGACCTGCTGGTAGGGTTAAGGCTTCCTCCTCTCTAGCCCTAGCACGGGTCACGGGACCAACGTCCTTCTTTCAGGTCGTGTCCACCTTCCGTCCCTTTGGTTCAGCTCGGGTCGCTTCTTCTACGGCACGAGTCGCGTCTTTTGCGGCGCAGGTCATGTCATCGATAACACAGGCCGTGTCTTCCACAGCATGGGTCGCGTCCTCCTCAACACGGGTCGCGTCCTCCTCATCACGGGTGGTATCCTCCTCATCATGGGTCGCATCCTCCTCAGCACGAGTCGCGTCCTCTTCATTCGCCACGGCACGGGTTGCATCCTCGATGTTGTCCATGATCATATCATGCTCTCCCTCTTGAAAAGGATTTGTCCACAAATTTGTTTGATCTTGCTTGTACTTGATTCGATGAATTCGACCCACCTATCATGTCGCTTGTTGAGTTTATTCTGGCCCTTTAACTATTTGAGCGATTCGTGGTCGGTGTGTATCACAAACTCCTTCTGCCTTAGGTAATGTTACTAAGTTTGTAACGCTCTCACAAGCACATATAACTCCTTATCATAGGTGGCGTAGTTGAGGGTTGCACCTTCGAGTTTCTCACTGAAATAGGCAATTGGCTTCCGTTTCTGCATCTAAACTGCACCAATTCCTACTTCGGTCGCATCACATTCGATTTTGAAAGTCTTAAGAAAATCCGGTAAAATCAATAAAAGGGCATGAGTAAGCTTTTCTTTTAGCGTTTGGAACGCTTCCTCTTGTACTTCTCCCCACTTGAATCCAACGTTTTTCTTGATGACTTCGGTGAGAGGAGCGACCAAAGTGCTAAAGTCTTTTACGAAGCGATGATAGAGCCCCGCAAGTCCATGGAATGTTCGGACTTCCCCGACGGTCTTTGGACTCGGCCATTCCCAAATGGCTTTAACCTTTTCTTAGTCCATTTTTACTCCATCTGCACTTACAAAAAACCTAGAAACACAACGTTATATATATAAATGTACACTTCTTAAGGTTAGCATAGAGTTCTTCCTTTCTAAGTACCTTTAGAACCGATTCTAGGTGACCAACGTGTTCTTCTAAGTTTTTACTATAGACCAATATGTCATCTAAGTAGACCACTACAAATCTACCTATAAACTCTCGAAGAACATGGGCCATTAGGCGCATGAAAGTACTAGGTTCGTTTGTCAATCCAAAAGGCATTACTAACCACTCATATAATCCATTTTTAGTTTTAAATGTTGTTTCCATCCGCGACCTTCTTTCATCCTAATTTGATGATAACCACTTTTAAGATCGATTTTAGAAGATATACTAGATCCATTTAATTAATCAAGCATATCGTCTAATCTAGGAATAGGGTGTCGATACTTTACCATGATGTTGTTGATTGCGTAGCAATCAACACACATGCGCCAGCTGCCATCTTTCTTTGGCACGAGTAGAATAGGGACGGCGCATGGCCTCATGCTTCCTCCAATGGCCTTTGCGGCTCCTTGGTCTCCACCGGATTGGTTTGGTAAGCTGGCCGATTTGGTAGTGTGTCTCCGAGAAAGAAGTCGATTTGATGTTCAATAGCGCATATCAGGGGCAATCCCGTGGGGTTGTCTTCGGTAAAGACATCTTGATAATCCTGCAATAACGATGTAATCTCATTCGGTAGCACGGGTGCAAGATCAGTCAAACTCGAAAGAGCTTCCTTAAACACAAATAATAAAACAGATTGATTGGAGTGAAGAGATTTCTTGATCTCACCCAATTTTGCGTAGAAGTTTGAAGACTTAAGTATGCGTTCTCCTTTCTGTTTTAAGTGCATTTGATCTTGCTTGCAATCCGATTGCCACGGTCTACCGAAAAAGATATGGCTCGCCTCCATTGGAAGAACATCGCACAAGATTTCTTCCTCGTATTTTCCAATAGAGATAGGCACGGTCACTTGGCTGGTCACATTCATCTCGCCATTTTTTTAAGCCACTGGAGTTTATACGGCCTTGGGTGCTTTTGGACCTTCAACCCGAGTTTTTGGACCATGGTAGCGCTTGCAACGTTCGTGTAACTTTTTCCGTCTATGATCACGCTACACACCTTTTCTTGAACAAGGCAGTGGTGTGGAATAAGTTTTCTCATTGTTCTTGTTCTTCGGACTTAGGCTGCACGCTCAAAGATTGTCATCCTACCAACAACCCTCCTTTGGTCGGTTCTTCCTCATATGCTTCGTCCGAATTTTCAGTTTTTTGTCCTTATATTCGAACTCACTGTCGTCACGAATGATCATAACTCTCTTGTTTGTGCATTCACTCGCATAATGACCCCTTCCGTGATACTTGAAGCATTTCACGTTCCGAACCCTCGAGGTAGTGGCCTTGGTCTTTCCTTTGTCTCGTGGTGCCGTTGTAACCACTTTAATTGCGTCTTTGGCCGCTGGAACAGATTTTTCTCCCCTTGGATACCTCGGTTTTTCCTCTCGTTGATGACTGTATTTTTCAGCCCCAAAGTTAGAACGAGAGCTCCTTCTCTGCTAGAGTTGTTGTTCGATTAAAATCGCCTTATGGAGCATCTCTTCTATTTCCACGTAGTGTTGCATCTCCAAGCTATCTTGAATTTCCAAATTCAAACCTCCAAAGAAATGAGACATTAGCGCCTCTCTATCCTCCGAGATATCAGCCCTCAACATCAGCAACTCTATCTTTTGATAATACTCCTCCACGGTTCGGTTCCCTTGGGTAAGTTTCCTTAGTTTTCTATGTATCTCTCGGTGATGATGACTTAGAACAAACCGTTTGCACATGATTGTCTCCTCTCCATTACACCGTCTCGAAGTCACGAACTGATCCCTCCAACTCAAGGCGTAATCATAGAATTCCGTGATAGTATCTCTAACCTTCTTGGTCTCGGTGTAATGTTGACAACCAAACATGAGTTCAATTTTCTTCTCCCATTCCAGATAGGCGTTTGGATCAACCTTGTCGTGGAATAGATGGATTTTAAGCTTAAGACCAACAAGGTCATCCCTCAGGTTGTCTCGGTGTTCCCGCACCCCATCGACGTCTCCTTTGACTACTTCGAGACGAGGATGAACTGCCTCGTTCATAATAGTTGTTGTCCTCTTCATGCTGATTCATTTCTCGTAGTTGGAGATTAGGATTGTCTCTTGCTCGGGTCTGAATTTCGTGTCGAAACTCCTACCAAAACTCTTCCATTTTGGTGCTAAGAGTTTGCTCCAATCAAGTCGCAAGAGCCTCAATCAACCTCTCGTTTACTCAGCTAGTTTTTGTACCTTTATCTCCCATTGCGTTTGATTATTATTAACGCAGCAACACACGGACAGCCTGCACAATAGCACACCGAAGCAGCTCACAAACAAAACAATAGCGTACGAGCAACCAAAACTCGTAACACAAAATATACGTAGCAACGAACAGAAACTACGCATGCTTCAATCACTAGCTACGGTCTAAGAATATCCAAACAACCGAAGATGAACCAACCTTTTCTAGAGCGAGCTCTGATACCACTTGACGTGAACCTCGCTGGAACGACACTCTAGAACGAAGGTAAATAGGTAATCATTGCTGCAGCTGAGTCAGAAGACTCCTTACACAAGGCGTGTGGGGTGTATGGTCACACGAGAATTACGGAAAGGCTCTCGATTACCGGCTCATCTTCGAGGATATGACACACCTACGAAGAACGAACGATTTGTTAGATATTGCGCACCAACACTTGCTAGATATGACACACCAACAAAGGAGGAATTTTCAAAGAGAAATTCAAATTTTAAAATCAAAATCAAGGTTGTTGTTCATACATGCATGGCCGGCCATAAGTAGGCAAATGAAGTCATGCAAGACTTCAATGTACATTAAATGCATGCTAGCCATGCGCGGCTTGAATTAAATGAACGAAAAATATCTCAAATTCAAAATAAAATATAAACATAAGATAGATTACTTCGATACGATTAATGTATGAAGTCTCGGATCAACAATTAGGAAACGGAAGTGAGTCGCGGCCTCGTTAAAAATCCAATGTTGGAAAACCACGTGGGACAAAACCAACGGTGTGAAAAGAGCACGCACGAAACACTTACCTTAATTGTTTATCGTTGCGAGTTGTGCTTTGGCTTAAAGTATAATGCGGATGTTGGAACTTTCTTGAGGACTCGAGTACTCGTCTTGAATTTGAACGGCCGTGAGAATCCCGACGATAGCTTCCTTGAGCTTCCTAGCTTTGGCTCGGGTCACGGGACCTGCTGGTAGGGTTAAGGCTTCCTCTTCTCTAGCCCTAGCACGGGTCACGGGACCAACGTCCTTCTTTCAGGTCGTGTCCACCTTCCGTCCCTTTGGTTCAGCTCGAGTCGCTTCTTCTATGGCATGGGTCGCGTCCTTTGCAGCACGGGTCTTGTCATCGGCAACATAGGTCGCGTCTTCCTCAGCACGGGTCGCATCCTCCTTATCACGGGTCGCATCCTTCTCAGCACGAGCCGCGTCCTCTTCATTCGCCACGACACGGGTTGCATCCTCGATGTTGGCCATGATCATATCACTCCTCCTCCTCCTTCTCCTCCTCCTTCTTTCCTCCTCCTTTCCTCTTCATTTTCTTTTTGTACATCCCCTCACAACAGCAGCAAACGGTCCACCCACCTCGTCCCTTCCCTGTATTACCTTGTCTCGCCTCGCCTCGCCTCTCTCCCCCACCCGCTTCGCCTCGCCTTGCCTCTCTCCCCCACCTTCCTCGCCTCATCTCCCCTCCCCTCCCCGCCTCGCNNNGCCTTGCCTCCCCACCGCCTCGCCTCTCAACCTGCCTCCACTGCATACTGAAAGAAGAGAGAGAAAGAAAAAGGCATGAAAAATATTCTGGGTATGAGGAGAGGAAAAAAATACTAAAAAATAGACGATTCAGATTAAAAAATAAAATTCATCTAATTGTTAAAAAAACATCCATTTCTTAAAGAGTAAAAAAATGATGTAATGGCCAATAAATGGTGATAACACGTAATCCGTTGTAGTATTTACGTGATTCTTAGGTCTAGTTTTGAGTAGATTATTTAGATTTCACACATTTATCGAGGTTATTCGAGGACTTCATCTACATTTCGTGTTTTGTATAGAAAACGAAGACATGAGGAGAAACACGAGAGATTATGGTGATTTAACCCCGAAAACGTAGTTGAATGTCAAGGTTCAACTTGTGCAAGGCCATGGATTGAAGTGAACACTCAAACACCGAGCAAAAGGAGCGGAAGCAACAAATCAAGCCTGCACGCTCGGGCATGTGTGCCCGCTCTGGCATTGAGGCAAATGACCTCCCGTAGCTTTGCACGACTCGGGCACTCAAGGAACACGATCGGAAAGGGAGTGCCCGCTCGGGTGGAAATGGAGTGCCCGCTCGGGCTAATTG
>CM071865.1:21334194-21350967 GCA_036759665.1 Gynandropsis gynandra
TTCTTGATTCCGATTAGTTGAAGTAATTGTGCTTGAAACCATGACTTATAGTTACATTCACCTCCTAGGTTTCGGTACCAAGTATCATATCTCCGTGTATACCGATTAATCGTTGCTTGTTTGATAGATTTTACCGTTCATAGATCATTAGATTCCCCACGCTTATACTCCGCTGCCAATGTTTTCTTCTTGGATAAGTTTTGAATTATTTCAAGTTTATATTGACATGAGTACATCGAGATCGATGGTTCGGGTCTAAGTGGTGGGTTGAGGCGCTATTCTACGTCCTAAGGGTGAGAGTGATGCGTATTCTTCATAAGAAAAGAGAAGTAAAAACAAAAACCATGGTTTAAAAAAAAATTCTTCAATGACGCATCTCTTCACTCCGCTAAGGTTACGAGACCTTATGAGTGTGCCATAGGCAGCCTGGGTCTAAGTAGAAAGCCGTCCCTCTTCGACTTCGACGTCCTAGGAACCAAGTGTGAATCTATAAAAAAAAATAAAAGAGAAAAAAAAAAGAATAAGAACGAGAATATGAGCTTAATGATATCTCAAGCTTAGAAGAGTTGGTATGGAGATCGCTTGGACGTTGTTTAGGAGTACGGATTAGACTTAGGTCATTGGTAGGATTGCATGGTTCGAGACTTTCGGTTGATAAAGGTCTAAACTAGGTACGCTTAGGCTTGCGTTCATGTGATGCGTTGTTTTGCATGTTGTTTAGCTCTTCTAGTACTCGACTCTAGATTTGCTCGAGGACGAGCAAAAGGTTAAGCCTGGGGGAGTTTGATAACACGTAATCCGTAGTAGTTTTTATATCATTCTTAGGTCTAGTTTTAAGTAGATTGCTTAGATTTCATTCATTTACCGAGTTTATTCGAGGACTTTATCTACATTTCGTGTTTTGCATAGGAAACGAAGACATGAGGAGAAACACGAGAGATGATGGCAATTTAACCCCGAAAACGTAGTTGAATGACAAGGTTCCACTTGTGCAAGGCCATGGATTGAAGTGAGCACTCAAACACCGAGCAAAAGGAGCGGAAGCAACAAATCAAGCCTGCACGCTCGGGCATGGAAGGTGTGCCCGCTCGGGCATTGAGGCAAATGACCTCCCGTAGCTTTGCACGACTCGAGCACTCAAGGAACACGATTGGAAAGGGAGTGCCTGCTCGGATGGAAATGGAGTGCCCGCTCGGGCTAAATGTGGCCAAAATTCACCGCAAGTCTTCCCCACTCGGGCTGAAGAGGCACACGCTCGGGCATGAGTGCCCGTTCGGGCATAAAAGAGTGTACACGATCGAGCATAAGGCCTGCACGAGCGGGTAGAAGCTGTGCCCGCTCGGGTCCTTGTTTATCTCAACTAACTCCTAAGTTTTAGAACGGCCAAATAATGAGAAATCATATCTACAAAAAGGAGATTCGAACCTCATTGAAGGGGGGACGATTCAGAGACATTAGAGGACACTTGGAGAGATCGAGAAGGACGGAACAAAGGATCCGAAGCATGAGGATCTATTGAAGAACTCGGGTTAAGAAATGGGAAGAATCTTTTTCTTTTTCCATGTCAAAATTTAGATTTCTTTTTTGTTCCGTTTCCTAAGTTCATTTCAAAGTAGATTTTTTGCCATGGGTTAGAGAGTATTGCCAAAATGTAATGAAGTCTTGTGCTTAATGAATGGTGGATCTTAATGCTTTCATTCTTGTACGCCACTTGAAATGAATGAATTCGGTACTTGATCGTTTTTCAGATTGATTGGTTGTGTTTAATGCTTCCATTCTTGTACGCCACTTGAATGGATGATATTAGAAGTCTAATAAATCTACGCCAGGGCATTAGACTTTGGAACCTAGCCATGATTTAGGGTTTAATCGATTTAGAATCTACGCCAGGTCAATCGATTGAATCTAGGGATTAGGATAACGGTCGTAATGTGTCTATGTATGTGAGATGCACAATAGATATATTGGTATACGCATGCTAGATAGTGGACAAGTCTACGCCAGTCAGTTCCTATAGGAGAGCTTGAATTCCCTGAACTCGTGATAGTATCTAAGACCAATGATCTTGTTAGAACTTCATTGCATCATTGTGCGACTCTCGATACCTATGGTGTTTAGTCTTTGAGTCATTCCTATCATTAGTTTAGTTTAGTTTGTATTTTCATTCCATCCACTTATTGATTTTACACGTCTTATCCATTAGTCTAATAGCTTAAAGGTTGCATCAATTCCTTGTGTTCGATCCTAATTACTACACGATCCGTATTCTTGCGGAAGCGTTAGATCTAGGTAATTTATTACTTGAGTTAACGCACATCAAATGAGCACACATCTAGAAAAAAAATCTAAAGGCTAAAAACATGATACCTAATTTTTTTACTGTTCATTTGATATTATGTTTTATATACTATTAAAGATAATCACGTATATATAACTTCATTCATCTTATATATTAAATAACACTTCGTTCCTATTTTTGTATGGATGGGTGGATGATATGATTTTTTTTCTAAATCTATTTTTTTACCATATGTGTATAAAACAAACATGTGTAGACAATCAAGATATGCATAGAAATAAGAAAACAAAGGTTAAATGATCATATATTTCAGTATAGTCGTGTTATTATATTAATTGGAATTTTCCATGTATAAAATTTCATGGGACTTCGACCTGTTGTACGTTTTTGTTTTTTATTTTTTGTTTTTTTGGTTTGGAATGAAAAACTTTATAGACTATACAAATCAATACAATAATAATATTCCATCTCAACACATCTATTAATGAACTTGCAACGGAAACATTGTGCGGAGACCTAACTTGCAAGTTGTAACACATACGTTATTTGGTTACCGTAACAAATTTATATACGATATATTGTTACGAAAAAATATCTTTGGTAGTTAGAATATTTGGGAGATATTTTAGGACTTCTATTGTTAGTCTATTTTCCTTATCCTGTACTTGTATATATTTCCAAAACCCCTATGTTAATACGGAGCGCAATTCATTCTTTCGGCCGTCGTAGCATGGTATTAGAGCCCGGCGAATCAATATCAACGACGTTTTTCGACCGACGATAATTCAAACTCAACGACAATGGCCGATGGAGGAGATGCGCCGACGATTCAACGGAGAACGTTTTCTCCTTACGACTTGAGCGCGAGCGACAACCCCGGAAATCTCATCACGCATACGCAATTGCGTGGGGATAATTATGAAGAATGGGCTGTTGATGTTCGTACGGCTCTTCGATCACGAAAAAAAAATCGGATTTGTCGATGGGACAATCCCTCAACCGGCGGACGATTCGACGGATTTGGAAGAGTGGTGGACTAACAATTCGTTGTTAGTTTCCTGGATCAAAAACACGATTGAACCGAAACTTCGATCAAGTATCTGTTACAAGGAGGTCGCGAAAGATCTGTGGGACTACATTCGGCGTCGTTTTTCACGTGGGAGTGGACCCCGAATGTATAAGATTCGGACTGAGCTTTTCGGCTGTAAACAGCGAGGGCTTTCTATTAAGGCTTACTTTGGGAAATTGACTAAGATATGGGACGAGATCGCAAACTTTAAGCCAATAAAAGCCTGTCGTTGCAGTCATTATACTTGCAATATTGCGGCTGAATCAGAGAGAGAACGGGAAATCAACATGATTTATGATTTTCTGATGGGATTAGACGAAACCATTTACGGGGTCGTGCGCTCGAATATCATTGCACGCGATCCCTTACCTACTTTAAAGGCGGTTTAATCCATGATTGCCCAAGAGGAGGATGCTCAGTCCTCTTTTTCGGTTTCCACAACGAACCCGACAATCGGCAGCTTTGCGGTGAAAATAGACTCTCGTCCAAAACTGTCTATTGAATCGGGTGAGAAACGATTTTGCTCCAATTGTGGAAAACCAGGACATACAGTTGATGGGTGTTTTCAGCTTATTGGTTTCCCCGATTGGTGGGTCGATAACCCCAATCGAGGCCGCGGGTTCTCTCGCGGACGTGGAGGCCGCGTTCCGGGCAGAGGTCGTGGGCAGTCCTCCAGGGCAAATGTGGTTCATGCTGAAGTTTCTGCACCTTCTAAAGCAGTGGCTAATGCGGCTGTTGTTGATTCTGACAGAAGTGCTTTTCCGGGTGTCACCAACGAACAGTGGGAGACTATAGCTCGTCTTCTCAACGCGGGCAAATTGGGAGTCACGGAACAAATGATGGGTAAGAATTTTGACTTGCATTGGATACTTGACACGGGAGCGTCTCATCACATGACGGGTGATATCACACGTCTCACGGACTTACATGATATCTCCGGTTGTGGTATTATGATGCCTGACGGCACTCAGACAATGGAAACAAAGGAAGGAACAGTCCGACTTTGTGATGGTTTTTTTATGCCTCACGTTTTCTATGTTCCGGGACTTCGTTGTCATTTGATATCTATCTCTCAATTGCTTGACGAGTGCAACTGTACTATTCAGTTCACTAACAAGTTTTGCGTGATTCAGGACCGTACCAAGAGAACGTTGATTGGTGCGGGTGAACTTCATGATGGAATTTACTACTTTTGTGGATTGGATACCGTGGCAGCAGTGACCAAGACTTCGGGTTCGTTCGATCTTTGGCACAAACGGTTCGGGCATCCTTCTTCGGCCGTTTTGCATTCGATTCCGCATATTAGTTATTCAGACATTTCTGACTTTGATAATAAAGGCTGCGATATTTGTCATCGAGCCAAGCAGACACGAGATTGTTTTCCGGAAAGCTCGAATAAATCTACTGCTATTTTTGATCTAGTACATTGCGATGTTTGGAGTTTCTATCGTATTTCGACTCTTGCTGGCGCCCGTTATTTCCTCACACTAGTTGATGATTTTTCGTGAAGTGTTTGGTTGTATATGATGGTCACTAGACACGAAGTTGGTGATATCGTGAAACAATTTGCGGCATTTGTTTCTCGACAGTTCGGAAAGAATATTAAAACCGTTCGAACGGACAACAGAACCGAGTTTGTGGCGTTGAAATCCTACTTCTCCCAGCAGAGTATTATTCATGAAACGTCTTGCATACACACTCTGCAACAAAATGGTCGCGTGGAACGGAAACATCGTCATGTGTTGAACGTCGCTCGTGCCTTATTATTTCAAGCAAGCCTTCCTATTGAATTCTGGGGTGAATGTGTTCTCGCGACTGCTTACTTGATAAATCGAACTCCGTCTTCTGTTCTTCACGGTAAGTCACCTTACGAGGTCCTTCACGGTGCTCCGCCTCCTCTCGGCCATATTCGGGTTTTTGGTTGTCTTGCTTACATTCACAATACTTATATCGGTGGGGACAAATTTGCACCCCGTATCACGAAAAGCATATTCATGGGATATCCGTTCAGTACTAAAGGCTGGCGATTTTATGACTTGGATGCGGGCAAGTTTCGCATTTCTCGTGATGCAATCTTCCTTGAAGATAAATTTCCTTTCTGTGAGGCTCCTACAGGTGTTGTCCATTCTCGGTCATTGCCTAGTGACGATTGGTTCTGTGACGCTGATGATGAGACCTTGCTCATTTCTCGTCCTTCGATTTCTTCTCGGCCACAGCACTCGGTTCCCGTTCCGGTTTTGTCTACTTCTACTGAGCCAGGGGTATTGATACATTACCTGATTCGGCAGACAGGGGGGACCTGTTTCGCGGGCACCAGATCCCGTTACAGTTCCTTCGGCTCCTCTCGGGCGTGGATGTCGTCCGAAAATACCATCCACATGACTTCGCGACTATGTTCTCACAACCGTTACCACACCAGCTCCATCTGCCTCTACGACTGTGGTACCTTTTCCCATATCTGCGTACGTGTCTTGCTCTGCAGTTTCGGCTTCGCATCGCGCGTTTCTGGCCGCTGTGACCAAGGATGACGAACCACAGACTTTTTTTGAGGCTGCTCAGCACAATCACTGGCGTGACGCCATGAAGCTTGAAATTCAAGCATTATAGAAGAATACCACCTGGGAATTAGCTTATCTTCCACACGGGAAGAAGGCACTCGGTTGTAAGTGGGTTTATAAAATCAAGCGAAAATCTGATGGTTCTATTGAACGGTACAAAGCCCGTTTGGTTATATTGGGTAACAATCAGAAAGAGGGTATTGATTACTCTGAGACATTTGCGCTCGTTGCTAAGATGACCACAGTTCGTGTTTTTCTCACGGTTGCAGCTACGCGAGGATGGCAAGTACATCAAATGGATGTACACAATGCCTTTCTTCATGGAGATCTTGCGGAAGAACTTTACATGAAAATTCCTCCAGGTTTTCAAGGTTTGGATTCTGCAAAGGTATGTCGATAGAAGAAATCATCGTATGGTTTGAAACAGGCTCCTCGGTGTCGGTTCGCAAAATTGGGCGCGGCTCTCGCCCGGTATGGTTTTACACAATCTTGGTCGGACTACTCCCTCTTCACTTTGTAACGTGGCACGGACACTCTTCATGTCCTCGTGTACGTCGACGACTTGATCATCACGGGTACTTCTCCAGAGCTGATTCTACATTCAAGACCTACTTGCACACTTGCTTTCATATGAAGGATTTGGGTTTTTTGAAATATTTCTTGGGTATTGAGGTCTCGCGACATGATTTAGGATTCTATCTTTGTCAAAGGAAATACGCCTTGGCTATTATTTCCGAAGTCGGGCTTCTTGCTTCGAAACCGGCTGATTTTCCGATGGAGCAAAATCATCATCTTACCTCGGCCAGCGGGAACTTCCTTGACGATCCCGAACGTTATCGACGACTCGTTGGTCGACTCATTTACTTCACCGTCACTCGACCCGACCTCACTTATGTGGTTCATATCCTTTCGCAATTCATGCAACAACCTCGTCACGAGCATTGGGAAGCGGCGTCCGTGTGGTCCGGTATGTTAAAGGCAATCCCGGCCGTGGGATTTTTCTGCGCAAGGATGGCGATTTGAGTTTAACAGGCTGGTGTGACTCGGATTGGGCAGCTAGCTCTTCGACGCGCCGTTCATTGACTGGATGGTTGTTCAACTTGGTAACTCACCTATATCTTGGAAGACAAAGAAACAACCTACTGTTTCTCGATCATCTGCGGAAGCCGAGTATCGAGCAATGGCCGTTACTACTTCTGAACTCCTTTGGTTACGCGGGCTTCTTCATTCGTTTGGCATTTCGCATTCGGCTCCAATGTGATAGTGTTTCGGCTCTATACTTGGTGGCAAATCCAGTTTTCCATGAACGATCGAAACACATTGAAGTGGACTGCCACTTTGTGCGAGAAAGAATAGTCGACGGCAGCTTGTTCCTTCCTATGTTCCCAAGAAGACTCAATTAGCGAATATCTTCACCAAGGCACTTGGCAAAGCAAGCTTCGATGACTTCCTCGGCAAGTTGGGCATCCATAATTTACATGCGCCAACTTGAAGGGGGTGTTACGAGAAAATATCTTTGGTAGTTAGAATATTTAGGAGATATCTTAGGATTTCTATTGTTAGTCTATTTTCCTTATCATTTACTTGTATATATTCCCAAAAACCCTACGTTAATACGGAACGCAATTCATTCTTTCGGTCGTCGTAGTATATATGGATTACTATAATATTCTGTATTAATTCGCACTAATTCACGAATCACGATACTCATTAAACGGCACCGTCTCATAGCGAGTTCATTCGGAACATATATGAATATAATTCTTGTATATTTATATGCATAGGTCTATATAGAGAGAGAAGGAGGGAGAGAGAAGACAAAAACTAGTATCTTTGACTTCAGTGGGGGATTTGGTTGTCGACTTTAGGCCGAGGGATTCCGTTCCGACAGAAGTCTTCATAATAGTGATAATGAGTGCACTGCCATCAATTATATCTTTTTATGGCTTAATCTATGGGCATTATCTCTCGAATTTCTTTGAATAATTTTTTAAAATATATCGGACAATATGCAAATTCTATGAATAAAGTATAACAAAGTGCATATATTTTCATCATAAATATTAAATGTTAACAAAATGGTTTAAATTTATATATTTAAACAAGACACCTCTATATGGACAAATATCTATTCTCTTAAATTTTAGTTTTATTTGTAGAATTTCAAAAGTTTGCGAAATTTGTGAAAGCATCCATGATCCATCGAAAATATTGGAAAAAATTTCGGATTGAATTTTCTAACGAACGATTCGCGACAAGGAGAGAATTTTGTTTCTTTTCAATAATGAAACAAAATATTCTTTTTGTACGTCTATCTGTTCATTGCGAACCATAACTCATGTATTTATAGAAAATATAACTTCAATTATTTCTAATTTGGCCCCTCAATAAATCAGAAATTATAAATTGGTTTCTACATTTTTTTTCATAACAATTACACTCTTTAACCATAAGTTACTATATGAAACCACTTTAATGTTGCTAATAATATAATGACACTATACATTCAAATTATACATATATGGCCCAAAAAATCCTTACAATCTCCCATTGGACCATATGTGTATCTGAAGAAATGTATGTAATGTATGAGCTCAAATGTTACCATCATATCGTAAAGTATAAACAATTTCGTCCATTAACCTTAACGAATATAGAATCATGGAGGCTTTCACTACACTATTTGTAATTAACCTTCCATGGTCACTAAATCCAATATGACTAAATGATATAAATCTTATTATGAATGTGTAGTATGAAAACCACATGAATGTAATTTACACATGTCGATTTTCAACTATTCCTACTTAAGCGAGATCACTGGATAACATTATTATACAAAGTATAATAAACTCAATAGTACTTTATTTCTGATCAGAAAATGTATATATTCGAATATATGACATATAACATAGAATTAAAAATAAATATCAAACTCTCACAAACGATTCTCAAACCCTGAAACACCCATTCTAACAATACATATGCTCATGAATGACCTTGGGTAGAATACCCTTAGTAAAAGGATCCACTACCACGGATTTCATCCCAATGTGCTCTATGAAAATCTCTCTACTCTGAACCCTTTCTTTTTAACTAGAAACATAATATCGATATGTTTCGATTTTGTTGAGCTCATGTTATTGTTAGAGTACAAGACGACCCACTTATTTTTCACAATATAACTTTAGTGGTTGATTAATTTCTTTCATAAATCACGACCATGTGACAAGGTTTCTCGGCCAAAACCCTTGTACAAACGCTTTTAAACTAAGGTAAGAAATCTTTGAGAGTGATCTCTACGGTACCTCTAAAGTTTTCTAGAGTAGTGTTAATAGTGATCTGAAGACCAACGCGGTTTGAGTGTTCCCATTTTTCATAAGATTTCTTCTCTTAACTAAAACTTGAATACAAAAGGAAAAAATGAGTCGCTCAATGTTTAATACAAGGTCCAAATCCATGCACCCAGAAACTATATTGGCCTTATTTTTCCATTCCTTAAAATTGGAACCATTAAGGATTGGAATCATACCTATGTTGGTACATACAAGAACAAGTTTAACTTTATCAATCAAAATTAATCAACTATTATAATCAAACAATTGTACAAACATAAATCAATATACCAAGTGCAACATCGATATCAAGTCTTTCGACAGTAATATCAACAACTAACGGTATTTTTTATGTGATGTTAGACATGAATAATAAACTTATCTTTTGATCTATTCACTATTACATGTAAATGAAAGAATTCGTTTTAAACTTTA
This sequence comes from Gynandropsis gynandra, assembly GCA_036759665.1. NCBI lineage: Eukaryota > Viridiplantae > Streptophyta > Magnoliopsida > Brassicales > Cleomaceae > Gynandropsis > Gynandropsis gynandra. Next base: position 21,343,891 of record CM071865.1, read on the forward strand.
TACGAATTCTAAATCCTAATTTTCTATTGCGATTTACATCAAAAATTGAATAGAAGATCGTGATAAATACCTGTATCCATAGAATACGTAACGCAGCGGAATTGATCTTCTGGTTCCACGTGTAATCGCCGGATTGGACACACGGATGGGATGTGTGAAGAACAAAATGAGAGTTCGGTATTTTTTTAAGTGTTGGTAACCAAATGAATCAACTCAAAAAAACTTAAATCTCATCTTTATATACACATGAACCAGGGACCATAAATCGAGAGTTAACCGGTTAATTATCCGATTCTCAATATATCGTTTAATTCCGCCCATCATAAAATTAACGATATAACCAAAGGTCTCTACACATATAACCTCCCACATTTAATTCAATACCGAAGTCCGATCAATTAAACTTAAATCCGATCACATTTAATTTGGACTAACCGGATGACAACACTTATTCCAAAATTATTCACATATATAGGTCCACAAATATAAGATTAAACCAAAAATCTTATAAGATATACCATGCAATGAACAAAGATCCTCCTTATGGCAATAGTTATATATAAATGAAAACATAATGACAAACACTCAAAATATTTTGAAGCTGTAAATTGAATGTGAAAGAAAACTAGAAAAAATCCAGAAATGTAAGGGAATTAGAAATAGAACACAGTAACTTGAAAAGATGATTTTCATTTCATTTTTTCTGAATGAATTCGAGTACTTGTCTACACTTGTTTATATAGAAGTACAAATGTTTATTCTAGAAGATCACATTACCTCCACACTAAAATCACAACAAATTTTTTCTGAACCGTTGAAGTCTCTCTCCAACATTATGTTTAGAACATAATACTGAAACTGAATAAGTACATCGCTACAATCCAAGAGCAAAATAGAATAGATACAAGACTCCCACTAAACCAAAATATCATAACAAAAGACAATACCCATACGAGCAGTGTGCTCATGAAAGACTTTAGGTATAACACCCTTAGTCAGCGGATCCGCAACCATGGAGTTTGTACCTATATGCTCTATCAAAATGATCCCACTCTGTATTCTCTCACGAACAACAAGATACTTAATATCAATGTGTTTTGACTTCGTATTACTCTTGTTGTTGTTAGAGTATAAAACTGCAGAACGATTGTCACAATAAAGTTTTAGCGGTCTATCCACACCCGCCATAATGTGCAGCCCTGTGACAAGATTCCGCAACCATAAAGTTTGATTGGATGTCTCATAACATGCTACATACTCTGCCTCCATTGTGGACGATACCAGGAGCTTTTGCTTGGCACTATGCCAAGAAATAGCCCCACCAGCAAAAAGAAATACATAGCCTGAAGTGGATCGAAGACTATCGAGGCACCCAACATTATCTGAATCTGAATAACCAGTGATCTCGAGCTGGTCTGATCGTCTGTACATGAGCATATGATCCTTTGTTTTCTGAAGATATCGCATCACCCGTTTGGCTGCCTTCCAATGATCAATCCCGGGGTTACTTAAGTATCTTCCCAAAATGCCAACAATGTATGTCAAATCAGGTCGTGTGCAAACCTGTGCATACATTAGACTCCCTACAGCCGAAGCATAAGGAATCTTCCTCATTTCCTAAATTTCGAGTTCAATCTGTGGGTACTGTCTAAGGCTGAATTTATCACCCTTAGAAATAGAGGTATCTATATCTTTACATCCTTTCATGCTGAATAGCTCAAGAACTTTATAGATATAACTCTTTTGTGATAAACCTAATATACCACGAGAGCGGTCTCGGTGTATTTTTATACCCAATACAAAAGAGGCATCACCAAGATCTTTCATCTCGAATTGCTCCGAAAGAAATTTCTTAGTTTCGCACATAAAATTTACATCGTTTGCAGCAATAAGGATATCATCCACGTAAAGGATTATCAAAATAAATTTTCTCCCACTGATCTTATGATATACACAGTCATCTACCTGATTCACCTCAAAACCATATGAGATGATTATACGATGAAACTTGCGATACCATTGACGAGATGCTTCCTTTAAACCATAGATGGATTTCCTTAATTTGCAAACCATCTTCTTTGGATCTCCGACCACAAAGTGTTCTGGTTGCACCATATAGATAGTCTCTTCAATGTCACCATTGAGAAAGGCTGTCTTAACGTCCATCTGATGCAGCTCTAAATCATAATGAGCTGTCAGTGCCATCAATACTCTCAAAGAATCTTTCGATGAAACCGGAGAGAAAGTTTCTTTGTAGTTTATGCCTTCCTTTTGAGTAAATCCTTTGGCGAGTAGACGTGCTTTATACCTTTCCACTATGCCTTACGAATCCCGTTTGTTTTTTAATATCCATTTGCATCCAACGGGGTTCGCACCTTCAGGCAAAGGTACAAGTTCCCAAATGTCATTGTCATCCATAGATTTAATCTCTTTTATCATGGCATCGGTCTACTTTTGAGAATTAACACTTTGAATGGCTTGACGAACGTTAACTGGATCATCTTCCGTCAATCCAATGCTATCCTCATGTTCTTGAAGAAATACTATATAGTCATCAGAAATAGCACTTCTCCTCTCTCGAGTAGACCTTGGTGGCACAATTTCCTAATGTAACTGTTCTTGAGGTTCATGAACTTGTTCTTCATGGATTTCAGGAAGGACATTTGGAGTATCTTGATTTGTAGCTCGAGCAATATGATCCAAATCATTGCTAGCTACAATAATTGGAATAGGAATCATTATCTTTTGTGAAACAAAAGTTTCATCCTTATCCTCTCCAAAACAAAATTCATCGTCCCTTTTCCCAGGTTCGATGTCCTCAAAGAACGTCGCTACTCCCATCTCAAAGATCGTCTTTTTCGTGGGATCATAAAACTTATACCCCTTAGATCTTTCCGAGTATCCAACAAAGTAACAACTTACAGTTTTGGAATCCAGTTTTTTTTTTCATCGGGTCGAATAGATCGAGATTCTGCTGGACATCCCCAAATGTGAAAATGCCTTAAGCTAGGACGTCTACCCGTCCATAACTCGTAAGGCATCTTAATTGTTGCTTTAGTTGGTACTCTGTTCAGGATATAAACCGTTGTCTTTAATGCCTCACCCCACATGGATTTTGGGAGAGTAGAGAATGATATCATACTTCTCACCATTTCCTAAAGTGTACATTTTCGTCTCTCCGCAATACCATTCATGCTAGATGTACCCGGCATTGTGTATTGGGGAACGATTCCACACTCCTCGAGGTACCTGGCAAACGGTCCTAGACGTTGTTCACCCGATCCGTCATTTCTACCGTAGTATTCACCACCACGATCATAACGAACGTCCTTAACGCGTTTATTAAGTTGAAGTTCAACTTCAGCCTTAAACGCTTTGAAAACATCTAAAACCTCCGACTTCTCATGAATAAGATAAAGATAACCATATCGACTGTAATCATCTATGAATGATACAAAGTAATGTTGACCACTCCAAGAAGCATTAGGAAACAATCCGCATACATCCGTATGTATCAATTCTAAAGTCTCTGAAGTTCGATATGTACCTTTACATACTTTGTTTGTCTGCTTCCCTTGATACAATTGACACAATGGTCCAAATCCGAAAAATCAAGAGTTTCATTTATTCCGACTGATGCTAAATGTTCCATTCTCGGTTTCGAGATATGTCCTAATCGTTTATGCCATAAAACAACGGAATTTTCATTCATCAATTTACGCTTCACACCACGGGAACCAACATGCAAGATTTCATTATATGAAGGGATAATATTGAGCATATAAAGATTATCTGAAATAGATAAAGAACCAGTTCCAATAACATCCGAATGAAATGAAAGGATAAACTTAAGGTCTCCAAATGAACAAGAAAATCCTAATTTGTCCAATGCAGAAACTGAAATCAAGTTTTGTCTAAAAGACGATACAACGAAAACACCCTTCAATAAAAAAATTGACCAGTCTTCATCAAAGGTCTAAATTGCCCGATCGCTTCCACTTCCACCCTTTTACCATCGTCCACATAGATGTATCTTTCACCATCAATCGGCTTTCGGTAATGGAGACAACCCTGCATAGTAATAGTTACGTGAGTTGTAGCACCAGAATCAACCCACCAAGTATGACTTGGTACAGAAGCTAAATTGATCTCAGAACAAGCCAAAGTGAGTGTCAAACCTTTATCCGCACGCCAAGTATGATACTTCGTGCAAGATTTCTTTATATGACCAGTTTTGTGGCAGAAAAAACATTTTTGCACCTTAGCCTGATCTGCATGATGTTTCTTTTGCATATTAGTTTTTCCCGAATAAGCGGTTTCATAACCCTTTTTCCTTTTCTCGACCTTTCCCCTTGAGGTGGTAGTGGAAAAAGCACTATGTGTCTTTTCCTGCCTCAATCTCTGTTCCTCTTGCACACAGTGGGAAATAAGCTCATTAAGAGTCCATTTGTCCCTCTGACAGTTATAATTAAACTTAAAATAACTGTATTGTGCAGGGAGAGAGATTAAAATCAAGCACACTAGGATGTCTTCCGACAACTCAAGTCCAAGTGCCTTTAACTTAGAGGTATTGTTTGACATTTTCATGATGTACTCCCGAATACTCCCATTGCCTTTGTACCTCATGGAGATAATTTCCGCTAAAAGCATGATTGTTTCCGCTTTGTCATTTCTGGCAAAGCATTTCTCCAAAGCCTCGAGATATTCCTTAGCCAATGTCACCTCATTAGGCACAGAGCCCCTGAAAACCGGAGGAATGGAATGCTTGATGATCATCAAACACGTGCGGTTCGAGGTTTCCCAGCGTTCGAGTTTGTTAGATCCTCAACAGAACTCGATTCCACTATCGCTGGACGAACCTCCCTAATCGCAAGGTCGTGACCCATTAAAGCAAGCACGATCAATAAGTGCTCCTTCCATTCAGAAAAGTTCGACCCATTCAACATAGGGATCGAACTAATGTTGGCAGAGATACTTGATGACGATTGCGTAACTGTAAAACAAAAGATAACTCGTGTTAGACAAATATTCAATAAAACCTTAATTGAATGATAACACAAGATCTTATCCCATCATAAGACATCTGTGCAACATCAAAATTTAGTCTTTGGACATTAATTTTGACTTGCAATAGACGACTCATCGCATTAATAAATAGTGTAAATTAAACATCTCATGTAGTGGTCAACCTTTGGGCATACACATCACATTTATGTCATACCAAAAATAAACACTAAATATTAATGTACACACAATATAATACTGCCAAACCATGATTCACCTTTGGGGTTATCAAAGTTCGTATAAATTATATTATGTTACCTTCTCAACGTAATTGAAATAATTATTTTTCTCAAGATTGCCTACTTTGGTAGGATGTTGAAAAAGTTAATTAAATCGCATACATTGAGCAAAGGATATAATAATCATCATAATAATTCAGTGAATAATTTTTATCAAAAATCTATGATATAAGCTTATAATTACACTATCCGTATGTGTAATTAATCATAATAAATTAAATTCACCACAATTATCATATGATATATATAAAAATAATTTTCGTGCCAATTCTTATCCAAATGAATTGTACAAATTAATTGAAATATATAAACTCATCCTTATACGTATTAGTCAGCAGGTTCGCTTCAAAATTTACCGAAATATTTTCGCACTTAGACCATAAAACCGAACGCTCCAAGTTAACCTGAGAGAGCTGTCGGAACAGTTGGCAGAGAATTTCCCTTGTAATGAGCAGATCTCGGGTTCGAATCATCTGCCGAAGAACAATTTGTTCCTTTTTTTTTAATGGGACGTCCCTTTTTATATCAATTAAACGAGCTTGTATCCAATTTTATTTTATCAAAAATTTCTTAAAGCCCAAATATAAAAAACGAGCCCAGATTTTTTTTAAAATAAAAAAAACTTCAACCGGAATCTTTTTATTTTTTTAATAAATAAAAAAATAATAATGGTAGTTTGACCGTGTAATGTGCACGATTCCACATAATCCTCAATTAGTTTCTCTTTTTTTATTAAATAAAAAAATACATAATTTTTTTTCTTCCCCACAATTCCACCGTGAAGTTTCATCAAATTTTCTTTAATTTTACTCAAAATTTTGCTTAATTTACCACATTCAAAGCCAAATTTAATATAAACACATTAAATCATTCTTAAATTGATGTAAATAAAATAAATTAGGCTCTCATACCTTTGAAAGAATTCGTTTTAAATTTTATACGAATTCTAAATCCTAATTTTCTATTGCGATTTACATCAAAAATTGAATAGAAGATCGTGATAAATACCTGTATCCATAGAATACGTAACGCAGTGGAATTGATCTTCTGGTTCTACGTGTAATCGCCGGATTCGACACACGGATGGGATGTATGAAGAACAAAATGAGAGTTCGGTAATTTTTTTTAAGTGTTGGTAACCAAATGAATCCACTCAAAAAAAACTTAAATCTCATCTTTATATACACGTGAACCAGGGACCATAAACTGAGAGTTAACCGGTTAATTATTCGATTCTCAATATATCGTTTAATTCCGTCCATCATGAAATTAACGATATAACCAAAAGTCTCTACACATATAACCTCCCACATTTAATTCAATACCGAAGTCCGATCAATTAAACTTAAATCCGATCACATTTAATTTGGACTAACCGGATGACAACACTTATTCCAAAATTATTCACATATATAGGTCAACAAATATAAGATTAAACCAAAAATCTTATAGTAAAACCATATTATTATCATATATTACCATCACAAATATATATATATAAATTCGACCATGATATGATCCTGGAGGACGCCGAAGACGTGACCAACAACGCAGACGAGGACGCGACCTGCGGCGCGGAAGAAGAAGAAGTCGGCGCGGCCCGAGAGGCCCCCAACGCGGCCCGAGACGCCAACAGCGCGGCAACAGACGCCCACAGCGCGGCCCGAGACGCCAACCCCGCAGCCCGAGACGCGACCGTCATCAACGCGACCCGAGACGCGATTAGGTCAAGATACGTAGGTCCCGTAACCCGAGCTAGAGCTATGGAGGAAGA
>CM071865.1:21351082-21375416 GCA_036759665.1 Gynandropsis gynandra
ATTAGGTTAAGTGGCCCGCGTGTACTCTTTTCCCTTCGTCGGTTTTGTCCCACGAGGTTTTCCAACGACGGGTTTTTAACGAGACTGCGAGTCATTTATTCCTGCGACCTAATTAATGACTCGAGATCCAAAAAGAGCGCCTCCCAATGTGCACGGCCAGCAAGAAGTTATCTTCTTGTTTGAAGAAACCAAGATATTAATTAGAGGCTTTGCGTGAAGACTAAGCATTTAATGTAATTTTTGAATTGTTTTCTTGTTTTTATCTAAATATGGTCGGCCACCCCTTGTAGAACAATCATCCAATTTTCAATCAAACTTTTGAATCTATCTTTTGATCTTTCTTTTTGAATTCCTTGTGAGTTCTTGGTTGTTGGTGCGTAATATCCAGCATCCTTCGTTGGTGTGTCAAATCCAACAATCGTTCGTTCTTTATTGGTGCGTAATATCCATTGGAGACGAACCGGTGAATCGAGAGCCTTCCGCATATCTCGTGTGACCATTCGCCCCACACACCCTTGTGCAATCCGTTGCAGCAAGGCATATCCAACCCTAACCTTTTCTAGAGCGTCGATTCAATCGGGATTGCGTCAAACCAACTACAAATCTACCTTTGGATCGATTAATACTCGCATGGATATTCATACATATGACATTCAATACTTTTCATGGAAACATATATAATCTGAAATTATGGACGCAAATGTCGATTGAAATTTAAAATATTATCGGGGTATACTATAACGCAATATAGATTTGTCATAATTATACGACTATGCAACATAATATTTGAGAATTGTGATCAGTGTAGTCGTTTTATGCTTCCATATGCACATTTGGTTCCAAGTTCGACTCCGTTTGGGTTAAATTCTCCTCATTTTCTTTTTTTTAAATGAAACCTAAACGAACCGTTTAATTTAGCTCTATATATATAATATAATATTCCCAAAAGTAATATACAAAGATATATAAACAGATGTATGTATCTCCTTCCCAAACGAAACGTCACAAAACAATGGAAATTGTAAAACCACCATCGACGAAATGCCACCATAGTAGAAACATCAGAGTCGACGAAACGTTACCATCGACGAAACATCGTGACCTCTCCAACACCGTTTCATCGAAGACCTTCGTTGACCCACTTTCATCCATTTCCATCACGATTTTGATGGTGAAAACCATCGGTGTTCAATTTCATATCTCAACGACCTAAACACACTGTCCAACCATAATGACGGTGAAAAATACGTTCAAGTGACGATGAAAAATGCAATGATAGTCACTATTTCTAGTTGTAATCAAAACGATGGTGAGTTTTCAAAAACAAAAAACTTAATGGTCGTAATCTACCGAAACCAAACATTGTGTTGATCCGTCGAGATACAACTCGTCGAAAACTCAACAACGGAAATCATTTACACTGAAAGCCCAATGACCACCATCTCAGGTTTTCACTTGATTAGAGACAAATCTGGAAATGCCACCACTAGCTGAAGCCGTTTGGGTCTCGCCAAAGTAAAAACGGCTCTCGCGTACGTTATGAACAAAGAGATTCAAAGGGATTTGCACAATTCAGTCCCTCAAATCTCGATTCACTTTCTCAACAAAAAATGATATCTTGATGCATAAAGATAATTTGTTTTACATATTCTATCAACATTTACATGAACCATATAGGAATATTACGAATAGATACATATAATATCAAGTGTTCATTATAGACAATGTATATATGTATTTATCTTCGTATATATATCTGTAAATATTTCGATTTTGTTTTTCAAAACCATTAACAAAAAACAATTTATACTAAAATAAATAAATAAGAAACATTTAATCTCCAAAATATATTATTTGTTATACATAATAACATATGATCATTCAAAGAAACAATCAGTCATTCATTCAAAATTATGATTTCTTTCAATTTTACATGCTCTGATACCAATTGTAGAATTTCAAAAGTTTGTGAAATTTTCGGAAGCGTACCTTGATCTATCAAGAATATTGAAAAAGCTTCGGATTGGATCTTCCAACGAATAATTCGCGAAAAAGAGAGTTTGTTTCTTTTCAATCATGAAACAAAATATTCTTTCTATGTCTTTATGTTTATTGAGACCATAATCCATGTATTTATAGAAAATACAATTTTAATTATTTCTAATTTGACCTCTCAACAAATCAAAAATTACAAATTGGTTCTACACTTTTTATGTCATAACAATTACACTATTTAGTCATAAGTTACTATATGAGACCACTTTAGTATTAGTTAATAATATAATGGCATCCTACATTTTTGTTATACATATATCGCCCAAAAAATCCTCCTAAATTATGGCACATATTTTATTCCTTATCATTTTTTTAACTCTAATCTTGTTTTTTCAAATTTTAAAAATTTAATCTATTTTTTCATCTGTTAAAATTTTATTAAATTCATCTGTAATTCAACTAAACCCTAAATTTCTAAATTTACCTTAATTTCTCAAAATTTACAAATTCAACATATTTCTTCTAAAGGCTCTAAATGCATCTTAATCTCGTATGCTTGAATTTCCAATGATCGAGGTACCAAATTGAAGCTATTTATCCTGAGGTGTCCAAATCAAGGTACCAAATTCAAGCTATTTTTTTCTAAGGTATCCAAATTCTGTCTACTTCTTCCAATTTTTTTAAATTCAGTTTATTTTATCATAAATTTTTTGAATTGAACATATTTCCATAATATAAATAAGAGTTATTTTGGTTTTGAAAAATAGTGAAAATTCTAAGAGAAATAAGTTGAATTTATAAATTTTGAAGAGAAATAAATTGTATTTAAAATTTGGGGATAATATGTTGAATTCGGAAACATTGAAGGAATACGATGAATTTAAAAATGTCTGAAATAAATATAATGAATTTGAAAATTTGAATATTTATGATTTAGTTGATTAACGAAAAAGTTAACATAATTATAATGATATTAAAATACCATGAATTTAAAAGAGAAATATGATTATAACTTGAAAAAAAATAGGTCCATGTTTAAAGATATTAAGACTAAAAGATAATACTTTGGAGTTTATAGATATTTATCCATTATATTACCCAGTTGAGTAATTATGTTATTATTGATTGTTCGTAATATTTATTTTTATTGAGTAATTATGTTATTATTGATTGTTCGTAATTTTTATTTTGTTTGTTATATATATCAATAATCCCTTAAAAGAAATATGATTGAGATTGTTTTGTCATTTGACATTTTTGTACTCATATTATTCCCTCCTATGTATTTTTCTTCATTCTCCTTGAATTTTTGTCAAAAACTATTCATTACATTTTTTTTGAAGTCGCTCTCCGTCCTTGAAACGAGTTAATTAAATTTATTTATTAATTTTATATAATAAATATTACCATTTCGAGGTATTAACAATTTGGGGGTTAACTTTAAAATTTTACTAGGCAGTAATTTTAGTTTTAAGGAAAGTTGTTAAATTTTATAGTCATTTACATTATAGTTTAATGTAATTGAAAAAAAAATAGTTGTATTCCTTTAAATAATATTCACGATGATATATGGCATTGCACATATTAAATATCTTTTAGAATTATTATTCCTTAAGATATAGTGTGAATATATTAGATAAAATTTCAATTTGGTATGAAAATAGAATTAAATTATCTTAAGTTTTGGTGACTATTATCACACATTACGTTTATTTCTTTAAAAATATTTGTGAATTCATATGTGATTGTGTGTCTATATTGTAGGGTTCCCTCTGAGAGGAAAACACGCAGCGGAAACATGGAGTTTTCTCGGTTTTCTCTTTGATGAGATCTGATTCGGAGACAAATTTGATTTCTTTTTTTTGGTACATACCTTGGTGTGTACTAAAGCTCGGACCTGTGAGTCACAAGCAGCAGCGAATCGCTCTTGCCTCTTTCGGTATCCACACGGACGAAGGAAAACTAAACAAAATCGAAAAACTTAGTTGCTAGACTAGGATTTCGGCCCCTAGATTATATTGGACGAAATACCTTTGCTTTTTTTGTGTTTTCTGTCTCCTTGAGAACATAGTTGAAGCACTATATTTATAGGGAAAACTTGGTTTAATCCTAACTTAAAACTTTAATTAGGCTTTTGTCCAATTAATCCTAATGGGCCGAATTAGACAAATTAAATTGAATTCACAATTCAATTAGAATTGGCCCTAATAACTCGAATTATTCTCAACCATATTCATAATAGGATTGGTCCAATTACATGTCCAACTCCATTTCTCTTTGTGTGCGGCCCAATAGGTTCTCATTGCGTTAATCCCAAATAATGAGCGGTGTCTAGCAACACATCTTTATTTCCTAAGCAATGAAAATGTATGTGACTCGACATTATCAATCTCATGATTTATGTGTATTAATCCTTTTGTCCTTGATATCAAGATTGAACATGAGTCATGGAACGTATCATACTCAATCTATGAGCTCGTGACATCACTCCTGTTATATAGGAGGGACAAATCCTCATCTCAATCAACCAACATCTTATTACATAAACAGATTGCATACCCAATCACTATCTTGTTTGTCCATCCATTTACTAGTGACGTTTGATAGTGTTAAAGCATGCAATTGCTTATGCTAAGATCTCTAGCGATCTCAAGTCATAGGATTATATATATACCATAATCACTATGAGAATTGCTATGATACTCATATAACAATCCATGTAGTAATCTCATGGCAGATCATCCAGTACATTGTTCTCTAACATGTACATATGTGTTAAATTGATATCTCATATCAATTTACACATACTAGTCTTAATGCAACATTGATATCTTTATTCTCAATGATGCTCAACTAGGATGTTTTAAGACTATCTTAAATTATATTCTAAGGATATTATTTCATCTATTTATATACGCAGACAGTAAATGAAATGAAATAATAAAATGTCATTTTATATAAAATGTCACGATACATAAAAAATACTCAAATAAGAATCATCCAAATGATTGGTCTCTAGAGCATACTCCAATAATCTCCCACTTGCGCTAAGACCAATCAGACCAATCGGGTATATCTCTAAGACCTAATAGGCTAGTATGTTGATCATGCCTATGTTGCGCCAGAGGCTTCGTCAAAGGGTCTGTGACATTGTCATCTGTTGGTACTCTACATATCTTAATGTCTCCTGTCTCCACGATTTCTCGAATGAGATGGAAGCATCTGAATATGTGTATGGATCTTTGGTGTGATCTGGGTTCCTTAGCATGTGCTATGACACCATTATTGTCACAATAGATCTCAACAGGATCTTCTATGCTAGGAACCACCCCAAGTTTAGATATGAACTTCTTGTTCCAAACCGCTTCTTTAGCTGCTTCTGATGCAGCTAAGTACTCAGCCTCTGTATTAGAATCAGCAATTGTAGCTTGTTTAGAATTTTTCCAGCTCACAGCACTACCATTTACGCAAAACACAAAACCAGATTGCGATCGATAATCATCTTTGTCGGTTTTAAAGCTAGCATCAGTGTAACCCGTTACAATGAGCTCTTCTTCACCTCCAAATACCAAGAATGCATTCTTAGTACTTCTCAATTACTTAAGAATATTCTTCACAGTAATCTAGTGACTTTCACCGGAATCACTTTGATGCTTACTAGTCATACTTAAGGCATATAATTTATCGGGATGTGTACATATCAGGGTGTACATGATAGATCCAATAGCAGATGCGTATAGAATCTTACTTATGTGTTCTCTCTCTTCTTTTATCGTGGGCATTTTTGTTTAGAGAGAAACTTGCCACTTACCATAGGCAAATTTCTTTTCTTAGAATCTTGCATGCTAAAATGTTTTAGTACTTTATCTATGTACTTTGACTTAGGTCAATCAGCTTCCTCGATCTATCTCTATAGATCTTTATACCTAGTATATAGGTAGCTTACCTAAGTCCTTCATAGAAAAACAATTTCCTAACCAAGTCTTTATAGACTACAGGGTAGGGATATCGTTTCCTATGAGTAATATGTCATCTAAATATAACACAAGAAAAACTATGGTGCTCCCACTAACCTTCTTGTAGACACAAGGTTTATCTTCGTTTTTTATGAAACCAAATTGTTAGATTGCTTAATCAAAACGAAGATTCCAACTCGAGAAGCTTGCATCAATCCATAAATGGATCGTTGTAGCTTGCAGACCTTATCAGCATTTTCTAGATCGATAAAACCTTCAGGTTGTGTCATGTACACATCCTCAAGAAGCGTTCCATTAAGGAAAGTTGTTTTGACATCTATTTGTCAGATTTCATAATCATGGTATGCAGCTATCTCAAACAAAATCCTTATGGATTTGATCATCGCAACTAGTGAAAAGTTCATCATAGTCTATACCATGAACTTGTTTAAAACCTTTTGCTAACAAACGCCCTTTATAGGTATGAACATTACCATCCATGTCGGTTTTCTTTTTGAAAATCCATTTAAAACCTATGGGTCTCGCCCCTTTCAGGTAGATCAACCAAATTCTATACTTGGTTTGTATACATGGAGTCCATCTCGGATTTCATGGCTTCAAAACATTTCTCATAATATGGGCTCGTTATGGCCCCTTAGTAGGTCATAGGCTCATCATCTTCCATGAACATTACATCACCATCTTAAGTCACCAGAAATCCATATCTCTGTGGTGCACGATGTGATCTTATAGACCTACGCACAATTTGTATCTCATGAGCAGGTTCCACATCAATTTGTGGTTATGGTTCCTCCACTAATTGTGGTTTCGGTTCCACAACTGCTAGTAGTGTCTGCTCAGTTTCTATCTCATTGTCAGCAGTATTTTCATGTGGTTCTTGAATTTCTTCAAGTTCTACAGTATTCCCACTAGTTCTTCTAGAAAAAAAAACTCTCTTTCTAGAAAAACACATGTGCGGGCAATAAACACTTTGTGCTCTGAGGATTTTTAGAAATAGTATCCTTTAATTCTTTTAGGATACCCCACGAAAATACACTTATCTGATTTAGGATCGAATTTGTTAGACGTCTGACGTTTAACATAAACCTCACATCCCCAATTCTTCATAAAAGACATACTAGGACATTTCTCAGTCCATATCTCGTATGGTTTCTTTTGAACTGACTTAGATGGAACACAATTTAATATAAAAGCAGCCGCTTCCAATGCATGTCCCCAAAACGAATGTGGAAGAACTGTTTGACTCGTCATCGATCGAACCATGTCTAACAGAGTTCGATTTCTTATTTCAGAAACACCATTCCATTGTAGTGTAGCTAGTGGAGTGAGTTTTCAAACATATTTCATAAAACATAAAGTCAACAAATTCTTGGCTTAAATATTCACCTCCTCAATCTGAACGAAGTTTCTTGATATTTTTGCCAAGTTGGTTTTGTAGTTTATTTTTTATTTCTTTGAACTTTTCAAAAGAATCAGATTTGTGTTTCATCAGATACACATATCCATATCTACTGAAATCATCAGTAAAGGTAATAAAGTACAAGAAACCACCTCTAGTTTGTGTGTTTAAAGGTCCACATACATATGTATGATGAGATCTAATACACCACTTGCCTTTTCATTTTGCCCCTTTAAAGGGGCTTTCGTCATCTTTCCCGTTAAACAAGATTCACATGTTTCAAATGATTCAAAATCAAATGAATCCAATATTCCATCTTTATGGAGTTTAGAGATGCGGTTCTCGTTTATATGGCCCAAGCGGCAGTGCTAGAGATATGTCTGATTAGAATCATTAGTTCTAATTCTTTTAGTATTCACGTTATAGATAGGCATATCAAAGTTTAGAATATAAAGGCCATTCATCAAATGTGCAACACCATATACCATATCATTCAAATAAATAGAGCAACAATTGTCTTTTACTATAAATGAAAAACCTTTCTTGCCCAAACAAGAAATAAAAATAATATTCTTAGTAATGGTAGGCACATAATAGCAACTCTCAAGTTCTAAAACAAGCCTAGTAGGCAAATTCAATACATAAGTCCCTATAGCTAATGCAGCAACTTTGCTCCATTTCTAACTCGTAGGTTGACTTCGTCTTTCTTCAACGATCTACTTCTTCTCTATTCTTGCATATTATTACAAATGTGAGAACCACAACCGATATCTAATACCCATGAAGTAGAAATAGATAAGTTGACTTCTATAACATAAATACCTGAAGCAAAAGTCCCACTTCCCTTCTTGGTCTTTAGTTCTTCCAAATACATTGAGCAGTTCCTTTTCCAATGACCGGTCTTACCACAGTGGAAGCAGTCACCTTCCTTAGCCACCCCACATTTAGGCTATAAGGTTTTACCAGACTTGAATTTGGGCTTTTGACCTCTTTTGTTCTTGACTTTGGCCTTGCCCTTGTAATTCTGAACCATCTGAACAGTTTTGGGCTTGGCCTTCTTGATGTTTATATTAGAAGTTCTTAACATATTCATTAATTGTGCCAAAGACTTATCAAAATCGTTCATGTTATAGTTCATGACGAATTGATCATAAGATTCTGGCAACGATTGCAGAATCAAGTCCGTGGCCAACTCTAGGCCCATCGGGAAATCCATTTTCTCAAGGCTCTCAATATACCTAATCATTTTGAGTACATGAGATCCTGTAGAAGTTCCCTCTGCCATAAAACATCGAAATAAAGCCTTAGAGGTTTCAAACCTCTATTGCCTAGACTGCTTTTGATACAACTCCTTAAGATGTTCGATCATATCGAAAGCTGCCATCTCCTCATGTTGCTTCTGAAGCTCAGAGTTCATGAGTGACAACATAAGGCAGCTGACCTCAAGGGAATCATCAAGGTACTTCTTATAAGCATCCTTATCAACCCTTGGAGCATTTGCTGAAGGCACTTTAGGTAAGGGGCCTTCAAGGACATACATTTTCTTTTCTTGTTTGAGGACAATCCTCAAGTTCCTGTACCAATCCATGAAATTTATCCCATTCAGCTTATCCTTCTCAAGGATTGATCGCAAAGACAATACGTGTGTGTTTGATGTCATGGTCACCTAAAATAAAGATACACAGAATATGAGTATCATGAAAAGAATAATTTAAACATGGACTTTATTAAATGAGTCTCCCACTAAATTTTGCGAATAAATAGCCCTCACTATCAATTCGGAAAGTAATATTCATAACTTTCATAGTGGACCAAGATCCGAATTTCACCTTGTCTAGAGTTTACTTTGGTAAATCACCCTAGATTTGGTTATTTAGGTAGACAACTCTTTGTCAATTACATCTCATGCAATTCTTGGATAGTTAGGTGAACAACCCTTGTTCCAATTCATCTCATAAATAGCCACCCAACTTTATGACTTAAGTCTCAATCTCATTGATATCTTAGTTAAGTCGACTCAATCAATAAGCAATTGGATATCATAATTATCTGATCGCATCTTACTAGGATTGATGTGGCAATTCACCTTAGCAAATCTACACACATCGATCTAAGTCTTGACGAGTGCTTATTCATTGGTAGGCATTTAACTTTACTTAATCACACGAGGAATTTTCATCGCAATCAAACATATTTCATAAAACATAAACTTAATCAGGAAAAGAACTAACATTTGGAGATATACTGCCGTTAGATCCCATTATGTACGATGCAAGTGATAACCTTAAGTGTTAGCTAAGTAGTTCTCAGATAAGAGGGAGTCAACTCATAAAAGCACATAATTATATAATCTCTTGTCCTTAGTCAGAACTGACTTAGGTAATATTTATTCGATCACGAGCATTCACATATCCCGATTCACCGAGAATCGATAGATATTGTATTGCATTCTGATTCAACGAGAATTCCGATTCAACGAGAATCGATAGATACTGTCTTAGGGGTTTAACAGCCGCTAACCTAGTTTGTCCCCTTGTGGGGTGCGGGGTAGCGCCCCATCAGCGAAAAATTTGCTCAAAATTTTCACTTTTCCTCCGTCGAAAAACATCATAAAAATCAATCATATCGATTTTATATGAATTTTCCATGTTTCCTACTTTCCCGATTCTTCATGCATATCACATATTCAATTATATCGATTTTATGTGAATTTTTCATATTGATTACTTTTTCGATTCTTCATGCATATCACAGATTCAATCATATGATTTTATGTGAATTTTCCATATTTATTACTTTCCCGATTCTTCATGCATATCACAGATTTAATCATATTGATTTTATGTGAATTTTCCATATTTTTTATTCTTCATGCATATCACAGATTCAATCATATTGATTTTATGTAAATTTTCCATTTTTCTTACTTTCTAGATTTTCATGCATATCATAGATTCACTTTCTATGTTTCTTACTTTCCTGATTTTCATGCATATTACAGATTCAATCATATTGATTTATGTGAATTTTCTATATTTCTTACTTTCCAGATTTTCATACATATCGACATGCATATTGTAGATCTAGCACGAACCAATCATGCATATGATAGATCTATATGAAACAACCATGCATATGATATATCTAGCAAATCAACATGTATATCAAAGATCTAGTCATGCATAACTCATATTTACACGAAGTATACATGCATATCACGGATCTTGTCAAACAAATCACATATCTAGAATGAAAATCATTACATGCTTATGACACGAACACAATCAGGGTCTCGGAAAACAGACTGTATAAACACCTAGGGAAACCGAGAGGAAAATACGCGGCGGAAACATAGAGTTTTTCTCGGTTTTCCCTTTGATGAGATTTGATTCGTAGACAGATCTGATTAGTGTTTCTTAACACATACCTTGGTGTGTACTAAAGCTCGAATCTGTGAGTTACGAGCAGCAATGAATCGCTCCTGCCTTTGTCGGTATCCACACGGACGAAGGAGAACTGGACAAAGTCAAAAAAAAAACTAGGGAAAATTGGTTTAATCCTAACTTAAAACCTTAATTAGGGTTTTGCCCAATTAATCCTAATGGGGTCGAATTAGGCCCAATTAAATTGAATTCACAATTCAATTAGAATTGACCCTAAAAACTCGAATTATTCTCAATTATATTCATAATAGGGTTGGCCCAATACATGTCCAACTCCATTCGTCTTTTATTGCGATCCAATAGGTTCTCATTACGTTGATCACAAATAATGAGAGGTTTCTAGCAACACATCATTATTTTCTAAGCAATGAAAATGTCTGTGATTCGACATTAGCAATCTCGTGATTTATGTATATTAATCATTTTGTCATTGATCTCTAGATTGAACATGAGTCATGGATTGTATCATACTCATCTAATTCAATCTATGAGCTCGTGACATCACTCATGTTATATAGAAGGGACAAATCCTTATCTCGATCAACCAACATCTTACTACATAAACAGATTGCATACCCAATCACTATCTTGTTCATACACCCATTTACGAGTGACGTTTGATAGTGTCAAAGCATGCAATTGCTTATGTTAAGATCTCTGTCGATCTCAAGTCATAGGATTATATATATAACATAATCACTATGAGAATTACTATGATATTCATATAACAATTTATGTAGCAATCTCATGGCGGATCGTCCAGTACATTGTTCTCTAACATGTACCTATGTGTTAAATCGATATCACATATCAATTTGCACATACTAATCTTAATGCAACATTGATACCCTTATTCTCAATGATGTTCAACTAGAGATGTTTTAAGACTATCTTATATTATATTTGTAGAGATATTATTTCATCTATTTATATATACAGACAGTAAATGAAATAATAAAATATCACTTTATAGAAAATATCATGATACATCAGAAATACTCAAATAAGAATTATCTAAATGATTGGTCTTTAGAGCATATTCCAATATATACATATATATATATATATTATGACGATTATATGTTTTTCTAAAGGATCAAATTTCTTTATTTTTTCGTCGTTTTTTCTATAAAAATACAACCTATGATGAGTTCTGTACTTTGATTCAAATCATAGGCTTCACTTTTATGCGTCAAATCTATTAAAAAAAAGTTAACCATATGATATGAATAATATATAAAGAGAAAAAAGAAAAGGAAATGAAGTTGGATCTAATTTACCACAAACCGCCCAAAAAACAATATATGTTTTAAAATGCTAAAAATATTAAGGTCCAGTAAAAACACAAATAATTACCAAAAGGAAAAAAAAAGATTTAATGCTTTTTGCTTATAGATTTAATACGACGTCGTTTGCAAGCTGATGGAAACGGATTTTTTAGCTGGATTTTAAAAATATTGCATTTGGTGGATAAAAGGACCACAAACATGAGTGTAGAAACTGATTAAGAGAATAATCTATCAAGATGTTTGTTTCTTTTTTCAAATATTGTAAAAGAAATAATAAAACATAAAATTTAGGATGAGAATTATTTTCTAAAATTTATTTTAATTCATTTGGTTTGATCTAAATGAAATACAGAATTTTGGTGAACCATTTGGATTGGTTTAAATAAATCCAATCCAATTAGATCCTATAAACCAGCGAATTGTTAAAATTTGTAAATAATAAATTGCTTGATAAATATTTATTTTAATATTTGATTTCATAGTTTTTGGATATCAATGAATATTCTCTTTTATTTATGTTTTTAATAACATCCTAATATATTATATTTTCTATCAATTCATATCTTTTATAATGTATTTCATAATTTTTAAGAAAAATACATGTTGTTCCGATACAACTTAAAAGGCCGATACACATTGCATAAGCGGACATCTTAGAGGCCCATCCATCTCTTGTAGAAATATTAAAACTTATTTTTGAGAAATATTTATACTTAAAAAAGAGATCATATTAAAGATCCTTCACATCCCTTGTACGTGTGAATTATTAATTATTTTTACAAATAAATGTTATATAGAAAACTTGATTGAAAATACATGATATTATAGCCATTGGAAGTTTATGATACTACAATATTAATAGATGACTAATACAAACTTAGTATCCTAAAAATGTGATTCAATTCAATATAGATCAATATAAAAGTTTCGTTCCAAAAAATATATTAAAAATATTATTTTCAAAAAATATAAATAATTTAATATAATATATAGAAAAAAACGTTAATATATTTACTTATTAATTGACTTGAATAAGTAGAAAACGAACCTATCTAAAGACTTTTGTAAAATTGAAAAACTAGAATGAAGAAACGTGTGTTTTCTTATTGATTTTCTTCTAATGAATTACACAAGTATTTATAGAAGAAAGGATTACAAATCTTGATCCAATTCTTTAGTCTTTAATCTTTAAATAACAGAAAGCATTCTTGATTCTTGGTTTGTTGAACGCTTGACTCGGGTCGCGTCTCGAGTCTCCGGTTGTGTCTTCGAGTCGCGTCTCGAGTCTACGCATCTCCTCTCTTCGCATTTCAGCGTCTCGAGCCTCGATCGCATCTCGAGTCTCTGGTTGTGTCTTCGGGTCGCGTCTCGAGTCTACGCGTCTCGTCTCTTGGCATTTCAGCGTCTCGAGCCTCGGTGTCTTGTCTCCGGTTATGTCTTCGGGTCGCGTCTCGAGCCTCGGTGTCTTGTCTTGGCGTCTCAGTGTCTCAATGTCTCGGCGTCTTGATGTCTCGGCGTCTCGACATCTCGGGTCATCAGGTCTTTCAGCGTCTCGACATAATAATGTCTTGGGTCGTCTTGTCTCATCGACGTCTCGGGTCGTCAGGTCTTTCAGCGTCTCGACATAATAACGTCTCGGGTCGTCTTGTCTAGACGTCTCGAGTCGTCTTGTCTCGACGTCTCGGGTCTTTTGGTTAATACCCCCCCTGCAAACTGATGTCTGGTGGATAACCAACATTCAGTTTGGTTCTTAAGAACAAGAATTGATCCTTAGGCAAAGATTTAGTTAGAATATCAGCAATTTGAAGTTCACTAGGAACATGCTTAATCAAAACAGATCCTAGAGCAACTTTCTCCCTAACAAAATGGTAATCTAATTCAATATGTTTTGACCTCCCATGAAACATAGGATTGGCAGCAAGATGAATTGCAGAAATATTATCACAATGTAAAAGTGAGGGATGAAACTGTGAGATATCAAGATCCTTTAAAAGAAAGGATAACCAGGTTAATTCTGCAGTTGTTGAAGCTAAGGCTCGATATTCAGCTTCTGTTGAAGATCTAGACACTGTTGGTTGTCTCTTTGCTGACCAAGAAAGAAGATTAGTGCCAAGAAATGTACAATATCCCGTGGTAGATCTTCTCGTTGATTTACAGCCAGCCCAATCACTATCACTAAAGGCCATTAAATCCAAAGAGCTGTTAGCATGAATATGCAAACCAAGATCCAACGTTCCTTTAACATATCTTAATATTCTCTTAAGTAATACAAAATCTGAAATTGTGGGATCATGCATTTTTTGACAGACAAAGTTAACTGCAAAGTTGATATCAGGTCTTGTAATGGTTAAGTACTGAAGTCCACCAGCTAGACTTCTGAAGAAGGTAGGATTAGGAAATTTTTCTAATGATACAGTATGATGATCAAGTTTTAAAGGTAAAGGAGTTACAACAAGTTTACAATCTGTCATACCAGCTTTTTGAAGAAGATCTATAGTATACCTTTGCTGATGAAGAAACAAACCATTATTATGAAACAGAGTATGTACACCAAGAAAGTAGTCAAGGGAACCAAGATCCTTCATAGCAAATTTACATTTTAATAGTTCAATAAGGCTGTTCAGCAAAGATATGGAACTGCCTGTGAGGATCATATCATCAACGTATAATAAAAGATACATTTTATCAGTACCAGTACTATAAACAAAGAGTGAAGGGTCTGCTAAACTACAATGAAAACCAAATTCCAAGAGAAAAGAGCTGAATTTGTCTGCTTGAGGAACTGAATTTGTCAAACCATGCTCTAGGAGATTGTTTTAAACCATAAAGAGATTTGTTAAGTTTACAAACATAAGAAGGATGCAAAGGATCTTCAAAACCAGGTGGTTGTCTCATATAAACATTTTCATGCAGATCACCATGTAAAAATGCAATTTTTACATCAAGTTGTGTTATTGGCCAATGTTTCACAGTTGCAATAGCAAGGACAGTCCTAATAGTTGCAGTTTTAACAACCGGACTAAAGGTTTCAATGTAATCAATCCCCTCTTCTTGATGAAAACCTTTACCTACTAACCTTGCCTTTAAAGTGTTTAGTGTACCATCTGAATGCAACTTGGTTCTGAAAACCCACTTACAACCAAGAATGTTCATGTCATTAGAAGAAGGTATCAAAGTCCAAGTATTATTTACCTGTAGAGCCTCCATTTCAGCAAGCATAGCTTGTTTCCAACCATCATGTTTAAGAGCAGAAGCAATTGATTTTGGTTCTTGAGGTATATTTGCAGTAGCAAGCAAAATATAACGTGGATTGGGTTTGATTATACCAGATTTTCGTCTAGTTATCATAGGATGAGTATTTATAATTTGTGTTGAATTAGTTAATGTTTCTGTCTCAAGATTTGCAGATTGTTCTGATGTAATAGTCTGAGTTGGTCTGTCTATAGAATCAGAAGTAACAGAATCAAATAAAAAAGATGGAGTTTGATACCTAGATGATGAATATGTATCAGTATGTTTAGAACCAGTATTTTGCTTATCTGACAGAGAAGATCTTTTAGTCTGAAAACCTCTCTGTCATGCCTGTAACAAAGTGGTGTTAGCTGGTGGCAAGAATGTAGAATAATCTGTTTCAAAAGGAAAAGATTGCTCATCAAAGATAGCATGTCTTGTGATGTAAACTCTTCCAGTTCGTGGGTATAAACACCTATACCCTTTATGTTTTTCACTGTAGCCAAGAAAAACACATTTTAATGATTTGGGATCAAATTTATGTTGAGCAAAAGGTCGTAAATAAGGATAACAACTACATCCAAAAACTCTTAGAGAAGAATATCTATAGCTCTTTTAAACAAGACAGTATATGAGACATTTTGACTTAAAGAGGTAGATGGAAGAAGATTACTGAGAAAGACAGCAGTAGCAAAAGCTTCAACCCAATATTGCAAAGGAGCATTTGCTTGAAAAAGCATAGACAATCCTAGTTCAGTGATATGTCTATGCTTTCTTTCAGCAAGTCCATTTTGTTCAGGAGTTGCAGGGCAAGAAAGCAGATGTTTGATACCTTTTTCAGAAAAATGTTGTTGCAGAATATTACTAAGGAACTCACCTCCTCCATCACTTTGAAAGCTCTTAATCTTGGAAGAAAATTGATTTTCAACCATTCTTTGAAAAGAAATAAAGACATCATAAAAATCAGATTTGCATTTTAAAGGATAGAACCAACAAAATCTTGAAAAATTATCAATAAGTATTGCATAATATCTGAAACCTTGTATAGAAGCAATGGGAGCAGGACCCCATAGATCACAATGAATACGTTCCAAGGGTTCTGAAGCATGGAAATCAGATGAATAAAATGGGAGACGACTACTCTTAGCAATTTGACAGTATTCACAAACTGACATAGTTGAATTATTAACAGTAATTTCTTTATTGTTTTTAAGATGATTCAAAACTTGCTGATTTGCATGCCCTAAACGTTGATGCCAGACGTTTAGATTGGTTGAACGTTGTCTGTTGGAATAAAAGGCTTTGAAGTCTAGATTCTGAAGCATGTAAATCCCCTCATGTTTGCTTCCCTTGGTTAGAACTTTCTGAGTTAGAGAATCCTTCACATAAACCCCATTAGCATCAAAAATAAAATAGAAGGGATAATCTTGTGTAAGTTTAGAAACTGAAAGCAATGATTTAGTGATTGAAGGTACAACAAGAACATCATTTATTGGGAGATTACCTTCTGATGTTGACAAGGAAGTTGATCCAATATGTGATATTGGCAAGAATGACCCATCTCCAACCATAATATTTTCAGAACCATTGTATGGCATTGAATGTTGTAAATTTTGTGGATTATTTGTAATGTGTGCTGAAGCCCCAGAATCAGGATACCATTCAGCTGAAGAAGTTTGCTGCAAGTTAAGGCAGTCAAGGCTTGAGGTATATTATTGCTCTGGTAGGCATTGTTGAAACGATTCCAACAACGCAGGGCATCATGACCTGTTTTTCTACATATCTGACAAACAATTCTTGTAGTAGAGTTATTTTGATTATCAACAGAACCATTTCCATTTTGTGATCTGAGCATATTACTAGAGGAGGACTGTACTTGCTGAGAAAAACCTCTACCTCTAGTTGTAAATCCCCTATTGTTACCTCTGTAATTAGGACGATTATTGTTCCTGTAATTCCCTCTTCCATAACCAGTGAATTGAACATTATAGGCAGACTGTGAATCAGCAGAATAAGCTTGATGTTGTGAAACATTAGTGTAAGTTTTTGAATTATGATTCAAGATTAGACTGTTGAGTTGTGAAACCACATCTTCATAGGTTGGAAAAGGTGGTTTGTGCATGGATGTTTGTATCACGGTTGTAAAAGCTTCATATTCTCTTCCAAGGCCATGCAGTAACCTGAAAATTTTCATAGGTTCTGGTACATGCTTACCTATTGAATTCAGCTTGTCACAAATTGCTTTAAATTGTGCAAGATATTCTTGCATTGTTCTTCCTTCTTTGGTGAGCATTTGTAGTGAAGCAAGTAGATCAAATTCCCTTGCCACTGATCTTTGATTGAAGTGATTTACCAGAGATTCCCAAACTCTGATTGTTGAGTCCATTCCAATGATGTGAGTCAAGACTTCTTCTGAGAGAGTGCCAACTATCCAAGATTTGATTAATTGGTCCGTTTGTAACTAAGAATCATAGATTGGATTTGCTGTTTGGATTGATATTCCATCTTTTTCTTCAATGATGAACTCAGATGGTTGTTGAATGGTTCCATCAATGAACCCAAACAGTTTCTGGCTTCGGAGTAAGGACTCAATTTGAGTCTTCCAGAATAGAAAATTTGCATCATTCAGCTTGATAGTAACAAAATTTGAGATATTAATGTGGACGGGAAACGAAAAAGAATTTGAAGAATCCATGATCAAGAAATATCCCTGATCTATGGCTCTGATACCATAAAGACTTTTGTAAAATTGAAAAACTAGAATGAAGAAACGTATGTTTTCTTATTGATTTTCTTCTAATGAATTATACAAGTATTTATAGAAGAAAGGATTACAAATCTTGATCCAATTCTTTAGTCTTTAATCTTTAAATAACAGAAAGCATTCTTGATTCTTGGTTTGTTGAACGCTTGACTCGGGTCGCGTCTCGAGTCTCCGGTTGTGTCTTCGAGTCGCGTCTCGAGTCTACGCGTCTCCTCTCTTCGCATTTCAGCGTCTCGAGCCTCGATCACGTCTCGAGTCTCCGGTTGTGTCTTCGGGTCGCGTCTCGAGTCTAGGTGTCTCGTCTCTTGGCATTTCAGCGTCTCGAGCCTCGGTGTCTTGTCTCCGGTTATGTCTTCGGGTCGCGTCTCGAGCCTCGGTGTCTTGTCTTGGCGTCTCAATGTCTCGGCGTCTTGATGTCTCGGCGTCTCGACATCTCGGGTCATCAGGTCTTTCAGCGTCTCGACATAATAACGTCTCGGGTCATCTTGTCTAGACGTCTCGGGTCGTCTTGTCTCGACGTCTCGGGTCTTTTGGTTAATACAACGTAATAAAATTTGGATCGGACTAAATTTGGATTAAAGAATACGAATAGATGGAAAATTCCATGGTGATGATATATAAAAAGATATTTAACATATACAGAAAGACACAAAAGCAATAAAAGATGCATGGTTTTGGTTTTGTAGCGTGTCAGAAGAAGTGAAGCAAAACGTCTCCTCTCCTCTCGAGTTGTGTTGTGTTATAACTTTAAGGTAAGTAAAAGTGAAACCTGGAAATCATGCAGAGCCTCAGCTCTCCATCTCACCTTCTTACGTGTCACCATATGACGACCCCAACACCTTCTATATAACCAAACCCCTCAAAAACCAATCTTTTATTTCAGTCTTGTTTTTGTTTTTTATATATTTTAAATTAAAAAAGATATATATAGAAGCTTTGGATTAATCAAAATGGCGGATCGTGAGCGTGACAGGCATATGCAAGTTGGTCATCCTTATGAAGGAGGTCAAGGCATCAAGAGTCTCCTCCCTGACCGAGGCCCCTCTACCACACAGGTAACCTAATGCTTAATAGTATACCGGAACATATATCCTCATATATGAATATATAGATACAAAATTCATTGTTATGACCGTTGGATTTCACTATTTATCTTATATGTTCTTTGATGGAGATACTAGTTTAAATAATTATACACGTACATATATATAACTCATATATGAATATATAGATACGAAATTCATTGTTATGACCGTTGGATTTCACTATTTATCTTATATGTTCTTTGATGGAGATACTAGTTTAAATAATTATACACATACATACATATATATATATATATATACACAGGTCTTGGCCCTGTTGGCCGGGATCCCGGTTGGTGGTACGTTGCTCGCCCTAGCCGGTCTGGCTCTGGCAGGTTCGGTGATTGGTCTGATGATCGCCACGCCGCTCTTCTTCATCTTCAGCCCCGTGATCGTCCCGGCGGCGATCACAATCGGGCTCGCGGTTGCGGGCTTCTTGTCTTCGGGCCTGTTTGGGCTTACGGGCTTGAGCTCAATCTCTTGGGTCATGAACTACCTCCGCTTGGCAAGACGGTCCGTGCCCGACCAGGTGGACTACGCCAAGCGTAGGATGGCCGATGTGGTGGGCTATGCGGGCCAGAAGACGAAGGACATGGGCCAGACCGTGCAAAGCAAGGCCCATGAAGTCTCCAGGACCTGATAATCAGGGGTGGTTTCGTAATTCGCTTTTGTGGTCGGGTTTTTGTGAAGTCAAGTTTGTATGTGTACCGAAGTTATATTTGGACCGTTGTTTGTTTTCTGTTTGTGGGAATATTTAAATGTTTTTGTAATCGCTCGACCAGTTGTAATCAAGCGTTATAAAGATTTTGTACTTCTAAACAAATCATTCGATTAGCGTTGACTGAAGCATTCTTTTCCGAACCAAAAAATCATTTTTCAAAATCTGAATTCAGCATATTATAAATTATAATATTTTATGGTAAAAAAATCAAGGTGTATACTAAAACTCCTTTCTGTGTATCACAATATGTAAAAATAATTGATAAATGTATATATTGGATAATTTTTTATGTTAATTTTTTAAGTCGTAATCATTTTACATATTGAACTTCTCTAAATATATGTCTATAATTTATTAATATAACTCGCAAGATCTAATGCATATCCTAAACTGCAGTCTAAATATCAAAATTATTTTTTTTTCTCATTGTATACGTAAATTAATATTATTATAATAACACTTCTAAATTAAATCATGAATGCATATCAGCATAGATGAAATAAAGTTTTGGAAATATATACAATGAATAATTATTGGATTCTCCCTTAAAAAATATATATCTGATGATCCAAACGGCAGAATATCATAAATATAAATATTTGTAAGGGTTAAGTCATTTCAAAAATATTTTTTTAAAATAATTATTAAATCCGAAAAAAAAATTGAAGAAAAGATAAATTTGCCTTTAATGTTCGAACGTGAAAATTCATGTTCGATAGTTTTCGACGTAAAAACTGTCAAGAACGAGAAAGCTGAACAGTTTTTCGACGTGAAATCTGTTTAAAAATTTATAGCAAGAAATAAATAAGTGATGTCGAATTTAGGAGGGATCGATTTGAAGTTTGCGAGAAGGAAAATGACTAGAATCAGTAGCAGCAGCGTGAGTGATGTTGATGCTGATGTTGTAGTCCCTCTGACACTGGAGCAGAAATTAATAGGGGAAATAAGGAAGTCGGAGAAGAGAATCATCAACGTCGTAAGAGACATTCTAAGGGATGTCGGGATTCATATGCCTAATCCAAAATCAAAGGCTGCCGAGAAAGTTGCGATCACCGAAAATCAATCTTCCAACATTGTTGGTGATTTTGCTTTTGAATTCTTTCGACGTCCAAATCCAGTGTCAAGAAAAGAGCCAAGCGGAGATGGCTCAAAAGAGGATTTGGCAAACATTGCTCGTGATGGAGTTCCACTAAATAAGTAATATTTAGTGAAAACACTACAAGAAAATTCGGATTTCGGGACTGAATTTGCGGATTGACATATCCGTCCCTAAATTTAGGGACGGATTAGGGACTAATTATAGACGGATTAAGAAAACCGTCCCGAATCCGTCCCTAAATTTGGGGACCGTCGATCAGTCCCTAAGTCGTCCGGAATTCGGGACGGAATCGGGACTGAAATTCTTTTCGGTCCGAAAATTGCGGACTGCTGACTCAATAGTCCAAAAATTGCGGACTGCTCACTCATCCGTCCGCAATTTGCGGACTGCTGAGTCATCCATCCGTAAATTACGGACTGCTAAATCAGCAGTCCGCAATTTTCGGACCGAAAAAAATTTCAGTCCCGATTCCGTCCCGAATTACGGACGACTTAGGGACGATTCTCCGGGAAATATTCATTCGAGTCTGCAATTTGTCCCGAATCGGTCTTAAAATTTTCTATTTAATCTCTTCTCTTCTACCCGTTTCTCACACACAAATCTCATATATTTCTCTTTATATCTTGTTATCGTTTCTAATTGTAATGGCATAGTCGTCGAGATCGAATATTTTCGTTTCGAGACAATGGATGTATAGAAGAATTGATCCGGAAACTCAAAGTGTATCGAAGGAGTTTCTAGAAGGCCTTACACAGTTTATGACGGTGGCGACAAATCAACAAGTTTATAGAGAAAACGGTAAGTTGGTTTGTCCCTGTATAAAATGCAAAAATGAAAAATTCGTTAATGAGAAAACCGTTTGGAATCATCTCTATTTAAGAGGGTTTACTCCAAATTATTTTATTTGGTTATCTCATGGAGAGAATTTTGCACCACGACCGAGGGATGTTGTGGAAAATTTTAGTAGGGGTATCGTAAATCATGAAGTGTCTCAGACTTTTCAAGATGTAGAAAACCCTTATGTAGAAATGGTGCAAAATGCGTTTGTGGAAAGAAACGAATATGAAAATATTGAAGAAGATCCGAATGAAGAAGCAAAAACATTTTTTGAAATGTTAGAAAATGCTAGGCATCCACTGTACGATGGTTGTAGAAGTGGTTTATCACGGTTGTCTTTATCTGCACGGTTAATGAATTTGAAGACAGAAAATAATCTTTCTCAGAACTGCATGGATTCTATATCGCAATTAGTTAGAGATTATTTGCCTGAAGATAATAATGCAGTCGAGTCATATTATGAAACAAAGAAGATGATGAGATCATTGGGTTTATTGCCGTATCAAAAGATTGATGTTTTCCAAGACAATTGTATGATTTTTTGGAAAGAAACTTCGGACTTGATCAATTGTCGATTTTGTGGAAAAGATCGATTTTATTTGACAAGAAATGGAAAATCGGTTCCGTTTCGTCGTATGTGGTATTTTCCAATTACAGACATGATAAAAAGATTGTATCAATCGGAGAAGACTGCAAGCGACATGAGATGGCATGCCGAGCATTCAAGTCCTGACGGAGAAATGTGTCATCCCTCAGATGGTGAGGCGTGGAAACATTTTAACAAGGTATATCCTGATTTTGCAGCTGAGAGTCGAAATGTTTATTTAGGCCTTTGCACTGATGGTTTTAATCCATTCGGGATGTCTGGGAGAAATTATTCGTTGTGGCCAGTTATTATGACACCGTATAATTTACCACCAGATATGTGCATGAAGCGTGCGTTTTTGTTCTTAACAATATTAATTCCCGGGCCTAATCATCCGAGAAGAAGTTTGGATATATTTCTTCAACCATTAATTGAAGAATTGAATGAATTATGGAAAGGAGTTCCAGCGTATGATGTTTCGAGACGGCAAAATTTTATATTACGAGGTGCTCTAATGTGGACAATAAGTGATTTTCCAGCTTATGGTATGCTATCTGGGTGGACAACGCATGGTCGATTGGCTTGTCCATATTGCATGAAGGAAACATATGCTTTTCAGTTGAAGTATGGACGAAAGACGAGTTGGTTTGATTGTCATCGCCGGTTTCTTCCTTCTGATGATACATTACGACGCAACAAGAGGAATTTCAGAAGGAATATTGTTGTGCGGAAATCTCCTCCTCCAATTTTGACCGGCGAAGAGATATTGTATGAACGACTTCTCGCTTTGGGTATTCCTAGGAGTATAGATTGCGGAGGAAACAATCATCCGAGAATTGATGGTTATGGAATTACCCATAATTGGTACAAGAAGAGCATATTTTGGGATCTTTCGTATTGGAAAAATCTGAAGCTTCGTCACAATCTTGATGTCATGCACATAGAGAAAAAATTTTTCGATAATATCATCAATACAGTAATGAATGTCACAGGAAAAACGAAGGATAACATTAAATCACGGAAGGATCTCGCAGAGTATTGCTCACGGAAGGAGTTACATATAAGTGAGGATGGTAAAGCGCCAATTCTGATATTCAGATTGTCTAATTAGGAAAAATATAAATTGTTGAATTGGTTGAAGGAAGACGTGAAATTTCCTGATGGTTATGCATCTAACATTGGAAGGTGCGTCGATATTCATGGAGGAAAGTTATCAGGGATGAAAAGTCACGATTGTCATGTATTCATGCAACGACTACTTCCTATATGTTTTTCTGAATTGATGGACAAGCATGCACACGAAGCAATTGGAGGTAACATGATTATTTTATATAGTATAATTAGTGATTAATAATTTATAGAAATATTAATTGTAAAATAAACTAATTAATATACTTGAATTTTCAGGTATTGGTATATTTTTTCGAGATTTATGTGCGAGAAACTTAAGCGTAGATGTGGTTCGTAGACTTAAAAGTAACATAGTTACAGTACTATGCAATTTGGAGAAGATTTTTCCACCATCATTCTTTGATGTTATGGAGCATCTGACAGTTCATCTACCACACGAAGCTGCATTAGGAGGTTCAGTTCAATTTCGTTGGATGTATCACTACAAAAAAACACGCTATTTCCAACGGAAGGGCAACGGATCCGTCCGTTGGAAACAAATAGCAACGGATTGCAACGGATATGTTAATGCTTTCAATGGGAGAGAATCCGTTGCAATCCGTTGGACTTTGTAACGGAGGGAATATTGCCGTTACCAAATCCGTTAAAAATCCGTTGACAATTTGCGACGGATTGTAACGGATAATATCCGTTGGACATATCCGTTGCAAGACCGTTAGAAACTGGGGGACATATTCTGACGGTCATCCGTTACATATTGTAACGGAAATCCATTAC
>CM071865.1:21375431-21389964 GCA_036759665.1 Gynandropsis gynandra
GAAAGTTATCAGGGATGAAAAGTCACGATTGTCATGTATTCATGCAACGACTACTTCCCATATGTTTTTCTGAATTGATGGAAAAGCATGCACACGAAGCAATTGGAGGTGACATTAACAATATCAATATCAACGGATATGATATACTCACCACCAAAATCAAGTATCATTTGTCTCAATGGTTGAATCTAAAACAGCTTTGATAAATTTTCTTACCGGTGGTGAGAGTAAGTTTATTAAGGTTGTTTTGCATTCGATTATTGAGATAAAGATACTGATTTTGATGACGGATATGAATCAAACAAACCACCAATATCAAGTATCTGTTGTATTCATGGTTGAAACTAAAACCACTTTTATAAACTTTCTCACCGGGTGATGAGGAAGTTTATTAAGGTGGTTTTGGATTCGATTATGACGGAGGTAGCTGTCGGATAGAATTCTATGTTAAAGTTATTTTTTTATTTAATTATTATTGTTATCTTATGTTAATCATGTAAAAAGAGATATAAATGAAATTTTAGACTCTATATTTCGGTTTTTTGCGTATTGATTGAGTTCGATATGAAATAAGTTCCACTTACATCATTAATATCATAATTATCAAAACTTAAACTATTGTAATATCCAAAAAATAACGAATTGTAAGCATTTACAACGGGAAAGGATATTGATCGTTATAGATCGTAAGAAACCGGGGAAAAGCGTTCCAACGGGCATCCGTTGAAATGGTTAACGGACGGCCGTTAGAAATAGCAACGGATTACCGTTGATATTTTGAATTTCGAGGTTCACGGGTCGAAATAAGTACCCATGAACCTGCAACGGCTATCCGTTGCAATTTCCAACGGACATCCGTTGGAACGTTAGTTATTTAGATCTTACCAACAAGTGCGTCAAACCATCAACAACAAAAAAATTTTCGAAAAAATGTCGTCGTCTTCGAATCGAAATATATATAGATCAAGGGACTGGATGTATAGAAGAAAAGATCCTGTAACCGAAGAGATTACGCAAGAATTCTTACACGGATTAGAGCAATTCATGAGTTTTGTATCGATGCAGCCTTTGTGTCAAGAACGGGGGACAATGTTATGTCCATGCAAAAGATGCAAAAACATGAAGTTTCGAAGTCAAGAAATTGTTTGCAAACATCTGTATAAGGTGGGTTTCGTTGAAAATTACGAAATTTGGTTTTTTCACGGCGAAGATTGCGGTGTTAGAGATAGTGTGCAAGATGCACAAGTACAACGAAATGAAGAAGTTATTTATGAAGAATCAACGACCAATCCATATGTGGAAATGGTGTCAGATGCTTTGCCTGGAGTTGTTAATGAACAAACGCATGAAGAGATGCCGAACATCGATGCACGTCGATTCTTCAACCTATTGGATTCGGCGAAACAACCTATATATGAAGGTTGTCGTGAAGGTCAGTCTCGTTTATCTTTATCTTCAAGATTGATGAGTATTAAAACAGACTACAATGTGGCTAAAAATTGCATGGATTCATTTTGTAAAACAATGCGGGAATATTTACCGGAAAATAACCAAGCTCCCGAGACATACTACGAAACAAAGAATGTGTTAAAAGACTTGGGAATGCCACATGAGAAAATTGATGTTTGTAGAAACAGTTGCATGTTGTTTTGGGGAAATGATAAAGACTTGTTGGAATGCAAGTTTTGCGGTGCAAGCAGATTTCGGCCTAAAAAACCATCTTCACGGAAATACGTACCATACAAGAAAATGTTTTATATGCCTGTAGCAAACAGGTTGAGAAGGTTATATGAATAAAAAAAAACCGCTGCAGCAATGAGATGGCACGCCGAACACTCCACGACCGAAGGTGTAATGCAACATCCATCGGATGGTCAGGCTTGGAAAGATTTCAATGTAATATTTCCCGAGTTTGCACGTGAAACGAGAAATGTTTATCTTTGCCTGTGCACGGATGGTTTTAGTCCCTATGGACAATCGGGAAGTCAATATTCCCTCTGGCCGGTGATTTTGTCTCCTTATAATTTACCTCCCGAGATGTGTTTGAAAAGAGAGGTAATGTTTCTGACGTTGCTTATTCCAGGACCAGAACATCCGAAGAAAAGTTTCGATGTATTTTTGCAGCCCTTAATTCATGAATTACGACAGTTATGGAATGAAGGAATCATTGCTTATGACGTCAGTACTAAGCAAAATTTCAGATTGAAAGCGGTCTTGTTGTGGACAATTAGCGATTTTCCTGCGTATGGAATGTTATCAGGATGGAGCACGCACGGAAGATTAGCATGTCCTTATTGTATGGAGGATACAGATTCATTTCGACTAGTACATGGTAAGAAACCATGTTGGTTTGATTGTCATAGAAGATTTCTTCCTCGTGGTCATGTTTTCAGTACGTAAGTACTCGTATACATATTTATGTAAATTAATTGCATATAAGAGTATTAATTTGTTTTTTTATACATACAGGTGAAATGTTCTGATGAAAGACTTCCTACGTGGATAAAAGATTTGGCTAATGGTCCCGCACGGAATGTCATGTTTTGGCCAATCTTGTTTACTCGCGGCTACACGTTCCACACGTACGAACACGGAAAACATAGAAGCACATACAACTATGGGGTTTGCGTTAATAGTGATATAGAGGGTGATAACTTCTACGGTATTTTGCACCAAATCATACAACTGGAATATGTCGGTCTCGTTGGGTTGAAGGTTATGCTTTTTAAATGTCAGTGGTTTGACCCAACCGTAGGACGCGGAATGCGAAAAAACTGTTGGGGAGGAATTGACGTCAACCCGGCACGACAATATGGTAAGTATGATCCCTTCATCACAATAGATCAAGCAGATCAAGTATGTTACGTGCAATATCCAACAACATTGAAACGTCGAAGAGAGGAGTGGTGGTCCGTAGTAAAGATCAAGCCACGAGGGATCATAAGCTCTCATGATAAAGAAGATCTGTTGCAACCCGATCATCCGCAGCCGATTCGTTTTATTGATACAGATCGCGAGGAGATTCTTGCGATTAATGACATAGACGGAGAACTCATACGCGATTATGAAGACGTTGAACCGGAAGATGCTGAAGATGAAAACGACGATGAATTCAATGAACAAGCGAAACACGACTCGCCCATCGATGAATCTACTGAAGAAGAAATGTAAATACAATAATGTTTATTATGTGTAATACATGTATATGATTTGTAATTAATGTAAATGACGTATACCGTCAATGAACGATGTTTCACGTTTGATGTATGATGTGTAATCGAAAAATCGAAATGTTAAAACAATCGAACATGTTATTGTATAAACGGATAATTTAAATATTATTGTATAAATGTTGCATTTTCGGCAAAAATGGATGGAAGATAGGGGAAATGTTCTGATGAAAGACTTCCTACGTGGATAAAAGATTTGGCTAATGGTCCCGCACGAAATGTCATGTGTTGGCCAATCTTGTTTACTCGCGGCTACACGTTCCACACGTACGAACACGGAAAACATAGAAACACATACAACTATGGAGTTTGCGTTAATAGTGATATAGAGGGTGATAACTTGTACGGTATTTTTCACCAAATCATACAACCGGAATATGCCGGTCTCGTTGGGTTGAAGGTTAGCTTTTTAAATGTCAGTGGTTTGACCCAACCGTAGGACGCGGAATACGAAAAAACCGTTGGGGAGGAATTGACGTCAACCCGGCACGACAATATGGTAAGTATGATCCCTTCATCACAATAGATCAATCAGATCAAGTATGTTACGTGCAATATCCAACAACATTGAAACGTCGAAGAGAGGAGTGGTGGTCCGTAGTAAAGATCAAGCCACGAGGGATCATAAGCTCTGATGACAAAGAAGATCCGTTGCAACCCGATCATCCGCAGCCGATTCGTTTAATTGATACAGACGTTGAACCGGAAGATGCTGAAGATGAAAACGGCGATGAATTCAATGAACAAGCGAAAGACGACTCGCCCATCGAAGAATCTACTGAAGAAGAAATCTAAATGATTTGTAATTAATGTAAATGACGTAAAATGTCAATGAACAATGTTATATAAACAATGTTTATTATTTTTATGTGTAATACATTTAAATGATTTGTAATTAATGTAAATGACGTAAAATGTCAATGAACAATGTTATATAAACAATGTTTATTATTTTTATGTGTAATACATTTAAATGATTTGTAATTAATGTAAATGACATATACCGTCAATGAACGATGTTTCACGTTTGATGTTTATTGTATAAATGTTGCATTTTCGGCAAAAATGGATGGAAGATGATGATAATGATTCCCAATTACCACCTACTAATTTGTAAACGGATAATTTAAATATTATTGTATAAATGTTTTTTTTAATTTCAGTTTTTTTTTAATATTACGTTTAATTTTTTTTTTAAAAAATTGTTCCCGACGGCATCTTTCGTCCGGAATTTTGCGACGGTTTTCGGACTATCTTTTACGTCCGAAATTGCTGACGGTTTGCGGACTGGAACTGATTACCGACGCTCGTTTGCGGACGGCGCGTGCCAGTCCCTAATCAGTCCCTAAATGCCTTTCCGGACGGATTAGGGACTGATTCTTCAGTCCCTAATCCGTGAATTTCTTGTAGTGAAAGGTCATTTGAGTGTCAATTTCCATCGAGACATATAAGTCGTAGGGTCGCATAAATCATAGGGTCGTTAGAGTCGTAGGTTGTTGTCAGACTTATGTCTTCCAATCCATGTGACCCTTCTGACCCATGTGACCCTTCTAACCCATGTGACTTGTCATTTTGCTGTCAGACTCTTGTCTTCCGACCCATGTGACCCTTCCGACCCATGTATATAAGTTAGGGGTGGCCAATCCAGGTTTCGATCCGGGTTCCTCGGGTTTCGATCCGGGTTCGAGTTCCTCGGGTTTACGAAAATTGAACCCGAATGTTTTTCGATCTGGGTTCTTCGGGTTTCGATTCGGGTTCGGGTTATTCGGGTTCTGAAGCAGTGAACCCGAAATAACCCAAATTAAATTCGGGTATCCATGGCTTATTCGGGATATTCAGGTTATTTAGGTTATTTGGGTTCGGTATATTGGGTTATTTGGGTTATTCGGGTTATTTGGGTTATTTGGGTGCGGGTTATTCGGGTTATTTGGGTTAGTTGGGTTATTTGGGTTCGGGTTATTCAGGTTATTTGGGTTATTCGGGTTATATGGGTTATTTGGGTTCGAGTTATTCGGGTTATTTGGGTTATTCAGGTTATTTGGGTTCGGGTTATTCGGGTTTTTTGGGTTTTATAAGGGTTTTTCGGATTCTCTTAAAAAAACAAGTTAACATACAAAAAAATTAAAACAAATACATATCTAAATTAGATAATATAAATCATAAAAATTAACTTCGCAAATACCAAAATAAAATGAATTCTCAAAACCTAAAATATTAGTCGTGTAGTTCTTAGAAAATAACCTAAAATATTAGCCCTAAAATTTAATTCGGGTTCCTCTGGTTCCTCGGGTTTAACCCGAACCCGGATCGGACTGACCCGAACCTGAACGGGTTCTAAAATCTGAACCCATATGGGTTTTTAGGGTAATCCGTTTTGTAAATGATCCGGGTTTTTCGGGTCGATCCGGGTCGGTCCGATCCGGGTAACCCGGATTGGCCACCCCTATCTCAAACCATGTCATTCACTGCTATTGTAGGTTGAATATTGGTACATAAATTCATTTAATTTATCCATTGGCATGACACTTGGTCGCCTCACACTCGCTCTTCCAATGTATGACAAAAGCACTTTGAATGTGGAAAATATCGACGTTTAGTTCGTTTTTTACCTTTGTGACCTGCGTGGCGCAGTCACCATTGTCGACGCAGGGCACATGCTGTCTATGTGTTACTCAAGGTCTTGGTAATCGGTGGACTCAGGCTCTATGCAGTCACTGACGAGTTGCGGGGGTGACTTAGGTGGCGGTGTTGGGTCGCAATTCAAATGTGACTGGAAGACGAAGTACATGGCAGGAGATGACTTAGGTGACGGTGTTGGGTCACTCTCGGGTAATAAACTATCTCTCCAATGAACTCATGCGACCCATACGACCCTCATTTGGTTGCCATTATCAATATATTTGAGTTGTATATGTCTAATTTAGAATCAATATAGATAATAATATAAATAATATCGACATTTAAACAAAATGTTAAATGTATTGTTTAATCATCCGCCGAGTTTTTAAAACACTACTATCACTTTTGAAACAGAGACATTGGTTATACACAACTCAACTAGGTACACATGGGTCACAATCTGTTTTAACCGTTGATTGACGTTGTAAATGTATTGTTTTGATTGGTTTTTGTCATTTTATCATCATAAACCCGTAAATTCGTCGAGTTCGCATCTATTCATCAATATATGCGACCCATACGACCCGTGCGACCCATGCGACCCTCATTTGATTGGTTTTTGAAATTTTATCATTATTCACCAAAATTCCCGCCGAACTTTTCACCAAAATTTGAAAAAAAATTTCGAATTCCATCTGACGGCGATTCGATGTCAGGGTCATGTCTTTTCGTATTCCAGTCGTTTCTTTTTTCTAGTAACGACACACTCTCTCTCTCTTTTTCTCATCATCTTCCATCCATTTTTGCCGAAAATGCAACATTTCATAGAAGTAGGGTCATCTTCTTCTAATGAGAGGATTTTCACGGTACCAATCATGCGTTCAAATCTGGTCGTAGATGCAGTGGTAAGTGAACTCAAATCGATTTATTCGATTCATCAAATCTGGCCGTATATGCATTAGTTTGACGTCATTGTAAATTTATTCGGTTATCGCAGACACTTCCGATAGAGTTTGCGAGGTCGGATGATCTTTATGGTAGACGAAGTAAGGTTGATCTGATAACCATTACACAGACATTTGGGAGGCACATCTAAGGCCCGTGAAACGCGGTGGCGCTAGCATCACCATGGGTTGGACAAAGTTTTGTCAAGATAATGGTTTTAACGTGGGTTGTACCCTCAAAGTCGAACTGGACACTGTTCTTGATGATGTACTTTATCTACTGCTTGCCCTTATAATCTTCATAGATTGAATTCCGTTGTATTTTGATTACTTCGAACCTCATTTGAACAACCAATGAATGATGCGTGTTTGTGTGGCCTTTGTTTCATTCACGTCAAGAGCAAAAGACTATCGAATGTTGGTTGATATATGTTTTGGGCATATTTTGTGGGCACACTTTGAAAATGTGTTTCTTTTTTACATTTCTATTTCCCAAACCCTAGATTCATAGATTTGTCTGATTTTATTTGTCATATTTCAATTATTTGATACCATAGTTATCTATATCAAACAAAGAACTTTCAGAGTTGTTCTAACGATTTCATTCATCATAATTTCAATTATTTGATACCATAGTTATCTATATCAAACGAAGAACTTTCAGAGTTGCTCTAACGATTTCATTCATCATATATGGCAAGATAGTATTTGTATAAATCCCTAACTAATATTATCCATTTTGGGTAGTTTCAACAAATTCTTGTTTAATTTGGTTCTGTTTTAATTTCCCTGATACAGTTCCACCACAAGATAAAAACAAGAACCGAAGCTGAACCATAGAAACGTTCATACGACTAATAAAAAAGATCATCAATAACATAGAAGAACCAACCAGTTATGAGAAACTTCTAACAAGACATACCATACCAACACTTGGAATTCTCACAGAAGAGAACTTACCAAGAGAAAAAAAGTCAGGGAGATATTTTCCGGGTGATAAACATGTTTACGAGAGAGATAAACTCATCCATTCTTCTATAGTTAATGAAACAAAGGGTCGCAGAGGTACAAGGGTCGAAGGGAGATAAGGGTCGCAGTGGTCCAAGTGGTCGCAGAGGTACAAGGGTCGAAGGGAGACAAAGGTCGGAGGGGGACAAGGGTCGCACGGTCCAAGGGTCTAAAAAAATGTTTACTCGTTGATTATGGAAGATGTAATTTAGTACATTGTTCTTTTTTTAACAGTTTATTTGTGACATAATTTTGAGAATGGATAATTCAACTTTGTACATTGTATTTTTTAAAAAAATTATTCATATTATTTGTAAATAATTTGTAAATAATAAATTATTTTGACTATATTGTTAGTATCACTGTTTATAGATTTAGTATTATTGTAACAAAAGTCATAGAGGGACAAGAGTTGCAGGGTCCAAAGGTCACAGAAGAAAAAGGGTCGTAAGATCCAAAGGTCGCAAGGATCCAAGGGTCACAGAGGAACAAGGGTCGTAGGATCCAAAGGTCGTAAGGATACTAAGATCGAATTGAGTCACAGGGTCGAACTGGTTCGCAGACTCGAACTGGTTCGCAGAGTCAAACTGGGTCGCTAGGATATTTTGAGAATATCAAATATTAATAAAGGTATTTTTGAAATTAAATTTTTTTTCATTTTCGGGAATGATATTTTTGAAGTGTTTTAACCTACGAGGGTATTTTTTAAGTTAGCCCATCCGAATGCGTGCCGTGTATGATCCGAAAAATATTCTTCTGAGCTCAACATACTACATGTAGTCCTGAACCCGACGACAAAAACTATTATCTAATTCCGAAGACAAAAGTGTGACAATCTGAAATTGTTACTCGTTTCTCTTGTGTTTTTTTTTTCTTTACATCTTCTAAACAGTTAAAAAACCTCTTCGAATAAATCGCAACCAACCAAAAATGTAAGGTTTCACCAATTGACTAAAGAGAGGAAACGATCACTAAGACGAGACAAAAAGAAAAAGTTCCGAGACAAATATTACCTCACTGTACAACGCCGTAGGTTCGATCCTAAACATCCTCGGACTACTGCTCCTCTGCCGTTCCCACGGTCTGGGAAGCTTCCAGAAGCTCGGTAGGTTCTTTCTCGCTTCCACAGTTCTCTTTGGTATCAGAGGCAACATCCCCACAACCATTCTTCTCCTGCATTTGAGTGTCCTGTGATTCTTCCGCGGTGTGAACATCCATTGAGGTGTCTTTGACGCTCGGGACTGAAGAAGATTCTGCAGATTTAACGATGCTATGAACAGAAGATGGCATGTCTGAGTTGTTAGGGTTGTTGGAAACAGAGGGATTATTCTCTTTGCTGGTTTGTCGTGTTACCCACATGAGCTGCAAGACGTGCTCTTGCCAACACTTGGCGTTGGAAAATGCTTTCTCCGCTGCACTGCGTTTCGCAAACGTAATGCAGGCTGTAAGGTTTCCCTTAAACGTATCCCTTTCTTTGGCTCCATCACAACAAGGTCCCTCCTCTTCTAGCTCCACTTTGGAAATTTCTCCAAACGCAGAGAAGTGTTCTTTTAAGACAGCAACCTGAGAGGAACAAAGAAGTTCTAATCAGCCGTGAAAGACAACACGCAAATTGATCAAATGGTCATGGACCTGACATCAAAATGGATAGAAAGAAAATTGGAAAGAAGAAAAGGTACATACATCAGCTAACCCGATTGGTATAGGAGGAGCCACTTTGATGGTAGTGGTGCGGTTGTCCAACTTATATCTATTTACCACGGGAGTGTTCATACTCGCCGCAAATGGATAATTTCGCTGTTTCAAGTTTTTCGATTCTTGCAATGGTGCTTCTGTGACTTGATTAAAGTTGGGCACTGATTTCGGGGCAAGCTTACTCTTATATGTCAAGGACTCTGATTTTGGTGAGGGAGAGGCAGCATTGAGATCATCAGGGGTACCCACTTTAAGGCGCTTAGCAGTCAGCTCTTCGGCTTCCTCACCCTTGACGACCGTAGTCTGAGAAGATTTAATAAAGATTAGAGACGAAAAATTGAGGACATTACAAGACGAAAGTATACATGTGCTTGTAAATGAGAGAGTAGACGATTTTGTTTCAAGTGTAACTCACTTTTCACAAGTACATCAACAATTATACAGATCATTAGCTGAAAATATACAGTATCACAGGTGAATGCATCGCTAAGTAAAGCAGCATACTCAGAATCTCTTCATAATTGAACTCACTTGCATAAGTGCAGCTATATTCCAATCTACAGTTTGCCTAATGTTAAGTTTACAAGAAACACCTTATGGATGTTCAATCCTATTTATTATGCCAGTACTTGCATTTCAATTGCTCTTCAGGTTTAATATTTACACCTGACTGAAATTTTCCTTTCAAAACAAAAGACATATAACAGAATTGAATAGAAATGAAACCCGTTACTGTTCTTACATGTTTTTCGAGTTTCGCCAACTGTTTGCGAAATTCGTTACGCTTCTGCTCCAACATTTCCTGCTTCTTCCGGAGTTCCTCCTTCAGCTGCTCGAGAGCTTCTGACTTTTTCTGCTGGAGTGGCACCTTGGAACCACTTGTGATCATAGGCTTAGGCTGCTCCGAGGAGGATGGAGCTTCACCGGTGAGGGGAACAGGACCTTTTGGAACAGTAGATGCATTATTGTTCTTCAATATTGTAGCACTAGGAAATTTGGTTTGCCCGCCAGAAGATACCATGCCACGGTCGGTCACAGTTGCACCATTTGAAGTGCCCAGGCCGTTGTCATGGATACTGTCCCTATTTGCCCACCAAAGTTTGATAAAGCGGTTACCCATTACAGCGTCAGGTGCCTTGAGCGCAGCTTCAGCCTCATCGCACTTTGAGAACTGAACAAATGCTCGTTCACTGTTTAAGGGAATACGAATATCAATAACCTTTCCAAATTTCTGAAAATGGGCCAGAAGAAGCTCTCTCTTATTGCTCTCCCGGGGAACCCCATTGACAAATAGTGTTCGCATTGCCTTCTGAGTGTGTTTTCTTGTATTAATTGCCGCATCAGTGAATGCCTTTGATGAATCAAATTTGGAAACAGATTCACCAGCAAGATTCCGCTTTCCTTGTCTAGATGAACTGATCGAACCCTCCTTGACTTGATCATCAAGGCCACCCCATGAAGTCAATGTTGCATCAGCTTTCTCTTCGAAGTCCCCTTGGCTGTTTGAACCACAAATTCTGCCCCAAATAATTTGACTAGTGCTCCTTGAGTTTCTGACACCACATCCGTTTTCAGCTACATCTTGGCTATCATCATCCAGTGTCGCTACAGTCTCATCAATGCTGAGTGAATTTAGGCCAGATCTTGCACATGAAGCTTCACCAGCATTTTTGTTCCATAAAGGTTGATCAGGGTCATAAATATCAGTTCCAACAGCGCCAGGATAGCCATCCCTGTAACCCAAACCATCACCTGCCATTCCACCCTCGTTATTTTTTCCATTAGCCCCTTTAGAATTCATATATGTAGAAGATCTGGCAAAATGTGCAGGCACTGATATAGAAGCTGCCTGAAGTGGCGGACCAGGGAGTGAAACAGGGAGGTTGAACTGGGAAAGACTCTGCACAAATGCCAAAATGAAGAAAATTACTTGAAGAAAACTGATTACATAGCAGATAAAGAATAACGTTATAAGATGAAATCCGTAAAAAAATTTATCATACAATACAGTGTTTCAGCGAGCCACTAAGGTGCTACACAACTAGCAGACAATAATTGAAATCTGACAGTTTGTGAATGTCATGTTAACTAGAACCAATGATGTGCAATTTCATGGCCTAGAAACAGCATTCAATTCTGAAGGGCAAGATAAGGCCGTACTCTCTAGCAACATAATCAGTGCCATTACAACTAGAACCAATGATATGCAATTTCATGGCCAAGAAACAGCATTCAATGCTGAAGGGAAAGATAAGGCTGTACTCTGTAGCAACATAATTAAGAACACCATTAGTGAAAAAGTTTAAAGCACAGCAGACCAAACAAAGAGTACTCGATTATCCAGCGAAAACTCTTGGTTCAAAATATCGAAGAGAGAAAAATTCAATAAATTAGGAAAAAAAGAAACCTGAACGTCGTCAACAACAATTCGATTGACTCCATGCTCCATCGGGCAAATGTCTCCTCTGAGACAAAATCCACGTTCCTCAAAGTCTCTACACCATTGCCGAGGAATACCAATGCTGAGTGGAGAATTTAAGGATGGTCTTAGAGATCCTTGTAAGCCAATTGGGTGGAGAGTATCTAGGCCACCAGTTGGAACCCCAGGAAGCATTCCAAAAGCAGGCCAGGGTGCATTTTGTGCAGTTGAAACACTAGATAGTCCCCTTCCTCCAAACATACCAGGATTCATAGATCCAACTTGGACCATATGAGATGAGAGATCAACAGGGTTGAATCTGGAATCACGCAGGGCCCAGGAACCATAGTCTCTACCTCTACCTCTACCAGGACCAGTGTCCCTTGCAAAAGTTAGATTTGGCCTTATATTTTGGTTTGAATCAAACTGCACACGCGCAGCACCCGGGTGCCGCTTCTCATGTTCATTAAAAGAATTCCCGTTTTCAAAATGTCTATTGTTTTTCCTGGAAGACTTTGTGAAAACCTGATGAGAACTATCTCGATCCAAGGACTGAGACCTCGTATCTCTCCTACGGTGCTTATGGTTGCGATCATCATCCTCCTCCTCACTAATTTCCTGCTCATCATGGTCACTCGTACATTCGGGAGGAGATAACACACGATTCTTCGGAGAGGTAACAGAAAGTTCCATTTACCCTCTAGCAACCACAGAGCTTGTAGTATCTCATACAAAACACTGAAACATTTTAATGTACATCAAATTATTGCACAAACAGAAACATACCAAATAAAAAACGTGGCTGAAGTTTCACAAAATCCTATAGACCATAAGTAAATAAAATTATCCTCCTAGAAACCCTAATGGGCTAAATCCACAATCAATACTCAACAACAATTACCAATTTATCATCTTCCCCTAACTGATTTGAAAGAAAAACCAGCTCCCAAGATCCAACAAATTAATCACAGCACGGTTCAAACTTTGCACAACCTATTAGATTGAGCTCCTAACTCGAAAACCCTAATCACTTTATGAAGCTACGGGGAACTACAACTAGTAG
This sequence comes from Gynandropsis gynandra, assembly GCA_036759665.1. Taxonomy (NCBI): domain Eukaryota; kingdom Viridiplantae; phylum Streptophyta; class Magnoliopsida; order Brassicales; family Cleomaceae; genus Gynandropsis; species Gynandropsis gynandra. The sequence continues at coordinate 21,388,410 of CM071865.1, forward strand.
CAGGAAACTTACGTTTTATTCGGAAAACTAAAAAACACAGATTAAAACTCGAAAAGCGATAGAGAAAGCAATATCTTACGGATTCTTCCAAAACAATCGGAGCGACCAATGACTGTCGCTATTCTCCCGAGCCAATAAGCGGAATCAAGCTCGATTTTCAGACACGACACACAAACCTAATTCACAAAACAATGGAGGGGCAAGTCGGGAACGGAAATTAACGCGGAAAAGGAGCGGCGGGAAAGAGGCGGCGGGATCGTAAATTAGAAGCAATGATCGGCGGATATCTTTCGCCGTCGGAGTAAAAACAGCACCGAGATACCCGAGATTCACGTCGCCGACGGCGACTGCTCCGTCGTCGTTAAGGGTTTCAAGGAGCTGAGAGAGAGAGAGAGAGAGAGAGAGAGAGTTCCTTGTATTTTTATCAAAATAAAATGTGCAGTGGAAAGAAAACAAGGGCAAGATGAGGACGGAAAGTAGGCTGGAAATCTGATTTTGGTGCCCCAAATGTTTATCATCTTGACATTACAATCCCATTCTTTCTATTATTTTTTTTATCCTTCAATATTATCCAAATCATCGCTGTGAACTAATATTTTTCTAAAACAAAAAAACCATATATTGTGAATATTTTCATTGAACACATTATATCTTAATACTAATTAAAATACACAAAATCGAATGAACAGTATTATTAGTCACTTATCGCGTTTTCAACCTTTGCATCGTTTTTTGATGTGTTGATACTCAAATATTTGACAGTTAGATCATATTTTGCTACTATTTGACCATTGAATATGTGTGACTGCATCTCAACCTTGCGTTTAGAAGTGTGATGTTGTATTATTTCAGTTGTTGGATTCTTTTTAAATGTTATGACACACTCTCCACCGACGGATCATTTTACTCACGAATCACAAATGGCTTTTTTTTCAGCAATTGGTTCTGTAGGCTCACAATCTTATCCATCCATTTTAGGTTTTGGTTTTAATGCCTTATTCTTTTCTCTTGTGATCGATTTTGTCTTTGTTGTTTAGGGACTTAGTGCTTATTGTGATTTGGGAGAGTTGGGATTTCCTTTTGCTTTGATTTCTTCTCTGATGGTTTGATGTTTGTTAAATCGATTTCCCTTTTGTTTGATAATCGATTCCAACGAATTTTTCATTTCGTAGCTGATCATCTCGTTTTCATACGTATTTCTTGCATGATTTAAGAGACGTTTTCGATATATATGTGTTGCTTTACGTATGATTCCGTATCCGTTTTACTTGCTTTCGTGCTTTTCATGTTCTTACAGGTTTTTACGTGTATTTGGATCATTTTGGAGCTAAAGGAACCTGCACGGAGCTAAGGAGCAACCTCGGGGATCATCACGGGACAAACGAGACGAGATTGAGCATGGAAAAGCCTCCACCCGGTCGGGCACAACCCTTGCACGATCGGGCAAAACCTACGGCCAATTGTGTGGACACTTTTGCACGACTCGAGCATGTCTTGCCCGATCATTTGCCTTGTGCCCGAGCGGGCACACACACCATGCCCGATCGGGCATCAT
>CM071865.1:21406160-21440269 GCA_036759665.1 Gynandropsis gynandra
TCATCACCACCCACCATCTATTGCGACAACATTGGAGCAACATATCTCAGTGCCAAGTCGGTTTTCCATTCTCGGATGAAACACTTGGCTCTTGACTATCTATTCGTTCGCGGCTTGGTCGAGTCGAACACTCTTCGGGTCACTCATGTTCGAGCCGCTGATCAGCTTGCCGACCTTCTCACGAAGCCTCTTCCGCGACTACCATTTGAGGTCTTATGCTCCAAGATTGGACTCACCACGGATGCTCCATCTTGAGGGGGCGTGTAAAGGATATAATGTAAAAAGGGTAGAATCGTAATTTCTGTAATTAGGTATAATGTTGTAAATAGGTCTAATGTTGTATTTTGTACTTATAGCCGTTTAGGCTCATTCTAATCTATTCATTCAGATTTCAAATCATCAGATGTGCGACGTATCCTTCTTCCTCCATCTATATGCGCACTACAAAATTAAATTACAATAAATTAGTTTATAAATAAAAGTAAATAATAATTTAAAAGTTAAATTTTACATTAACATTACTTATGATGAATGTACACCACCATCGGCGGCGTATAACTTCTGACGTCATCTGCCAAAAATAATATAGTCGATCTTGTAGCGATCCTTGGATGATGTTGTTGATCATATGTTTCAGAACATCATCCGCATCAAATTTGCACGTGAAAATGAAATGATCAGATAATATTTATAATTAAATACAATATGATTTATGAATTTAAAATCTTACCATAACACCCTGTCAGGACGTTTATGGTCGATAATCGGGACAAAAGGACGCCCGTAAAAATTATTGATCAATGCTGATAGTCAGAATCAGAGGTTTTATTATTTCCAAGACCACTCTACCGCAAGTATACGGTTCGTGTAGTACAAGGGTCGAACTATGGGGACTAGTGCAGCGTTAGAACTAAGATTGTCACGAGAAGAAGATCGATTAATAGATGATTAATGAACTAGAAAATAAAGATAAAGAAAAGTAATGAAGCTAGACTAGGCAATGAGGAGTATCATGGGTGTCGGGAATACCGGAACATGCAATGGATATTTCTAAGGATCATGAAATCGGTTTGTATCAATCGATGGGGAACTGATATCTAATCCTCTGCCTAGGAAATCAACATCGCTCATCTCCCGATGTAGCGCGGAACATCTAGACGCGTTAAGAATAGTAGGGAATTCAACCTCTAATGCTAGAAATGACTCTCACAAGCCTAAATCTTCTACCTAGGAAATCAACGTCACTCATATCTCTATGTAGCGCGGAACGTCTAGATGCACTAAGAACAATGGGGAACTCGACCTCTAATGTCGGATGGGAACTCGACCTCTATAAACGGAAATGACTCTCGCAAGCCTAAATCCTCTATCTAAGATAATAAACGTACTCACCTCCTGATGGAGTAAATCTACACTTAGATGCATGACGAACAATGGGAATTCTACCTCGATTATTACTGCTCCTAAATAGATTAATCGATTGGCCAGATTCTCATTAATCTAATTCATTCGAAGGTTAATTCATGAGACTCAAGCCTGACTCTCCCAAGCCTAGACGAATCTCTAATCTCCCTCAAACGTGTCTAATCTCAGTAGAATAGATCTAGTCTTATTCAAGCATGAAATCAACAACGTATGAAGGCATTAAGCACAAATCTATAACCTATCGAACCATTCAATTGAACAAAAACCGAAATCAAGAATTAATAAATCAAACTATCCATTACAATGGCATCCCTAATCCATGACAACAGATCTACTCAGAATACATAGAGAAGTAAACAAAAATGAAGTAAGTGTTCATCTCCCCTATCATCCCGAGCGTTGGTTTCGGATGAATCCTTTGGGTGGCCTAAAGTCTTCAATCGGTGTTCTCTTCTCTTTTCCTTATGTCCTTGGGTGTCTCCTCTGGTCTGTGTGTCGTCCCCTTGCCCTAGATGGCTTCTTTTCCCTTTAATTTCCCGTTCAAACATTCAAACAAGGTTTTCCTAGATTAGGCGGCCGCACGGGCACAACCTGCACTCGGTCGTGCACAAGTCAGCCGGTCGTGTACAATACTCAGCCCGATCGAGTTTGCTCGCCCGTGCGTGTGGTCTATCAGCCCTTGTCAGGCTGAGTTTCGAGGATTTTCAGTCCTAATTGCACAACCTCAGCCCGAGCGAGTCCACTTCTCAGCCCGAGCCTGCACACTTCAATTGTTGTTTCCGCTCCTTTCGCTCGATGCTTGAGTGTTCGATTTGGATCTGTGGCCGTGCACATGTTGTATCTTGTCATTCAATTACAGTTTCGGGGTGGAATTGCTGTAATCACTCGTGTTTTCCTTCATGTCTTCGTTTCCTACACAAAACACGAAATGGTAGATGAAATCCTCGAATAAACTCAATAAATCGGTAAAGTCCAAGAAATCTAATCAAAACTGAACCTAAGAATCATGTAAATACTACGACGGACTACATGTTATCAAATGCGTCTATGTGCACCATATCTTCTTCTTCATCAAATATCAGTGGTGTCGATATAGGTGAAAGAGGCAGATATGGTGGCGGTGGAGGCGGTGACAGGGCTTCTGTTGAACCAGCCAACATACCACCGTAATCGATGAATCATCTTGCTCTCATTGTGTTTTGTGTTTAAGTGTTTGAGAGATTTTTAGTTTGAGAGTGTTTGTTTTGAAATTGTGTTAAAAAATGACTTATTCAACAGATGATATACATAAATTTCCATCGGCATCTGTTCCGTTGGCATCTACCAATGATTATCCGTTGCCTACCTGAACTATCTCAACGGGCATCCGTTGCTCTCCTGAAAAATCTAAACGGGTATCCGTTGTGTTTTGGTTTTCCATGCCCACGATCTCCACTGCATTCTATCGATTCTTGTAAATCGCCCATTGTGTTTAATTGTTCGTAAAGGATTTGCGTTCCGGTTTGCATGCACGGTGCCTCTTCTTTTTGAATCACGTTCTTTCAAAAATGGTTTTTATCTTTTCAGATAGCATTTCCACAAGGAAAAAATCTTTTATGACAATCAAAACAACATGATTTCTTCCCATGTACTAGTCGAAATGAATCTGTCAACAACAAGACCGCTTTCAATGTGAAATTTTGCTTTGTACTCACGTTATAAGCAAGCATTCCATCGTTCCACAAATATCTTATTTCATGAATTAAGGGCTGCAAAAAGATATTAAAATATTAGCTCTCTTTTCAAACACATATCAGGAGGCAAATTAGATAGAGACAAAATCACCAGCCATAGAAAATATTGACCTCTCTTTTCAAACACATATCGAAAGGAAAATTATACAGAGACAAAATCCCTTCGTCCGTCGAGTGTTCTGTGTGCCATCTCATTGCCGCAATGGTTTTTTTCGATTTAAATAACCTTCTCAACCTGTTTGCTATAGGTATCGGTGTGCCTCATTGTTCAACATATCTTCATGCGTTTGTTTAATAACTCCAGGAAAAGCAGCTAACCCTATTTCCACATATGGATTGGTCATCGATGCTTCATAAACAACTTCTTCATTTTGTTCTATTTCTTGTGTTTCTTGCACAATATCTCTAACTCCATAATTTTCCCCGTGAAATAACCAAATTTCGTAATTCTCTACTAAAATTACCTTGTAAAGATGCTTGCAAACAATTTCTTGACTTCGATACTTCATATTTTTTGCATATTTTGCAAGGACATAACATTGTCCCGCATTCTTGACACACAAAACTCATGAACTGCTCCAAACCGTGTAAAAAATCTTTATTAACTTCCTCGGTTACGAGATATTTTCTTTCATACATCCACTCTCTCGATTTATATATATCTCTATTTGAAGAAGACGACCTTTTTTTAAAGTATATATGTTGTTGATCTCTTGATGGTAGAAGCCTTGATTCTAATGAATAAACAATGATTTTTTCAACGGACATCAGTTGGAACCCTCAACGGATGCCCTTTTGAAACGCTACACTGAAATATTCCAATGGTAACCTCGAAATCTACAATATGAACGGTCATTTGTTGCCATTGTCAACGGAAATCCATTGCAATTGGCAACGGATATCCATTGGCAAGTTTTTTTGTTTTCTAACGGTGTTTCAATAGATCATAGTAATGGACGCACTCTGTTTCTCGTCTGTTGACAATTGCAATGGATTTGAGCCCATTGAACATTCTCGGGCATCCGTTAGAAACTCATATCAACGGACAGATCTTTTGATCCGTCCCTTGATATTGACGTGTTTTTTTTGTAGTGGATGAAGCACCGTTGGTGATTCTAATCTTGCTAAAAAGATGATGAAATGGTAGATGCGGGAGAGGCTTCGTGAGAATGTTGACAAGTTGATCTGCTGACGTGACGTGCGTGACACGAATGGCTTGCGACTCAACAAGACCACAGACAAATAGGTATTCAAGAGCTAAGATTCTTTATACAAGAGTGAAATAATGGTTCTTGGTAAGACACGTAGCACCAATGTTGTCACAATAGATAGCCGGTGTGCATGTTAGAGAAAATCCAAGTTCCGAGACAAAAGAGACCACCCAAGTCACTTATGTAGCCGTAGACACAATGGACCAATATTTAGTTTTGGTAGACGATCGATAGAGACTACTTTGTTTTTTATGTCCGGACGAGTGAGAGATATACATTCTAAACATCCAACAATGGACTTGTACTATGACGGATTTTCAAGAGAGATTCTAGACTCAGGAGCTATTCGACAAGATGATGACATTGGTACATGATTTGGCTTGGATTCATGCATGTGTGCCCGATGGAGTAGATCGATAATGTACTTCCTTTGTGTAAGAAGAATACCGTTAGAGGTACAAATAGCTTCCACACCAAGGAAAAAGGAAAGAGGCCTGAGATCTTTAATGGAGAACTGAAAGGCAAGGTCCGTGATGAATTTTTGAACTCCATTCGAGCAATTTTCTGTAACCACAATATCATCAACATAGACAAGAACAAGTAGGTAAAGTTCATTATCATAGAGTACAAATAGGGAGGTGTCCGCCATAGATTTCTTGAACCCCCGTTGAAGAAGAAATGTCCGAAGCTCTGAGTAAAATGCCTGTGGCGCTTGTTTAAGGCCATAAATTGCCTTGTGAAGTTTTCAAACCTGGTGAGGCTTGTCTTTGTCAAGGAACCCCGGAGGTTGAGACATGTAAATTTCCTCTGATAAGAGGCCTTGTGATGTGCGGAAACTCAAGCTATAATATTTCCTAGACCACTATACCGCAAGTATATGGTTCGTGTAGTACCAGGGTCGAACTCTAGGGACTAATGCAGCCTTTTCCTAAGAATATCACTAAACTAAGACGGTGAGAAATGGATGATGGCGTGGTGTAAATATCTAAAACACTAAACTAAATGGTGACGGCGATGGAAGGATACGAAAGACTTGACGATGAAGAACACTATGGGTTTCGGGATACCGGGAATCGCAAGGATGTAACAACTAAGGATCATAAACCTATCGAACTATCTTGACAAAGGGAAATTCATGCTCTAAGGTGAGGAGTGATTCTTCCGAGCCTAAACCTCCTAACCATAATTACGTGCAATCCTACCTTCCAGCAGCGATTAACTCATAACTACAGTAGCGTTACGCGCGCAATCCTAATTTCTAAGCCGATTAACCGACCGGTCGGATTCTCATTAATCGAACTCAACCTACAATCAACAGTTCCGGATTCATACTTTAACCTTCCAGCAAAATACGCATTCCTAATTTACTGAGCAGGCAGCACTAGTATAAGCGTTTACGATGTTGATTATAGAACCGAATATCAAGAAAAATACGATAGAACTTGTACATCCGTTACAAATCCGATATCCCTAACCCATAGTTGGGAATTTACTCACTCATGGTATTTACTGTCAATGGAGATAACACAACCCTAAACATGATAAAACCTAGGAAATCCGATGCCTCGATCTTCCCTATTGTGTTACCGATGTACGGATTGATGCTTCTCTCCTTCTCTAGCGTCTCCCGAGCCTTTCCTGATGATTTTCAAGCCTTTCCTTGCCCTAGCTGTCGCCCACTTGTGTCTGGAACTGATCTCCCTTTTTGTTTTGCTCGTTCAAACTCTAAAAGTAGGTTGTTGCGAGAAAGGCGGCCCGCTCGAGTACACACTTCACCCGGTCGTGCAGAGGGCAGCCCGATCATGTTCACTCTCCAGCCCAGTCGGGCATTGCTTCCCGATCACGTGGTCTAACAGCCCGAGTCGTGTAAACTCTCGGGGATTTTCAGGACTAATTGCCACCCGAGCGGATACCATGTTGCAGCCCGATCGGGTATGGTTACCTGATCATGTTGTCTTCGTGCTCGAGTCGTGTGGATTGTTGTAATTAACCCCGTAGCTTTTGCCCGAGCGGGCACTCTTCATTTCATGCTTTTACTCTTTTCCGCTCGATGCTCGGGTGTTTCATTAAGTTTCGTGGTTTGAATTTGGCTCCGAGTGAATTGTATCTTCAGTTTGTGTGGTTTGATCCAGGAATTTGCCTTTTAACGCTCGTTTAGGCCTTGTCGCCTTAAAACCTAAAAACCAATAAAAAGGGCGTATATAAAGAACAAACGTATCAGAATTGTAACTCGTGCTATGAAATCTATGCGAAAATGATGTGAATATCTAGCCTAAAAGTGATACACTCTACGTGTTATCACCTTGTAAGAATGTCGTCTATCAGAGAGGCCAATCGTTGGAGATAGCAAGACTCAATATAATGCCAATGGTCGTTGGCTTGAAAACAGAACTCAAGATTTCATTATAATCAACGCCGAGACGTTGATGAAAACCTTTGGCCACTAACTTTGCTTTATACTTATCAACTAATCCATAAGCTTTTCGTTTGATGCGATAGACCTAATAATGTTGCTTGCTTCAAACGAAAGGAAAAACTGCCATGTATTGTTGTTTTATAGTGCTCGAAACTCCTTAGTCATAGCTTCACGCCAACGAGAATCTTTGAGTGCATGTGTGATATTTGTCGATTCTTGCTCGGATTGAGCAAAAAACTCACTTTTCCTTGGTTTTGACAATGTTATTCTCTAAACGAGTCACCATGGGATATATATTGTGAGTGATAGGTGCATCTGGAAGGGGCAAATTTACGGTGATTGATCATCTCGTTTTCATACGTATTTCTTGTACGATTTAGGATACGTTTTCGACACATGTGATGTTTTACGTATGATTCCAATTCCGTTTTACTTGCTTTCGCGCTTTTCATGTTCTTGCAGGTTTTTACGCATATTTGGATCATTTTGGAGCTAAAGGAACATGCACGGAGCTAAGGAGCAACTTCGGGGATCATCAGGGGACAAATGGGACGAGGCCCGATCGGGCACCATTCTAGCACCACAGGACGCGCACGAACTGCCCTAGCCGCACCCGAGCGGGTACAGTCACTACCCGAGCGGGTAGCGGCCCGAAACTGCTCAAAACTTAAGTAAACTTAACTTAAAACATAAGGGAACTCGTGGGGCAATTAGGGCAACAATTGGACCGACTTAGGAGGCTTAAAAGGAGGCAAAAAGACGTGATTACAGCAAGCGGACATAGGAGAACAATTCAGCGAAGATAGAGGAGATTCTTGCGAAGAGATAATGGAGGAGCATTGGAGATCAAGCAGCACCACTTCGGTTTTGTTTGGTTTTTATGTTCCTTAGACTTTCTACTATGTTTATGTTTCTTTACAGACGCATGAGCGAGTAGTTTGTTTGTTCTAGGATAAGGGATTAGCCCTTGGCTATCCCGAGACCGTTTTTGATCTATTTTGAATGCATCTTCCCGTTTTAGTTTATCTATTCTCTGTCTGAGTGCTTAAATCTACTTGTGTTTGCGCTGATCACGTAGATGCATGTGTTAGGGATTAGGAGAAGGACCGAAAGGAGAATTCTAGTCCTAGAAGATCAGGTTTAGAACAACCGAGGTTAGGCCACGAAAGTAGGGTAGCAACGGTTGAGGGTGAACGGGCGAATCACAGAGTTTATGGGTTTAGTTCAAGGTGTCAGCCACGAATGTAGGGGGCAGCTTGTCTAGATCACGTGTCTATGCCTTGAGAGAGGGTAGATATCATGTTAGGATCGTCCGCCTTAGATAGCTTTAACTAGGATTGCATGATGGATAGGTCGGTCGTCGGTTTCGGTAGTCTTGTGGTGAAACCGGATTCCTAGGATGTTTGTCTTACCGTTACAACCCAAGTAGTTTATTTACATTTAGTATTTCATTCCTCATCACCATTCTTTCGTTAGCAAGTTTGATTCGTAGTTCGGGTTTAGGTAGTGTTGCGTAGTCTCTGTGGGATCGACACCTAAAATACTACACACGTGCCGTGCACTTGCGGGTAGATTAGGTTATTTATATTTAACTCTAATACCAAGTTTTTGGCGCCGTTGCCGGGGACTATCGTCAACGCGTCTTAGATTGTGTTTTGGGATGGAGAGGGCCTGTTGGACGAAACAAGAGAGAGAAGGCGAAGAAACTCAGACAGACGAGTGAAAGGGAAGAAAGACTCAACAAATTTGACGTGGCGAGATACAAACACATGGGACCGGATGGGATCATGAAAAATGTACACACTTTGAGTTGGAGAATACCTAAGGAAAGCACAAGGATTAGATTTTGTCTCAAGTTTGTGAGAATTTTAAGGACACAACCAAGGGTAGAAAAGACAACCAAAGACACGAGGTTTTTCATAGTGCGGAGAGATACCGAAAATACATTTAAACGGGGAAGACATATGAAGAGTGGATGGCATGCGATTGATCAAATAAAAAGCCATGGTGAATGCATAAGACCAATAAGACGTCAGAAGAGAAGCATGCAGGAGAAAAAGACATGTTCAGAGGATATATCAATGACTTCTTTCGGAAATACCATTGTGCTCGTGTGTGTGAGGAGGAGTGGTGAAGTGTGAGATGCTATGAGTTGCAATAAAGGAGGCCAATGTAACATACTCTCCGTCGTTGCCAAATTAAAGAGTAGTGATTCAGGTTTGAAATTTTGTTTCGACAAGGATTTTAAATTGAATAAAGGTACCACAAATTTGAGATTTTTTTTAGAGGATAAAGCCAAGAATATCTTGTATAATGATTAACAAAAATAACATAATATTTAAAGCCATCGACGGAGAAAACGAGAGATGTCCAAACATCGGAAAATAGTTTTTCGAGGGGACGGGTTGTAGTGAGAGTGGAGAAGGAAAAAGGTAATTTGTGGCTTTTGTTACGACAACAAGCTTCACAAAACAACAAGGAAGAATCCCGAGACAATGGTAAAGCATGTGTAGATAAGATCTTATGCAAAATTAAAGATGATGGATGACCTTAACGAGAATGACACTCGAACATAGTGGTCTTGACACATGGGAAAATTTGAAAAGACAACTTGGAGAAGGATTTGGTTGGCCACACATAAACTCCATCTTTAAGACTTCCTTTCAGAAGAGGCGCCCCCGTACTGAGATCCGACACCTGAAAATCATCCGGGGAAAATTCAACAGAGACATCATTAGTGTTGCAAAGCTGATGGATAGAGATGAGATTCTTGCATATATTTGGTACACAAAGCACATTCTGAAGAGAGTGAGCGAGTGGGAAGAGATAGAGAAACAGAACCCGTGTGGGTGATGGGTAATCTAGTGCCATCACCAACAACTACATTGTCACCTCCTTGTTATGTATCGTGAAGATCCAAATTCGAGAGATCCGATGTTATATGATGGGATGCCCCATTGTCAAGGAGCCACGGACTCGCGTCATATGGAGAAACCATGGTGGGATGACCTTGAGGTCTCGGCTGCTAGGGACGTGGACCGTCGTGCCACGAGTGTTGCTAGGAGTTCTCATAGGAGCCGAATAAAGAGATTAGTCGAAATTTGGGACATCGCTGTGCCTTGTGACCGTTAATATCGCAGGCCTGGCAGAGCGACCTTGATAGCCTCGGTGTGTTTATTAATTGGCATGTTGAGGGCACCGGTTCCAGTGCGTCGGGCCCTGAGGCCGAGAGTATTACCGTATACATAGAGCTATTGGATGAGTCATGATTATTGTGGATACCGAGATGGGAGGTGGTCATCTATGGCGAGCTTGGCCTCGTGTTGGAGAAGTTTTTCATGTACCTCTTCAACCGAGGCCACCGTGTCCTTAGCATGAATAATGTCCAACATAGACTTGTAGTCTTCGAGGAGACCATCAAGAATAAGATCAAGAATGTCCTCATGATCCATATGCTTTCCAAGAATGGCGAGTTCATCAACAATGGATAAGATGGAGCAAACGTATTCATCAATCGTTTATGTTCCCTTGGAACTAGGTTTGAGTTTGTCTTTCAATTGAAGGAGATGATCTCGGGACGCTTTGCCATACGTATTGACAAGTGTTTTCCAAGCTTCAAGAGTAGATGGAGCCCGAGCAATCAGGGACTAGAGAGAGAATGAAATCGTACCAAAAAGAGCCGAGAATAAGAGGTGATCTTGTTGCCTCCACGACAGAAAATCGGGATTGTCAATTAGCGCACAGTTATGGGAGATCTTGGAAAGAGGAGAGTGTTCCTGACTAAAATATTGGAGATTGTGCCCTTCAAGGAGATCACGAACCCGAATGCCTCAAGTGAGATAATTGGAGGGAGTAAGCTTGGTGATGTTGGTCATGTTGACGAAGAGAAGTGTTTTCTATGGTTGCTGAGCATCAAATGTTGTTGTCGTGTCGGAGACGTGAGCGGAGGAAGCACTATCATTGGCAGCCATGGATACCGAGGAAGTTTGAAGACAAGACGACGATAGACGAAGGAGGAATGTGGCACCGACGTGATGCAAGAGGAAAGAAACTAGGCTTTTTTTTTTGTCGTTAAGACTTTTAGACTTCTAATACATATGATAAGAATGGATTGATTTTCTAATGATATATTACATGAAAAAAAATATATATATATATATAAGGAAAGAAACCTAATAGAGGTACACGAAAAGACAAGTATATGGTACACGAGGAGACAAATCTGTGTTATACGAAGAGATATGTATGTTGTACACAAGGATGTGGTATAATGAGGAGACAAGTACGAAGATGCCCTTATAATTTATGCTTTCTTGACAAATTTTCTCCTACGCATATGTGTAAAAATAAACACCTCCAATCGTATACCACATTATGAGAGCCCTTCCGGGTTCTTAGTTCTGGTAAAATTCATGATGAGATCTCTGTGGAGAATAATACACATTTACAGATTATTATTTAATTCAAATCCCTAAAGACGGTGAAATTAAGAGGTCGCATTCAAGTACAAGATACAACGATTATGATATTGTAGTGCTTTGCATAACTTTATATCTTTACCGTTTACTACCCACACGTCAGTTAAGATGTATGCGACTTTGTTATGAAGTTATTATAGGGCGTAATCTCGCCATTCAAGAGAAGGACTGTCACAAAGTGGCGCTAAAAATGAAACAATTACAATTTTATGCTGATATTCTCTCGCTTGAGTTGGCAGTGCAAATATCATCTTGGTATACAGTGGTTGAAGGAATTTATACTATACAAAATGATCCGAACCTTTGTAACTCTTACGTTTCACTCAAGCAGCTATGGAATTCCATGCATGTAGAACATGGCGATGACACGTGTAAATCAACTTCATTGGAGATTGGAGATTTGCGCGACGAGAGCACACTTTTGTTAGCGATTTGTGGACATTTTCGTGGAATCATTCATTAAGATGCCAGTTCACACTATCCTATGGATGTAGATGGCAACTCATGTTTGACGAGGATGGGTACCCATACTACATGACACACGTTTTCATCCGACCGACACATTCAAGATGATTTTTCAAGCGGCGAGTACTGCTGATACGATTAATAGGAGAGATGATGGTCATTTTCTGTTGTTGTTTATATGTTATAATAAATCTATATGTTTGTTATAAATTTATAGGATCATTTTGGGTACTTTTAATTATTATTACTCTATGTATCATTAGCTTTTCAGAGAGCTGGTGTCTCCGGAAACCATCAAGTTTCTTCTCTTTGTTTTCTTAATCGATATTTGAAATGTTTTAGTTCACTGTTTCATTGATCTATAAACTGATAGTATACGAAACACTATCATATCCTTAACTATTAATTTAATAAATTTAGTACTTTATGTTTTTATTATCATTAATTAATTAATTGGTAAAAATGCAAACATATATATGATTTTAGCTGAAAAATTAAAAATGTCCTTTTTACAATAAAAAAAATTCTAAACCTATTTGTATTAAAAATCAGAGGCACGGAGGTAGTATTATTTAGGCTCGGCATTTGGTATAGAACCCATTTAACTGTTTTTTCTTTTTCTTTTCTCCCCATTGAGCTCTGTTGTTTTCTAAAGCTCTTTTTTATTTTCGGTCTAGATGCAAAATGGAATGCTGAAATCAAAGGAATGAGAAGATGCTCTTGAATCCAAGATAAGAATCAGAGTCGTTTGACTGACCTGGAACCGACGAGCAAGATCCTTCATGCTTCATGGTGTTGACCTGAGATGTCGAAGTTCCCTCCTTGTGCTTAATGCTTCTCTTCATCATGGAAATATCAAAGGAAAGCATTTCCACAGGTGACGGATTAGAAGTGACGCTTGGCCTTTTCAGTGAAGGGCTAAGCACTCCTTTTCCATACGCTCTATGCAAGCTTTCTAAGGATATCACCTCTGCATTTCCACCTTCTACACAAGAAACGATTTTAGAATCCGTGTTTAGGTTTTCCATACCCGAGTTGTTATTCTTAGATAGGAAGTTCTCTGAATCGTCGATCATCGAAGCATTGAGCACTGGGAAATTCTTGGACTTTTTCCGTATGTGATCGAATATTGTTTCACCTGAGAATGGTCTTTGCGTTTCACCTTCGGCGTCGAGAGATGATACATGAGAGCTATGAATTAAACACTATGCAAAATAATGGTTAAAGGGAATGAGATGAAGGTTTACCTGGATTCTCAACAAGGTTTGCATGAACCGAACAAGTAATTTGCTGTTCCAGAGCAAGATTATCAGGCTGGCCATTTACGATTTGTACATCGTCTTCAGTGTCTATAGGTAAGCCTAGCATGGGGTGATCTTGCTGGATCTGATTTCTTGGTGTTTCTCGAGGAGCATTAAATTCAGCATTGAGCTCAGGGAATTTCTCCTGTAAGCTCTTTCTTTTTCCAGTAGATTTTTCTGATGCAGGGGAGGTGGGATTTAAAGTGCTCAAGGAGGGAAAGAACTTTGCTTTTCCACGTATGTGGTCAAAGACTGTACGTTCATTGATGGTTACACGCTCATCTTCTTCCATTACCACATAAGGCTCATACTCTACAAGAAAATTTTCAACATAAGAATGAAGGCAAACGAGTCAAAGAAAAAATCGCCATGAACATAGATTCTGTTTATGTTGGTCTTACCTTCTCCTGAATCTTCATCTATGAGCTTGAAACTAGGCCTGCAGAAATTCCAAAAGAAAACTTAGCACTCCTCGTCAAAGAAAGAAGCTTTCTGCTAAATAAATGAAAGAAATATTCACATGCAGGTCTTCTGATGCTTCTGGATTGACGTGTTGGATTTAACTTTGGAATCACTCTTTATTGCACGCTCATCTGCGAAGCCATAAGAATGAGGTAGCCTCTTTCCATCTTTGTTGTTTACTTTCCCATTGTTTCCTTTCTTCAGAACAAGCGTTTCATGGAGATCGAGACCAACTAGAAAACAGGGAAAATTTGAAATGGACTTTTAGGGATTCTATAACTCTGTTCAGTATATTCATGAGTAGTTATTGCTCTACCTAGACAAGCCAAGTCATTCAGAAAACTTAACTGTATTCTTCAAATATGAGGTCAGCCTTCAAAGTCATCTTTGCTTGTCGAGGCCTTTCAAGGAGAATGGTTGTGCTATAGGGGCTAAGGTCATGAGGAAACGGAGATAAAACTAACCGCACTGTAAGATCATGTTAGACGAAGAGCACATTCAGTTTTGATAATGTTACCTGGAGAAATCATCCATTCTGCAGCAATAGAGAAAAATAGCCTTGATTAGTTATGTAAAAGTTAGAAGAGCCCTGAGAAAATATGGTAATCAACCATGATGGTGGTTATGCAAATAAAGGCTACGCCAGAAAAACAAAAGTTCGAGAAGAGATCGATTATTTGAATTATTAGTTATCTGATTGGTCTATTGCAGAATGTAAATGAGCCCGACACCTTATTCTCTCGTGAAAATGAATGAGGTTTTCCTCCTCTGTACCAACAATCTGCGAGAAACATGTACAGATTAGCACTAGCATCTAGAAGTTACTTTTGGTTCAAAAACTGTTAGGCTACTGTGGGGAAGCGGAGATGCGGATGTAGTATCTTCAGCTGAGTTCATTGGGAACACAAAAAAAATACACTGAACCTACCATATCAGCATAGTGTCGTTTGGCAGACTGAAGAGACTCCGAAAGCCTTGTCAATGTGACAGCAATCCGGGAAATGCCTTGCTTCTGGCATTCAATTTCCTCGACCTTTATATCTACTTTCGGTGGAAGGGATGATATGGATTCCTTAATGTGATTTCCAAAAGGGTACTTCCGACCAGTAACAATCTCTATCCTCCTAGGATCAGCCTCAGCAAGTGCTTCAAATGATCTAACTCCCATCGAGTGAAGCGCCTGTTTTTATTTTTATACACACAAGGTGCCGAGAACAATGAATTCACAAAAGTATCTGGGATAGCTTATGAGAAAAACAAACTAGCTTATGAGAAAAACAGATAAAGAAGGATACCTTTGCTGTAACCATCCCAATGCCAGGCAATTGTTTCAGCAAATATGGACTATCGTCCCAGAGTTTCTGATAGAGTGACTTAGTTAGAAGGGTTGAACTTAAAAATCCCTTGTAATTCTTTTTGTATATAAAGTATTCCTTCATGCATCTAGCAATTCTGCATCCATTTGAGCAAATCGAATTGGCATCCTGTGAACAACAAAACCAATCTGTAACGACATAGCTAAGCAAAAAGAAACAGGATCCACGGGAAAATTTAGTTCCTGGACCTGAGTCATGGATAAATCATGAACTGAAGGATCTCCCGTCAACCAATCATTCACCAGCACAAATACTTTTTCTTCCCTTGTTTGGATGCGTTTTTTTCGCTTTCCTTTATTGTCATTGATGTGGAATCGAAGCCGCCCTTGTTTGTCTGTGTTTATATCATTTAAGGTCTTCTTCTCATTGCGTCTGAGCTGTATCCCTTCATTTCTCCAGATAAAGACGATGAGTTTATTACTCACTCGAACAGTTATGCATTAAAGCTGATTTGACATACAAGAAATCTCCTCAGCACGACATATAACATGAAGAGCTTCTTCCAAGCTGCAGGTGGGTGGTGCGTGCATAATGTACTTCATTGTGTTGAACTTTAAATAGTACTTTGTCATTAACCTTCCCGGTTCTACAGAAAACCACAAATCTTATATACTGTGAAATGCAAGAAAAATATATTAATCTAACTGTCTATTACCTTGTGGTTTCAAAACGAAACCATCTGTGTCAGTCCAGATCATCTGATAGCAAGACAACTCGTTGATCTTCTGAACGCAAATCTCTGGCGGGGCGAAGACAAGTGAATGTCAAAACAGAAAACGAATACTATAACTATGCCCACAGCATACCTTGCAAATGCTTCTCTAATTGATCTTTCGGGATTAATTTCCTGATAGCATAATTTTCTGGGTTCTGCCAGCAGAGATTTCAATAATAAGTTGTATGTTAAAAAAACAACTTGATGGATAATCTTAGAGAAGAACCCTAAGAACATACCTTTTTCATTCTCACATACAAGTACGAGCACTTCATCCACTCAATTGCCCGTGTAATGTTGGAGATTGTAAGCTGAACTATTTCTGCCGTCAGGTGCTCTGTTAAACATGGAAGCAATCTGGAACACAACAAAAGAAAACGATGTCCTGAAGGCCATTGATAGCTTTTAATGCATATATAGAAAATTGAAAAGCAGAAGTTCATTTGCAAACACATACTGTGATTCAACTATCTCGCATCCACTCAAGAGATTCTCATAGAGATGAACCTGTAGTTGTGTGACGTCTGAAGTGAGGATAATCTATAATGAGAAAAGTAGACTAAAAGATCAGAAAAGAGTAGAGGCAGTGAGATAACTGTTTCTCTTCTAGTCATAATTATAACCATCCCTGTATCATCAAAGGGTGGCCTTCCTGCCCTGCCACACATCTAAAGAAGAGAGACCAGTTATGTTGTGGAACATATCAAAAATAGTAACACCACTAGACAGCATTCCAATGGTCTGTTTAGGTTGTTTGATGAGTGCTGTATCACCCTTAGACAATCTAACAAACTCAAAAACCATACCTGCAGTATTGTGGATCGATCATACTCCATGTATAGACCTTTTTCCTTATTGCTGAAAGAAAAAGAATTTTGGTGAATACTAAGGAAAAATTCCAAATAACTGCTCAGCATTCAGCTTCAGAGCTCTACATACAAATGCTGTGTTGATTTTATGATGACTGTATGTGCAGGCAGGTTGATACCATGAGCAAGAGTATTGGTCGTGCAAAGAACTTGAATATCTCCACAAAGGAAGAGCCCCTCTACAAGACTGCGATCCTTTTGCGAAAGACCACCATTGTGATAACCAACTAATTGGAACATTCCAGTGCGTATCAACTTGCAGAACAATGAAGTATGTTTACAATCAACAATATAAGAAGAAGAAAAACAACATACCACCATGGAGAATATAAGATTGCATTTGTTTGTCACTGCATGCCAGTGAAGCTTCTCTAAGTCGTTCCAGCTGTTCTTTGCTTTTTATAAATGGATTTGAGTAGCCATATGTCATTGCAACCTGAGCAAGCAGCTGTGCTGCTTCTTGTGCTCCTTTTCTTGTTGAACAGAAAACTAAGGCTGATTTTCCTTTCGAGTATTGCATCAAGATGTCTGCAAATTTATGATTCCAATCATTAGCATAGTGGAAGATACAACTAAGAAAGACACCAATATATATATATATATATATATATATATATATATATATATATATTATGATATTTCTGGAGTATACCGTAAATGTAGTTTTGGAGGCGCTGGATATGAGAAACAAAGACATACAAAAACAAGAAGTGACTTAGTTGATATTTTCCAGTTTATATATTTCGTAACACAGAGGCAAAATGGCTAATTCTATCAAAAACCAAGTTATAGTATGTATGCCTTTTCAAAGAGGAAATCGTTCTTCGCAGCTGCATAGCCTGTAAAGAAAGCCAATCACGTTTTCTTATAATCTCTGAAACGGGAAATCATCACACAGGACTAGTTTTCTGGCTCACTGCAGTTGCTTGGGGTAAAGTAAGATATTCAATCAGAATAATATCAACGATTGGGCTCAGTTATACCGAAAACTTTAGTTGTCAACTTTACAGGCCTCATTTCTTCACCAAACCTATAAAATATGGGGGAGGGTATCAACAAAGCAAAAGAGAAAACACTCAGAGATAAGGAAGTATTCCTCTGAAAAATGAGACATCGGTACCTCTTAATACCCAGAGCAGGAACCTTGAGCCATTGCGCTATGAAAAAAGAGAAATCGAAAAGTATCATTGAATTTTAGTTTTATTATACCAAAAAGGAATCGAAGAGATTAATCTTACATGCCTCTCAAAAATTACAACAATTTTGAGATAGATCATACCTAGGTCCTCAATATTTGGAATTGTAGCTGATACAGCCAGAAGACGTACACAAGCTAAAGGACTTGATCTTAGTTCAGGATTGCAAGAAAGAATCTTTATTCTACTGACTATTGCCTCAAGAGCACGTGGGTCGTCAATAAGAAGGAGAGCTATATCGCTGAAAAAACCTAAGCCTCCACTGGTTATGCGATACCGAGTCACTGCATCAAATTTCTGCACGAAGATGTGTAAATTAAGGCAATGCTTGGGAATACAACTCATGTTTACCAAAAATGTCTAGTGGAAATAACAATAGGGAGGAAATGCAATAATTCCTTGTGTTCAAATTAAGAATGTCAGAAGGAATTTGGAAGGAATAAACATGTACAATGTAAAGATAAACAATAAGAAGAAGAAGAGCTATAAATCAACGCATTCAAGGTATTTCTGTAGTCACATAAACATCCGGCTACACAAAACAAGGCATTACAGTACAAATATGCCTAATATAGGTTCACCTCTGAAAACAGAATCTCCTCACCTCAGGTGTGGTCAAAATAATATCCGCCTCTTGTATATTCCTTATGTTGTAGGTTTCATTGTCACCTGTCAACTCCAGGCAACTAATACCCCACGGATTAAACTTATGGCTCCAGTCCCGTAACTTCTCTTGTACTAAAGCCTTGGATGGGGATATGTAAACCTTTAAATAACACAAAGGACGTAGAAAGAGATAAAAATTATGAACTACAGAACAGAGTATGATCAACTTACTGGATAAAGCAGGGATGACAACAATCAGAAGAGTCTGCACAAACAGGAACCTTACTGTTTTAAGAGCCCCTTTAGCATGGAGAAACCTTCCTTCCTTGGAGATAGACTTGGAGAGAAGCCTCAAAATGCAAAGTTCAAAAAGCACAGTTTTACCACTTCCAGTTGGTGCTGAAACAACCATGTTTGTATCTGAATGGAAGCACAATGGAAAGCATTCACTCTGCAGCGAATTGAAGTACCTAAAATAAAAGAGATGGAAGCAACACAGGCATACTTCAGAAACATGAAAATCATAATCAATTAAGAGCGCCAAAAGATCATCATCGTGATCTATGACGATACATATGCAATAACATTAGGATCAAATAACACTGAAAGTTCTCCTCACGTATGCAAACTACGTTAGTAAACCTGCAAAACTACAGAAATCAGTAATTGAAAGACACAAAAAAGCAACGAGGATGCATAACACAGAGGATCGGAGATCAGCCAACACAATCATTATGAACAAAACAATAAACCTCAAGTTAAACAGTATCTCACCTGAAACTAAAAGCTGAACGGAAAGGTACAGGCAAATCTGAGACAGATTTTAACGTGTAGGTATCCATGACCAAGAGTAGTCAACGATCTGCACTTTACGCTTACACATTAAATAGCCAGTCTCTATGAAATCGATAAACTAGCAGAGAATCCATACACCAAGCATCAAATACAAAGCAGAACCCAATTTCTGAAAGCGATCACTTTAGAGAATTACTATGCACCAGAAAGTGGATCATATTCATCAGTATTGGCAAATCAATACGGGATCTGTTCCAGTCTCGACAAAGAAACTGGTTGAAATTTCATTTCCTCCCTAATCCAAACTTAGAATTGAAAGAGAACAGATGAGGAGGTTCACGAACTAGTAGAACTGGCAGTATTCTGCTGAAACTACATCCGATTCTAACGCTGAATGGCTCATACATTTCAGAATGTTAGGGTAGATTCAAATAAAAAAGAGATCAGAGATCAATTTCACCAGGATCCAGTTAAAATCAGTATCCAAACCTCAGAGCGAGAGCGAACGAGAGAGAGAAAGAGAAGCAAATTTGAACTTGGGCTGCATAAGAATGGACTCACTTTGGCGGGCAAGCCGAAAGCTGAAAAACAATGCGTCCAGGATCATTTTTTTTACTTGCACAAAGACCTCAACATTTATTCTAAACTAAATTATACCCACCATATACCTGGATTTATCGTGATGAAAATATATTTATTTTACATTTTGTATAAATTCATTAATTTAAACATTATTATTGGATTTGATATACATACGGAAATATAAACAGTATAAATTTAAACAATAGATTTATAAGTTGTAATGTAAATCAATAGTGTAATTTATTTATAATATATTTAAAATTGTAGAATATAAATTTTCAGAAAACGATCGCACGAATTGAGTCGTAATTTTTTTATTATTATTTTTCTTATCCGTACCTGTATAAATATTAAGGATTAAATTTAATCAATAACATGATTTCAGAATAAATATTAAGATATGAACATGATTTTGAAATTTTGAGAACTTATCTATGTTTGAATTTCTTGATTGACTTTAGTCGTAGATCTGTGTAGATGTGTGTGGAGCAGGACAGGTGAAGCGTTAACAAAACTGTTTGATATATTTAGAAAAAATAAGTACGAACAACATTGAAAAATATATAAAATAATACATCTTATCTAGTTTTTTAATACCGTTGATCATAATGGGTGTAATGACTGTTACGATCATGACTATTTCTTTGACGATCATTTGAGAAACAATTGAACGAAAATGCATAGCAAGTTCGTCCAACATGATTACTTTTACGAAATGTTTTCTGTATTTGAAATGTTGAAGTAAGATGAGTAAATTTTTTAGCAGAAATAACAAAACAGGTTATTGAAGTAATAATATAATACTTACATATTCAATAACAATGAGATTTCTATTTTTCATCAGAGGTTGGCATTAGCAAATTTGATCTTTGCATAGCAATGAGGAGTCCAACAACATCTACAACTTTCAAAATTCCAATAGATGAGTTTAGTATTAAAGAAATAGTATATTTGATTTATTGCAAACGTATTTACCCGATACAACTTCTTTGTTGCCAACCAATCCAACCAATTGTCGGTATGAACTCATCTGAATTTGTATTTCAGAACTGTATGAATTTAGTTTGTCACTTTCACAACAACCGTATTCTCTTTAAAAGATATGCGTATACTATTGTCGGTTAACTTATAGTTACCAACATTTGATAGTATTGTCAAATTTTTTAGGATAAATATATCTTCTTCCCTGATATATTGGTTGTATTTATTAACATCACAGAGATATACGTCCTTCGATAGTAGTTTCCTGCAATATATCATATACATGATGATGACGATATTCATATAATGTGGAATACGTAAATACTTAACATAATTTACTATTTCACCGAGGAGTAAAAAACTAAGACCAAGCAAACGATTGTCAATGAATATGTTTCGTCTCCACCAAGTCCTTAAAAGGCGGCCTAAAAGGCGTTTTTCCTGATCATGCGATGTAATAGATCCATGATATGGTACACTGTGAATGTGTATCACGTATCTTGAGCTTTGAGCTAAATCATGTAAAGTAAGAAATACATAATAACATCAGCGAGCGGAAAACAACAGGCGGTTGTAAGCAAAAGTTAATAAATCTTGTTAAAAATGGTGATGTAATATATAATATCTATGGTCATTTGTAAACACGTAAGTCAATAACATGTCAAAGTGCAGTGCATTAAATATTATCCGGTATAGTTTTGGTAATACATGATATGTTATTTGGTGTGAGTTCAACTAATATAAATGTTTTGAATGACATTGATTTTTTTAATTATGTAAGGAGGTATATTGACACTTACCTCAAGATTTATGTAGACCCTTGAAGATTTCTCTGTAAACAATGTTTAGTTTGTACTTGTCCAAAGCAATTGACACGGTCAATGATCCTCAACCCAATAGCTAAAGTCACGCGTGAAAAGTCTACGTATAATTGACCATGACTGAAGACTGATTTTGGTATATACAGTCTGATTTGTTTCAAGCTTTGTCCTTGATTTTTGTTTATAGCCATTGCATAACATAGTCTAACATGAAATTATCTTCTTTGCAACATAAAAGGTAAGGTTGTATCAGTTGGGGATAAAATAATCTTTGGAATCAAGACTCTATTTCCAATATGCATGCCAGTGATAATTTCTGTCTCTAAAACTCTAGAAGCTAACTGAGTGACAATTAATCATGTTCCATTGCAAATGACTTCTTTTTGGTTGAGATTCACTAACTTCATGATAGGAGAACCAACCTTCAAACAAAGCTTGTGCCTTGGCAGACTAGAGCATTTAGAGAGTTAAGGTACTCGACGGGATACAATGATTTCCACTCGGTTGTAAGAGCACTATCAATTCCAATTGAATCAGAGCTTAAATATTCAAAAGTTTTTCTAGTAAATTTTAATAAAAATATCATTTGCTTCATCAACGTATTCATTTGTGGAGTTAGAACAGCTCGTTCCTTGAGATATCAAGGGTTCATGTACAGTTGGCCAAAGCATGGATACGTTGCTTCGAAGATTGAATTTAAAGAATTATTTGTATTCTCGAGCATTAATTTCTTGTCGATCAATATGTTGTCTCCTTCTAACAAATCGTTCATAATAATTCGCATACTATGTGATGTGCCATCTCCAACATTCAACAAGCATTTTGCTTTTGCTCTTGATTTCGTAGTCGCATATTGTGTTTTAAAGTATATATACGAAACGATTCCCATTGGAATGAACGATTTATTGTTGACATAATTATTTTGGCACGACCTCTACGTGTGACCGGTAATATCTGCCGGAAATCAACACCTAATAGAACAGTTTTCGTGTTAGGTTAAAGAAATTACCGGTAATATCTCTGAATGTTAATTGCTTTAGATAACATTACCTGTAGACAACATCAAGATTGTCGAGCTTTGCTTTGCACCGTACGAGCTTTACCTTTTACTCCTTCATCTGTGTTGACGGGTTGTTGCATCGTCCTTAGTGCATTACATTTAGAGATAATCTCAATACATCTGAATTCCTTTGCCTGGTGATAAATTGATTTACTTACAATTCACTAATATCGTTCCACATCCTTGTAGTCAACTTTGCTTCATGGGTCGATTAATTGCAATATTTACAAACACTTCGCCCCTTCCTCAAAGAATGGAATGTTCTGTGTTTGAAAGGAGTGAATGTTATCCGCATCAATGCAAACTACAAGCTGACTAATTTGTACGTTTCAATCCGCTTAACTTTATCGACGAAATTGTCAAATGTTTTAGAAAAAGTTGTTACCATTCCACACCATGTTTTTCAGGTTGACTTCTTATGCGGAGATGACATATTTGGCCAATAAAAACCTCTCTCTACCAGATAGTTTGCACCTTCAAATCCCGAGTCCTACCTCTTTCTTTTTTCCCCTTTCGTGGACAACATTCTGATTCTTTCGTGCTCTTTAGATATTATTGGTCGAGTGGCAGCTTTCAAGGATTCACTCAATAAAAACATGTCATCCACCTCCCATATTTCCCTTCAGCTACAACTGTCTGGATTGGTGTTCAAAACGTTTTATTTTATCTTATTTGTTAATCTTTTGACTAACCTAACACTTTTATTCATTGACAACAATATTTATTTACATTTGACTACTAAATTTCTAATGATATTAGAATTGCTAGATAATGATTAAAAATATATAATAATATTCTCTAGAATTCTAAAGATGATAATGTAACTTTCCAAATGATTTTGAATTTTTTTTCATAAAATATCAATAAAAAATTAAAGTATCCAATAAATTAAAAAATAATGTATATTTATTCTTACGAATTTTGTGTTCTTTTAGTATCAGTCATAATGTATCAGATTCTTTATATTTCAAAATCGAATGTTCTTATTATATTGTAGTATTTAACTAAATATTGAATAAACTATTTTGATTTAACTTATATTTGACGTCATTTATGTGAAGAAATTCAAAATAGCCGAAATTCGAATTTCATATGAAAAATAAAAACATAAAAAGCAACCTATCAAATTCCTCTAATTAAAAAAAAAACATAGTTGATACTCTTGAAAAAAAAACATAGTCGATACTCTTGAACTTATATGTTCAAATCGCAGAAGCGCGTTCTTTTTTAAATCTGTGGGCCTTATCTTTAATTTTTGACCCAGACCAAGGAAGGGTTTGAAACCCTAATTTCCCTTCTGGTATTCTTCTAAAAACGCCTCTCTTCTTTTGCAGACACAGAAACAACCTCCTTCCTCTGCTTCTTCTTCTCTCTGCACGCCGTCGAGCTGAACGCCGTCGGGATGACTGTCGTCGTGATTTCCTCTGTGTCGCTCGAGCTGGCCGCCACCGAGCTTGTCTCCACGCCTGCCGACTCTGTTGCAGCTTCCTCCTTGCAGATCGATGCCGCCTCCATGCTGATCTCCTCTGTGTTTTCCGGTTGCTGGTCCTTCGATCTGGCCCCTGGGTAACTCTTCTTAATCGCCAACGGACTCACCGCTGCAACTCTGGTCGCCATCGCCTCTTAGCCGGTCATTGCACCTTAGCCGTCTGTTGTACCGAAGAACGGCAGATGCTTCAGTCTCTGGCGGCCGCGGCCGTGTAACCACCGTAGCCTACTCTGATGAGGGAATTATCTCCGTTGCTGGAGGATTCGCATTCTTCTAGAAGCATCCGCGCAACGTGGTAGCGGTTTCGCGCCACATCATCGCCACCGCTGCCGTGGGCCCAGACGGATTCGAGGGAGGAAGAGAGAGAGTGACGATGCCAGGATGACGGAGGAAGAGAGAGCGAAAAAGAAGACGTCAGGATGATGGAGGAAGAGTGTGTGCATAGCGAGCTGTCGGGGTTGAAGGTCGATTTAAGCGCGCGTTTGATGCAGGGATTCAACGAATCTGGAAGAGAGATACCATGAATTCGATATTAGCATTAAAATTAAGTTGCATTAGGGTTTTTTTTTTCTCTGTTGCGGAAAACCTCCTATTTTTATTGATTACTGGAAAAAGATTCCGCGCCGCGAATCGCGCGAGATGATCTATATAGTTTTCTCTACAAATGTTTTTATTGAATCATGGGCGAAGTTCGCTAAAATTTAATTCTAGTATAAAACTGTTTTTTTGAGTGGAATATGAAGGATTAGTGGAGAGAAAAAGAGTTGTGATATCTAATGACACAAAAAACGATAGATAATGGTGGATTTAAAACCGAAACCATTAAAGCATTTAAGATTTTAAATCTGGTTCAACAGTTTACAAACATTAGAAGTACTAAATTCAAACTATTATGGTGGAACAACTAAAGTCAAATCTCGTATATCTTTGCAAAAAATATGGTTCAACATTTCTTACAATGCTATATTTCTCACCCGCTACAATCCATACTTTCTTATGTATCTTACCACGGATACGGTAGAGACGTTTTATGCCATCGATACATATGGCTGCACATAGACCATTTCCAAGCATACGGAGAACTTGGGCGTATTCCTACCCATCTTCCTTGAACACAAGCTCACGCGAAAACAACTCTAAACCAAAAGAGATGGTATCTAAGCCCAAATAAGATACCATGGAAACAAATCCTTTTATCCCTGATACAAGAGGAAAATGAAGGAAACATGCATTAGGGGAAGTGAAAGCAAATATAAAAAACGTATCTTGTAGCTTTAAATTTTCTTTTGTACACTGCTCAGACCATGTCAATGATGTAAATTTTATTCAGCGCTAGGAAAAAGTAAAGAACTGAAAGAAAACACTAAAGAGGCTTTGGACAAAACATGTTGCTACGTATCAGCTCAAGCAGGTTAGATTCAAATTGCTCACTCCCGACCTGTGTGATGCTTCTAAAGCCAAACCAGTTTCAATAAATAACCTTTATTGTAATCCACTAAGGTAAGGAGTGAAACCACATAATCAATTCATAAAGATAATTTTGACGACAGAACATAGATACACACATCTAGGGATTAAGAAAACGTTCAAGCAATCACCCACGAGGACCAACAGTATTAACCATCGGAAATGAGACCAGAAACCGGATCAAACAACGACTGATTTAAACATATTTCAGACATATTTCACAACAATTGCAGTCATGTTTCACAACAGTTGCAGAGGTAACTGGATTTTCACACAAATTAGCCAGACTTCCATAAAGATACTGAAATGTCAGACATGTTTTACAACAGTTGCAATCAAAATGGCCACACAAATAGTTAATTTTCATGCTTTTAACGTATCAGACTCAAAGAAAAATTCAATGATTCAGACACTACTACGATTCACATGGTTGTTTATACGTACAAAATTTAAGACAAAGCTCCAGGAATCTCATAGGTAAGAACCATTTGATTCAAAGATCATCGCTATTTAGGGTTTTTGAGAAATGATCTGAAAATGATATAACACACGAGTTCGTGCATAAAGATCTACAAAACACGGTGAGCCTATGAACAAATTCACAATTTCGATCAAAAAACGAAACAAATTCAAAGAAAAATGATCATGAATAAATGTCATCAAATGAAGCAAGATGAAAGAGAGGAAAACGAAGAGTAGGTATAGAAGAACACTTTTTACTTGTGGGCGCTGAATTAGTGCTCCAGCTCTAGCAACATCTGAGAAGAAGACGATGGTGGTTTGGCCATTACTTCCGGCAATCCACCGTATATTCCTCTGAGATCCACCAAACACTCTTATTTTCTGACGCTGTCTTGCTTAAGATTCTGGAGAAGCTTCCAAATTCCCAAAAAAACACTGTTTCACTGGTCTGCAAGAGGTGGATGAATCTTCAGGGCCAGATTGTAAGGACGATTAAAGTTTTGGATTGGGACTTCCTCCTATCTAGGAGGCTCATTGAGCAGAGGGGGTAGTAATTTGCGCAAACTTGTAGTGATTAATGCTACTGAATTGGGATTTTTACCTATCACCACAAAAAAGTGTCTTTAATCCTCCTCCCTCATAAGTTGCGGCTTGTCCTTCAGATTTTGCCTCCGCCTTTACATCTTCTGCCTCCACTTTCTTGTCCTCAGCCTTACCTCCTTCTCCCTCTGTTGCAGAGACAAAATACAAAGGAGAATTACATCATAGTAAGCATTTCAACAAAGTGAGATTGCAGTCGAGCAGCTTAAACTCATACGAAACATGATTTGAGATGCTTTTGACCCTCCAAATACCATCCTTCCTTCCCACAATCATATGACAACATTTAAAAACATACGTCTCCAAGGACCTTATCTTCACCATCATTGTTCTCAAAGTCATCCATTCCACCCAGTCCACCTAAGTCTTCAATGCCACCCATTCCATCGATTCCACCTAAACCTTCCATTCCACCGAGTTCGCCCATTCCACCGCCACCAAAACTCTGGACGATGCAACACCCGCGATGTTAATCTCTTAGATTAATATATAAAGACAAAAGTAAATCAGATAGGCAAGTTTTCCCCATGGACCACCAAACAGAACTGGAGGAAAAGTAAGCATTGTAAAAACAATTTAAATGGGTACACAAAGCTCACACGTTTAGTTGATATGATATTATGAAAACCTGTGAGGAGATGGTATGCAAACCTTAATCATATTATGCAAAACTGAGAGGAGATGGTTTCTTGCGACGACCTTGTAGTTCCTGTAGAGGATGGAGATTTGATAAATGATGTCGTTGCAGCACCGACGAAGGAGGAGGGCTACCTCACCCTCAACACGAAACCCATCTTCTGCCTCTTCTCCCCCACTCCGATCAAATGAAATTTCCATGCGACACAAAAAAGGATTGGAGAACGGTGTGAGTGAGGAGGTTATTCGGTGGCCTGGGGAGTGGAGAGAACAAACGAAATACGGTGGGTGGAAAGAGATAAAAGCAAAATCAAGGTATTAACGTGAAGAAAATGTTGGGGAAACCTGAGAAGAGATGATTTTTTGCGCTGGCCTTATAGTCCCTGTGGAGGATGGAGATTCCGATAAACGATGCCGTTGCAGTACCGATGAAGGAGGACGGCGACCTCACCCTCAACACGAACCCCATCTCTGCGCCTTCTCCCCCACTCCGATCAAATGAAATTCCCCTACGATCAGTTGCAAATGAAATTTCCTAGCGACACAAAAAAGGATGGGAGGACGGCGTGAGTGAGGAGATTAATCGGTGGACTGGGAGTGGGGAAGAACAAACGACATGCATTGGGTTCAAAGAGGT
Organism: Gynandropsis gynandra; assembly: GCA_036759665.1. Classification (NCBI taxonomy): domain Eukaryota; kingdom Viridiplantae; phylum Streptophyta; class Magnoliopsida; order Brassicales; family Cleomaceae; genus Gynandropsis; species Gynandropsis gynandra. Next base: position 21,433,944 of record CM071865.1, read on the forward strand.
TAAATCAAAATCAAGGTATTAACGTGCATGAAAAAAATATATAAATTTTGAAAGAAAGTTATGCTGATGTGAAGGGCTGTGAGGCTTGCAAATGCAAGAACTTATATATATATGATTTGAATGCTCCGAAACTATGATACCCGTGTATTGCACGGTTTGTGATAATTACACGGTTTTGTGATAATTACATTGTATTGTATGTTTCTTAAACGTTATATATAATTCATTAAATATGTAACGTTCGATACAAATGCAAAAATTCTAATTTTCAATGCAAAATTTAAACAATAGATTTATAACATGTAATGTAAATTAACAATGCTATTTATTTATAATATCATTGAAATTTTAAAATGTAATCTGTTGGAGGTAATGATTGCACTGGAGATTTTCGCATAATTGTTTTCTGCATAATTTTTTACGACTAAATTTAATTTATAACATGATTCAAAAACAATTATTGAGGTATGAATATAATTTGAAAATCTTTAAAACTAACTTATGTTTGAATTTGTTGATTGTATTTAGATTTTGATTGGTGTAAATATTTGTAGAGCATGACGGTCGAAGTTTTAACAATCATGATTGATACATTTATAAACGATAATTGCGCAACAACATGAACAAAAAAACATATATTAATTAATATAAGTGTTATTTTTTAATATCGTTTATCAAAATCTAGATGATACTCGCACATTGTGGGTTTTTGTGATAATTAAACTGTATTTTTATTAAATGTTGTATATAATTCATTATTTTGTTATGCCTTATATATATATATATATATATATATATATATATGAGCCAAACATCGTTTTGTGATAACGAAAGTTTGGAATTTATAATTATTTTAAATGGCATTTTTTATAAATTTATATTTTATGTTTTAAAATTTTAATTTCTTTCTAAATGTTTTGGAACGAAACTATTTTAAAAACTTAATTACCTGAATTTTTAAAACTTAAATTGCTTTAATTAATATTTAAAATTATAAAAGAACAAAATTAATTATAATTTCAATTTAGAATTTTTTCAATCTAACCAAATATAGGTATAATTTCATCATAACCATATTATGTAAAACAATTATTTAAAAACGAAAAACCAAATTAGATGGAGATAAAATTAATCTTAATATCATAAATTATTTCAAAAAAAAAATGGAAAATTAACCTTTCGAGCATATATATATATAATATATTTATCTTTAATTTTGAAAGATAATAAAATATAATGTGAAACAATATAATTAATGTAAAATAAAAATGGGAAAAATATACAACCACCGTATTTTATCATTATTTTCATGTGCAGATAAGTATATAATCAATAAATAAAAATCCAAAACATATAAATATAATCTTAAACTACTATAAAAATATAAAAAATTAGTAAAATATATTTAAAAAATAAATGAATAAATAAATAAATATGCAAATTAGAATGATTACAAAAACACAAATGACATTGCTAATAACTAAGATTACAATTTATTATATAACTTTTTTAAACAAATCGTTTTTCTACAATTAAATAAATCGCAAATAGGAAATACGAAGCCAAAGGAATATCTGAGAGACAAACGCAATGCAAGCGGGTATGGACAAGAAGTGACATGCGTATATTAAGAAACTCGAAAAGGGCATCTCCCGGCTCTAAAAATCTAATGTGTCGACCTAAACAAAAAATTTCGAGCTGGAAAACGGGGTCGGGCTGCCTCCAGCAACCCAAGGTGTCTTTTACCTCAACAAGATGAATGAGTTGTGAAAAATCAAGTAATTCGGTGCTTCATACGCAAAGTTATGGTATTTCAAAGCTCGCCATACAATTCAATGTAATCCTCTAATCACGGCGAAAACCAAAACAAAAAGTGGAAAAGGGATACAACACGAGTATGCAAAGAGGATATAGGAAGTAAAAGGAATATCCGAGAGACAAAAACAACGCAAGCGGCGTATTGACAAGAAGTGACATTCGTATCCTAAGAAACTCTAAAAGGCCATCTCCCGGCTCTAAAAATCAAACGTATCGATCTTAATAAAACATTTTGACTTCGAAAACGGGGTCGGGCTGCCTCCAGCAACCAAGGCGTCCTCTATCTGGAACAGATGAATGAGTTGTGAAAAAATCAAGTAATTCGGTGCTTAGTACGCAAATTTATGGCATTTCAAATCTCGTCGTACAATTCAACGTCTTAATGATCTAATCACGACGAAAACAAAAACTAAAAGCGGAAAAGGGGTGCAACACGAGTCGCAAATAGGAAATAGAAAGAAAAAGGAATATTCGAGAGACAAACGCAACATAAGGGGCGTATTGACAAGAAGTGACATGTGTATCCTAAAATACTCGAAAATGGCATCTTCCGGCTCTAAAAATCCAACGTATAGACCTAAATAAAATATTTTGAGCTCGAAAATGGGATCGAGTTGCCTTCAGCAACCGAGGCATCCTTTCTCTCGATAGGATGAATGAGATGTGAAAACATCAAGTAATTCGGTGCTTCATACGCAAAGTTATGGTATTTCAAAGCCCGTCGTACAATTCAATATTGTAATCGTCTAATCACGACGAAAACAAAAACAAAAAGTGCAACACGAGTTCGAAAATAGGAATTAGGAAGCAAAAGAAATATCCGAGAGACAAACGCAACACAAGCGATGTATTGACAAGATGTGACATGCGTATCCTAAGAAACTCGAAAAGGGCATCTCTCAATTCTAAAAGTCAAACTTATTGACCTAAATAGAAGATTTTGAGCTAAAAAAAGAGGTCGGACTGCCTCCTACCACATGGAGTATCTTTTATCTCGATAAGATGAATGAGTTGTGAAAAAATCAAGTAATTCGGTGCTTCATACGCAAAATTATGGTATTTCAATGCTCGTCGTACAATTCAATGTTGTAATCCTCTAAGCACGGCGAAAACCAAAACAAAAAGTTGAAAAGGGGTACAACACTAGTACAAAAAGAGGAAATAGGAAGGAAAAGGAATATCCGATAGAAAAACGCAACGCAAGCGGCGTATTGAGAAGAAGTGACATGTGTATCCTATGACTCGAAAAGGGCATCTCTCAGATCTAAAAATCAAACGTATCGACCTAAATAAAAGATTTTGAGCTCGAAAATGGGGTCGGGTTGCCTCCAGCAAGACGAGGCGTCCTTTATCTGGAAAAGATAAATCAGATGTGAAAAAAATCAAGTAATTCGGTGCTTCATATACAAAGTTATGGTATTTCAAAGCTCGTCGTACAATTCAATGTTGTAATCATCTAATCACGTCGAAAACAAAAACAAAAAGCGCTAAAGGGTGCAACACGAGTACACAAACAAGAAACAATAAGCAAAAGGAATATGCGAGATACAAACACAATGCAAGCGGTGTATTGACAAGAAGTTACATGCGTATCCTAAGAAACTCGAAAAGGACATCTCTTGGGTCTAAAAATCCAACGTATTGACCTAAATAAAAGATTTTGAGCTCGAAAATCTTGACCTAACGTATTGACCGAAATATAAAAAAAATTTGACTCAAGAAAAAGAAAATTAAATAAAAATACGAAAGACAAGTAAGACTGTGAAAAGGACTATGTCCTATCCAAAAGTATCCTAACTCTAAAGCCGTAATCAATTCCCCGATAACGGTGCCAAAAACTTGATGTGGTTAATCTCAAGTAATAAAATACCTAGACCAACGCTTCTGCAAGAATACGGATCGTATAGTACTAGGGTCGAACTCAAGGAATTGATGCAACTCTAATGCTAGTAAACTGATGAATGGGACGGTAAAATCAATGAGGGTTCGGAATGCAAATAAAACTAAACTAACTAATTAACGGTTTAAAATCAATTAAGTAAACACCATAGGTTTCGAGAGATGCACGATGATGCAATGAAGTTCTAACATGATCATTGGTTTCAAGCTCTAATATAGGAACTGATTGGCGTAGACTTGTCCACCACCTAGCATGCGTACTACCAATCTTTCGATTGCGTAATCTCACTCACTAGACGCATTAATACTGCTATCCTAATCCCTAGATTTAATCAACCAACCTGGCGTAGATTCAAATTTTATTAAATCCTAAATCATGGCTAAATTCCAAAGTCTAATCCGCTGGCGTAGATTCATTAGACTTATACAATCATTCAATCTAGTGGCGTACAAGAACGAAATCTTTAAAAACAACCAATCATTCTGAAAAACAATCAAATACCAAAATCATTCATTCAAGTGATGTACAAGAACGAAAGCATTAAAAACCACCAAGCATTAAGAATAATACTTCATTACATATCGGCAAAGCTCTCTAACCTATGGCTATGGACCTACTCGGACATGAACTTAGAAAACGAAACTCAAAAGAAAACTATCTTCAACATGGATAAAGCACGAGATTACTCCATATTCTAGTATCGATGTCTTCAACAGCTCCTCAGCGATCCGGCTTCGTCGCTCTGTCCTTGTCTTTGTGTGTGTTTTGCTCTCTCTCTCCTCTCTTTGCTCTATTACGTTTGTGTCTCTCTGTTTTCTGTCCGAATTGTGCCAAATGAAGCTCTCTGTTTTTACCCCCTTTCTTCCTTTTCCTTTCCTCTCTTCTTTCCTCTTTGGTCGTCCTTTTTCCTTCCTCTCCAATGGCTGGAATTTCCTCTTTCTTACAGTAACTGCAATTTTCCTTTTTCGAGTGTTTCCATCTCTTTTTTTTTCCATTCTTTTCTAAATGGTCAACGTTTCCTCTTTATTTTCCGCTGATTTGGCTCCCATTCCTCTTCTCTAACCATATCTCCTTTTTATTTAGGTGGCCAACACTTTCCTTTTCTTGTTTTGTCGACTTTCCTTTTCTGGCTATTACAGGTGGCGGACGCGACCCGCACGGGCTGGTGAGTACCCCACGCGGGCTGAGCATGAGGATGGCTGTCTGCTTGGGCTAAGGGTGAGCCCAAATGATGTCATGTTTGCTGGAACAATGAGCCCGCATGGGCTAAGGTAGACACCCCGCACGGGTTGGATGGTGAATGGTGATCCGCAAAGGCTGAGGGTGAGCCCGAGTCGTGCTAAAAGTTCTGGACATGAAGCTCGTGCAGGCTAAGGAATCCATCCCGCGTGGGTTGCTTCTTCTTTGATGTGGAACAGTCATGTTTTGCGGCATTCGCTCATGTTTTATGATGTGTTATCAGAGTTAAATAAAATAACCTAAACTACCCGCAAGTGCACGACACGTGTGTAGTATTTTAGGTGTTGATCCCACAGAGACTACGCAACACTATCTAAACTCGAACTAGGAATCAAACTTGCTAACGAACGAATATGGATGAAGAATGAAATACTGAAAGTAAATAAAAGACTTGGGTTCTAACGATAAGACAAACGTCCTAGGAACACGTGATCTAGACAAGTTGCCCCCTACTTTCGTGGCTGACACCTTGAACTAAACCCATAGGCTCTATGATTCATCCGTTCACCCTCAACCGTTGCTACCTTACTTTCGTGGCCTAACCTCGATTGTTCTAAAACTGATCTTCTAGGACTAGAATTCTCCTTTTGGTCCTTCTCCTAATCCCTAACACATGCATCTACGTGGCCTTTGTAAACACAAGTCAATCAAGCGCTCAGATAGAGAATAGATGAACTAAAATGGGAAGATGCATTCAAAATAGATCAAAAGTGGTTCCGGGATAGTCAAGGGCTAATCCCTTCTCCTAGAACAAACAAAATACTCGCTCATGCGTCTGTAAACAAACATAAACAAAGTAGAAAGTCTAAGGAACATGAAAACCAAACAAAATCGAAGTGTTGGTGCTTGATCTCCAATGCTCCTCCTTGTCTCCTCGCAAGAATCTCCAAAATCACGAACTGAATGAATGTCCAATGTAAGCTTACTCCAATGACGTCTTCTGCCTCCTTTTATGCACTTTAAGTCGGTCTAGATGTTGCCTAAATTTCCCCACCGAATTCCCTTTGTTTTAAGTTAATTTTACTTAACTTAATAGGCAGTTACGGGCCGGGACCCGCTCGGGCGATCATTGTGCCCGCTCGGGTGCGGCTAGGGCAAGTCGCGCGAATGCATGGGTCGTGGGTGATGCCCGATCGGGCATGGTGTGTGCCCGGTCGGGTGCAAGGCATATGGTCGGGCATATTCATGCCCGAGTCGTGCATGAATTGTGCATAAAATCAGCCGTAGCTTTTGCCCGATCGTGCAAGAGTTGTGCCCGACCGGGTGGAGGCTTTCCATGCTCAATCTCGTCCCGTTTGTCCAGTGATGATCCTCGAAGTTGTTCCTTAGCTCCGTGCATGTCCTTTTAGCTCCAAAATGATCCAAATAC
>CM071865.1:21458675-21499620 GCA_036759665.1 Gynandropsis gynandra
TGCCCGAGTCGTGCAAAGCTACGGGGATGATTGGTAGCAATTAGCCCGACCGGGCACTCCAATCCACCCGAGCGTGCATGACTTGAGGTGTTGTTTCCGCTCCTTTCGCTCGGTGTTTGAGTGCTCACTTCCATCCTTGGCCTTGCACAAGTTGAACCTTGTCACTCAACTACGTTTCTGGGGTTAAATTTCCATAATTTCTCGTGTTTCTCTTCATGTCCTCGTTTCCTACACAAAACACGAAATGTAGATGAAGTCCTCGAATAAACTCGATAAATGAATGAAATCTAATAAATCTACCTAAAACTAGACCTAAGAATGATATAAAAACTACTACGGATTACGTGTTATCAACTCCGCTAAGGTTACGAGACCTTATGAGTGTGCCAATTGGCAACCTGGGTCTAAGTAGAAGGTTGTATTCTTCAATTCCGACGTCCTAGAAACCGAGTGCGAATTTTCAAGTACAAAATGTGTGGAAACAGAAAAAAAAAGAGAAGAAGAAAAAGAGAACCAAAAAAGAAGGAAAATAATTGTCTTAAGAATGGTATCGAACTATTTGTGCATTAGAATAGGTATGGAGATTGCTTGGATGTTGTCTAGGGGTTAGTGAAATGAACTCAGGATATGTGTAGGATTGCACGGTTAGTGGCTTTCGCGCCGCACCGGAGCGGGTCACTTATCCAGCCCGCGCGGGTCGCATGCATCACCTGCAACTCCAAATAAGTTAATTCTTCTTAAAAAATGGGAGTTTTTGGGGGACTTATACAATAAGGAAAACGACTTTAGAGAAGAGGAATAAGTCATATTTCGCTGGAGAAAGTAATGGAAATGTCACCCAACTTATTCAAGAATGGAAAACTCAATAAAAGGAAAGAAAAGGGTGGCTGCTGCGAGAAACGAAAAGGGGGAGAGCTTCAGGGACGGATACACAAAGAAAGAAGGAGAGAAATAGAGCAGAGGTAGAGAGAGAGAAGAGGAGAATACACACGCGAGGGCAAGGACGGAGCGACGAAGCCGGAACGCAGAGGAGCTGTTGAAGACGTCGATAATAGAATAGGGAGGAATCTCATTCGTTATCCATGTTGAATATAGTTATCTTTTGTGTTTCGTTTTCTAAGTTCATGTCCGAGTAGGTCCATAGCCATAGGTTAGAGAGCTTTGTCGATATGTAACGAACTCTTGTTCTTAATGCTTGGTGATTCTTAATGCTTTTTTTCTTGAACGCCATTTGAATGAATGATTTTGGTATTTGATCGTTTTCAGATTGATTGGTTGTTTTTAATGCTTTCGTTCTTGTACGCCACTCGAATGAATGAAGTTTAATGAATCTACGCCAGGGAATTAGACTTTGGAACTTAACAATGATTTAGGATTTAATCGGTTTAGAATCTACGCCAGGTCGATCGATTGAATCTAGGGATTAGGATAGCAATCTTAATGCGTTTAGTGGGTGAGATTATGCAATCGGAATATTGGTAGTACGCACGCTAGGTAGTGGACAAGTCTACCCCAGTCAGTTCCTAAATTAGAGCTTGAATTCCCTGAAATCGTGATAATATCTAAGACCGATGATCGTGTTAGAACTTCATTGTATCATCGTGCATCTCTCGAAACCTATGGTGTTTAGTCATTGAGTTTATCCCGTTAATTAGTTTAGTTTAGTTTCATTCAAATTCCCATCACTTATCGCTTTCACACGTCTTATTCATTAGTTTACTAGCTTTAGAGTTGCATCGAGTCCTCATGTTCGACGCCGGTACCATACGATCCGTATTCTTGCAGAAGCGTTAGTCTAGATAAATTATTACTTGAGATTAACCACATCAATATGTGAAAAAATCATGTAATTCGGAGCTTCGTATGCAAAGTTATGGTATTTCAAAGCCCGTCGTACAATTCATTCTTGTAGTCGTCTAATCACGTGAAAACAAAAATAAAAAGCAAAAAAGGGGTGCAACACAAGAGACAAACGCAAATAGTAAATAGGAATCAAAAGGAATATTCGAGAGACAAACGCAATGCAAGCGGCATATAGAAAAAAAAATTACATTCGTATTTTGAGAAACTCGACAAGGGCAGCTCCCAGCTCTAAAAATCCAACGTATCGATCTAAATATAGGATTTTGAGCTCGAAAACGGGGTCGGGATGTCTTCAGCATCTCGAGGCATCGTTTATCTCGAAAAGAGGAATAAAATGTGAAAACAATCATGTAATTCGGAGCTTCGTATGCAAAGTTAGGGTATTTCAAAGCCTGTCGTACAATTCATTGTTGTAGTCGTCTAATCACGTGAAAAAAAACAAAAATTGGAAAAGGGGTGCAACACGAGAGACAAATGCAAATAGGAACCAGGAAGCAAAAGGAATATCTGAGAGACAAACGCAACGCGAGCGGCATATTGATAAGAAATGACATTTGTATCCTAAGAAACTCGAAAAGAGCATCTCCCGGCTCTAAAAATCAACCGTATCGTCCTAAAATAAGGATTTTGAGCTCGAAAACGGGGTCTGGCTGCCTTCAACAACCCGCAGCATCGTTTATCTCGAAACGAGGGATAATATGTGAAACAAATCATGTAATTCGGAGCTTCATATGCAAAGTTATGTTATTTCAAAGCACGTCGTACAATTCATTGTTGTAGTCGTCTAATCACGTAAAAAGAAAAACAAAAAGCAGAAAAGGGGTGCAACACGAGAGACAAACGCAAATAAGTAATAGGAAGCAAAAGGAATATCCGAGAGACAAACGCAACGCAAGCAGCGTATTGACAAGAAATGACAGTCGTATCCTAAGAAACTCGAAAAGGGCATCTCACAGCTCTAAAAATCCAATGGATCGACCTAAATAAAGGATTTTGAGCTCGGAAACAGGGTCCGGCTGCCTTCAGCATCTCGATGCATTGTTTATCTCGAAAATAGGAATAACATGTGAAACAAATCATGTAATTCGAAGCTTCGTACACAAAGTTCTGGTATTTCAAAGCTCGCCGTACAATTCATTGTTGTAGTCGTCTAATCACGTGAAAACAAAAACAAAAAGCGGAAAAGGGGTGCAAGACGAGAGATAAACGGAAATAGGAAGGAAAACCTCCAAATAGGAAGGAAGAGAATGCTCTCTAGGGTGATGCCTAGGGTGATTTCCGGCGAGTTCTCCGGCGACCGTTGTCGTAGCATAGTACGGGTGATCTGCGTATTATCCCGTGTATGCTCACGACACTGGATGTATTTTAAATCGTTTTCTCATCCCCTCATGGGACACATGCAATAAAATTTACTTCCAACCAAAAAAAACGGAAATAGGAAATAGGAAGCAAAATGAATATCCGAGAGACAAACGAAATGCAAGCAGCATATTGACAAGAAATGACAATTGTATCCTAAGAAACTCGAAAAGGGCATCTCCCGGCTTTAAAAATCCAACTTATCGGCCTAAATAATTGATTTTCAGCACGAAAACGGGGATGGGATTCCTTCAGCGACCCACGGCACCGTTTATCTCGAAAAGAGGAATAAAATATGAAAAAATCATGTAATTCAGATGTTCCTACGCAAAATTATGGTATTTCAAACCCCGTCGTACAATTCATTGTTGTAGTCGTCTAATCATGTGAAAACAAAAACAAAAAGCAGAAAAGGGGTGCAACACGAGAGACAAACGCAACGCAAGCGGCGTATTGACAAAAAATGACATTCGTATCCTAAGAAACTCTAAAAAAGGGCATCTCCCGGCTCTAAATATCCAACGTATCGACCTAAATAAAGGATTTTGAGCTTGAAACCGGGGTCGGGTTGTCTTTAGCAACCCGCGGCATCGTTTATCTTGAAAAGTGGAATAAAATGTAAAAAAAAATCATTTAATTCGAAGCTTCGTACGCAAAGTTATGGTATTTCAAAGCCCGTCGTACAATTCATCGTTGTAGTCGTCTAATCACGTGAAAACAAAAACAAAAAGCAGAAAAGGGGTGCAACACGAGAGACAAACGCAAATAGGAAATAGGAAGCAAAAGGAATATCCGAGAGACAAACGCAACGCAAGCGGCGTATTGACAAGAAATGACATTCGCATCCTAAGAAACTCAAAAAGGGCATCTCCTGACTCTAAAAATCTAACGTATCGACCTAAATAAAGGATTTTGAGCTTGAAAACGGGGTCCAGCTACCTTTAGCAACCTGCAGCATCGCTTATCTCGTAAAGAGGAATAAAATGTGAAAAAAATCATGTAATTCGGAGCTTCGTACGCAAATTTATTGTATTTCAAAGCCTGTCATACAATTCATTGTTGTAGTCATCAAATCACGTGAAAACAAAAACAAAAGGCGGAAAAAGGGTGCAACACGAAAGACAAATGCAAATAGGAAATAGGAAAAAAAAGGAATACTCGAGAGACAAACGCAACGCAAGCGGCGTATTAACAAGAAATGACATTCGTGTTCTAAGAAACTCAAAAAGGGCATCTCTACGCTCTAAAAATCAACCGTATCGACCTAAATAAAGTATTTTGAGCTCAAAAACGGGGTTGGACTGCCTTCAGCATCCTGCGGCATCGTTTATCTCGAAAAGAGTAATAAATGTCAAAAATATAATGTGATTGGGAGATTTGTACGCAAAGTTATGGTATTTCAAATCCCGTCGTACCATACATTGTTATAGTCATCTAAACATGTTGAAAACAAAAAGCGCAAAAGGGGTGCAACACGAGACAAAACGCAAATCAGAAATAGAAAGCAAAAGGAATATACGAGAGACAAAGGCAACGCAAGCGGCATATTGACAAGAAATTACATTTGTATCCTATAAAACTCAAAAGGGCATCTCCCGGCTCTAAAAATCTAACATATCAAACTAAATAATGTATTTTTGCTCGAAAACGGGGTCGGGCTGCCTTCAGCATCCCAGGGCATCCTTTATCTCGAAAAGAGTAATAAAACGTAAAAAGAATCATGTAATTCAGAGCTTCGTATGCAAAGTTATGTTATTTCAAAACATGTCGTACAATTCATTGTTGTAGTCGTATAATCACGTGAAAACAAAAACAAAAATTGGATAAGGGGTGCAACACGAGAGACAAATGCAAATAGGAACTAGGAAGCAAAAGGAATATCCGAGAGACAAACGCAATGCGAGCGGCGTATTGACAAGAAATGACATTTGTATCCTAAGAAATTCGAAAAGAACATCTCCCGGCTCTAAAAATCCAATGTATCGACCTAAAATAAGGATTTAGAGCTCGAAAATGGGGTCTAACTGCCTTCAGCAACCCGCGGCATCGTTTATTTCGAAACGAGGAATAATATGTGAAAAAAATCATGTAATTCGGAGCTTCATATGAAAAGTTATGGTATTTCAAAGCACGTCGTACAATTCATCGTTGTAGTCGTCTATTCACGTGAAAACAAAAACAAAAACCGGAAAAGGGGTGCAACACGAGAGACAAACGCAAATAGGAAATAGGAAACAAAAGGAATATCCAAGAGACAAATGCAACGCAAGTGGCGTATTGACGAGAAATAACATTTGTATCCTAAGAAACTCGAAAAGGGCATCTCCCGGCTCTTAAAATCCAACGTATCGACCTATATAAATGATTTTGAGCTCAAAAACGGCGTCTGTAAGCCATTTGCAACCTACGACATCATTTATCTCATAAAGAGGAATAAAATGTGAAAAATATCATGTAATTCGGAGCTTCGAACGCAAAGTTATGGTATTCCAAAGCCCGTCGTACAATTCATTGTTGTAGTCGTCTAATCACGTGAAAACAGTAACAAAAAGCGGAAAAGAGGTCCAACACGAGAGACAAACAAAAATAGGAAATAGGAAGCAAAAAGAATATCCGAGAGACAAACGCAACGCAAGCGGCGCATTGACAAGAAATGACATTCGTATCCTAAGAAACTCGAAAAGGGCATCTCCCAGCTCTAAAAATCCAACGTATCGAATGAAATAAAGGATTTTAGCTCGAAAAGTGGGTCGGGCTTCCTTCAGCATCCCGCAGCATCGTTTATCTTGAAAAGACGAATAAAAAGTAAAAAGAATCATGTAATTCGGAGCTTCGTACGCAAAGTTAAGGTATTTCAAACCCCGTCATATAATTCATTGTTGTAGTCATCTAATCACGTGAAAACAAAAAACAAAAAGCGGAAAAGGGGTGCAACACGAGAAACAAACGCAAATAGGAAATAGGAAGCAAAAGGAATATCCGAGAGACAAACGCAACGCAAGCGGCGCATTGACAAGAAATGACACTCGTATCCTAAGAAACTCGAAAGGGCATCTCCCCACTCTAAAAATCCAACGTATCGAACGAAATAAAGGATTCTATCTCGAAAACTGGGTCGGGCTTCCTTCAGCATCCCGCAGCATCGTTTATCTCGATAAGAGGAATAAAACGTAAAAAGAATTATGTAATTCGGAGCTTCGTACGCAAAGTTAAGGTATTTCAAACCCCGTCATACAATTCATTGTTGTAGTCGTCTAATCACGTGAAAACAAAAACAAAAGGCGGAAAAGGGGTGCAACACGAGAAACAAACGCAGATAGGAAATGGGAAGCAAAAGGAATATCCGAGAGACAAACGCAATGCAAGCGGCGCATTGACAAGAAATGACATTCGTATCCTAAGAAACTCAAAAAGGGCATCTCCCGGCTCTAAAAATCCTACGTATCGAACGAAATAAAGGATTTTAGCTCGAAAACTGTCTTGGGCTGCCTTCAGTATCCCGCAGCATCGTTTATCTCGAAAAGAGGTATAAAACGTAAAAAGAATCATGTAATTCGGAGCTTTGTACGCAAAGTTATGGTATTTCAAACCCCGTTGTACAATTCAGTGTTGTAGTCGTCTAATAACGTGAAAACAAAACAAAAAGCGGAAAAGGGGTGCAACACAAGAGACAAATGCAAATAGGAAATAGGAAGCAAAAGGAATATCCGAGAGACAAACGTAACGCAAGCAGCGTATTGACGAGAAATAACATTTGTATCCTAAGAAACTCGAAAAGGGCATCTCCCAGCTCTAGAAATCCAATGTATCGATCTAAATAAATGATTTTGAGCTCGAAAACGGAGTCTGGCTGCCTTTAGCAACCTACAGCATCGTTTATCTCGTAAAGAGGAATAAAATGTGAACAATATTATGTAATTCGGAGCTTTGTACGCAAAGTTATGGTATTTCAAAGCACGTCGTACAATTTATTTTTGTAGTCGTCTAACCACGTGATAACAAAAACAAAAAACGGAAAAGGGTGCAACATGAGAGACAAATTGAAATAGGAAATAGGAAGCAAAAGGAATATCCGAGAGACAAACGCAATGCAAGAGGCGTATTGACAAGAAATGACATTCGTATCCTAAGAAACTCGAAAATGGCATCTCTCGGCTCTAAAAATCCAACCTATCGACCTAAATAAAAGATTTTTAGCTCGAAAACGGGGTCGGGCTGCCTTTAGCATCCCGCAGCATCATTTATCCCGAAAAGAGGAATAAAATCTGAAAACATCATGTATTTCGGAGCTTCATACGCAAAGTTATGGTATTCCAAAGTCGGTCGTACAATTCATTGTTGTAGTCGTCTAATCATTTAAGAAGAAAAACAAAAAGCGGAAAAGGGGTGAAACACGAGAGACAAACGCAAATAGGAAAAAGGAAGCAAAAGGAATATCCGAGAGACAAACGCAACGCAAGCAGCGTGTTGACAAGAAATGACATTCGTATCCTAAGAAACTAGAAAAGGGAATCTCCCGGCTCTAAAAATCCAACGTATCGATCTAAAAACGATTTTGAGCTCAAAAAAAAAGTTGGCGTACCTTCAGCAACCCGCGGCATTGTTTATCTCGAAAAGAGGAATAAAATGTGAATAACATCATGTAATTCGGAGCTTCGTATGCAAAGTTATGGTTTTTCAAAGCCCGTCGTACAATCATTGTTGTATTCCTCTAATCACGTGAAAACAAAAACAAAAAGCGGAAAAGGGTGCAACACGAGAGACAAACGCAAATAGGAAATAGGAAGCAAAATGAATATCCGAGAGAAAAACGCAACACAAGCGGCGTATTGAAAAGAAATGACATCTTTATTCTAAGAAACTCGAAAAGGGTATCTTCTGGTTCTAAAACTCCAACGTATTGACCTAAAAAACGATTTTGAGCTCAAAAACAGGGTTGGGCTACCTTCAGCATCCCACAGCATCGTTTATCTCGAAAAAAGGAATAAAATGTGAAAAAATTATGCAATTCGGAGCTTCGTACGCAAAGTAATTGTATTTCAAAGCCCGTCGTACAATTCATTGTTGTAAACGTCTAATCACGTGAAAACAAAAACAAAAAGCAGAAAAGGGGTGCAACACTATAGACAAACGCAAATAGGAAATAGGAAGCAAATGGAATATCCGAGAGAGAAACGCAACGCAAGCGGCGTATTGACAAGAAATGACATTTGTATCCTAAGAAACTCAAAAAGGCATCTACCGGCTCTAAAAATCTAATGTATCGATATAATTAAAGGACTTTGAGCTCGAAAACGGGGTCGGACTGCCTTCAGCATCCTGCGGCATCGTTTATTTTGGAAAGAGGAATAAAATGTGAAGAACATCATGTAATTCGGAGCTTCGTATGCAAAGTAAACGTATTTCAAAATCTGACGTACAATTCTTTGTTGTAGTCATCTAATCACGTGAAAACAAAAACAAAAAGCGAAATGAAGTGCAACATGAGAGACAAACGCAAATAGGAAATAGGAAGCAAAAGGAATATCCGAGAGACAAATGCAACGCAAGCGGCGTATTGATAAGAAATGACATTCGTATCCTAAGAAACTCAAAAAGGGCATCTCCCAGCTCTAAAAATCCAACGTATCAATCTAAATAAAGTATTTTGCGCTCGAAAATGGGGCCGAGCTGCCTTCAGCATCTCGCGGCATTTTTTATTTTAAAAAGAGGAATAACATGTGAAAAACATCATGTAATTCGGAGCTGCGTACGCAACGTTATGGTATTTCAAAGCTCGTCGAACAATTCATTGTTGTAGTCGTCTAATCACGTGAAAACAAAAACAAAAAGAGGTGCAACACGAGAGACAAACGCAAATAGGAAATAGGAAGCAAAAGGATTATCGGAGAGGCAAACGCGACGCAAGGGGCGTATTGACAACAAATGTCATTCTTATCCTAAGAAACTCGAAAAGGGCATCTCTTAGCTCTAAAAATCCAACGTATCGACCTAGATAAAGGATTTTGTGCTCGAAAATGGGGTTGGGCTGCCTTCAGGATCCTACGGCTTCGTTTATCTCGAAAAAAGGAATAAAATGTGAAAAATATCATGTAATTCGAAGCTTTGCACGCAATGTTATGGTATTTCAAAGCCCGTCGTACCATTCATTGTTGTAGTCGTCTAATCACGTGAAAAAAAACGAAAAGCGGAAAAGGGGTGCAACACGAGAGACAAATGCAAATAGGAAATAGGAAGCAAAAGGAATATCCGAGAGACAAACGCAATGCAAGAGGTGTGATAACACGTAGAGTATGTTAGTTTTAGGCTAGGAATTTACATCATTCTCGCATAGTTTGCTTAACACGAATTGCAAAATCGACACGAACATTCTTTATGTACTCCTTTTTGTTGATTTTCAGATTTTAAGGCAACAAGGCCTATTCTAGCTTTAGAATGTCGATTCTTGGATTCAACCGCGTACAATGGGAGCTACAAGCCACTCGAAGCAAATTTGAGGCCACGAAATCAAACGGAACACCCGAGCATCAAGCGAAAGGAGCGGAAACAAGAAGATTGGGGCAGCACGCTCAGGCTTGGAAGAGGCCCCGCGCGGGCTGCACTTCCAGAAAATGAGTTCCCATTGTTTTCGATAGTAGAGGTTAGAGTTCCACATTGTACTTCATGCATCTAGACATTTCGCGCTGAATCGAGAGATGAGTGACGTTGATTCCCTAGGTAGAGGATTTAGGCATCGAGAGAGTCATTTCCGATGGTCGAGGTAGAACTCCCCACTCGTTCTTCATGCATCTAGATGTTCTGCGCTGAATCGAGAGATGAGTGTCGTTGATTCCCTAGGTAGTGGATTAGATTTAAGTTTCCCATCGATATATAGAAACCGATTTCATGTTCTATAGAAACATCTGTTGTATGTCCCGGTATTCGCAAATCCCATGGCACTCTATCTAGTTGAGTCTAGTTTCGATATCCTTTATTATATTTACTTTCTAGTTTCATAACCATATATTGATTGATCTTCTTCTCGTGATTTCTTGATTCTAACGTGCACTCAATCCCCAGAGTTTGACCCTGGTACTAACGAACCGTATACTTGCGGTAGAGTGGTCTAGGAAATTTAAAACATGATTTCCGCACATCAAGTTTTTGGCGCTGTTGTCGGGGACTAATTACAGTATTAGAATTAGGATTTCATTGAGTTGAGATCAAATCAAGCTCGGGATGTTAAACAAGCGCTTTTCGGCAACCCGACTTTTGCATTTTCCTTTTATTTCATTTCATTTTCAGAACTTATTCTTACTCTTTTTGCAATTATGTACTCGGTGAGCTATTACGTTGTGTTTTCACTTTTGGATTGTGTGATTCTTTTTCACAGGTTTTTCGACGTCAATATCATCCATTAAAGAGGAGACGCATACAACGTCCAGCCGCATCGCCAACTCAGGACAGCAAAACACGCAAGGTGCACACGTTACAACCCTTATTTTCTCGTAGTTTGGTGTGCGAGATTTTCTCTTAGGTCTTGAACACCGAGACAGTGTTTCATTCAAGTCTGGGGGAGTACACGTCGAGTAACATGCATGTGATTAGGATTAGATGTAGATTTTTTGTTTTTTAGGAATAAACGGATGGATACCTAATACGAATTTTCGAGCTTTAATCATTATTGTGCGACTTTGTCGAATCGTGAATGATAACATGTAATCCGTCATAGTACTTTCATGATTCTTAGGTTTAGTTTTGATTAGATTTCTTGGACTTTACCCACGTATTGAGTACGAGGACTTCTTTTACGATTTTGTGTTTTTTGTTGGAAACGAAGACATGTGAAGCAAACACGAGTGATTACGGCAAATCTACCCCAAAAACGTGATCAAGTGATAAGAGGTAATATGTGCACGGCCATGGAACCAAACGGAACACCCTAGCGTCGAGTGAATGAAGCGAAAACATCAAGATAACACAGCCCACTCGGGCTTTGAAGAGGCGCCACGCGGGCTGCAACTCTAGCAAAGTTTGCACGACTCGGGGAGGCCTGGAGCACGCACGAATTTCGCTGAAGAACCCGACCCCGTGCGCGGTGGCTATGTTGCCCGCGCGGGCTGCCAAGACCAGCAAAGTTAGCACGGGTCGGGCTGATTAAGAGCCCGCTCGGGCTGGAGGAAAACACTCTTAGCCCGTGCAGGCCCCCTTTCTCTCAACAACTTGTTTTGAATTTTGAACGGAATGAATTTAAAAGGGAACCAAAGGGCAAAGCCAAGGACAGACTGGAAAAGGGAAGAGAACAAGGACATGAACCAGACCAAAGGAGAAGAGAGAGAGCACAGCCGAAGAAGGAGACTTCAGGGAACCGAAGGATTCGTCGGAGGGCACGCTCAGAGGATAGGGAAGATGAATACCTTACTGCATTTGGATTTTTTTCTCTACAACTTCTGAGTAGTTCTCATTATCATGGGTTAGGGATGCCATTGTAATGGATAGTCTGATTCGTTAATGCTTGATTTCGGTTTTGTTCAATCGTATGGTTCGATAGGTTATAGATATGTGCGTAATGCGTTCTTACTTTGTTTGTTTCATGTATGAATGAGACTAGATCCGTTCGAGTGATATTGTACATGTTTGAATGAGATTGGAGAGTTGTCTAGGCATCAAGAGAGTTAGACTTGAGTCTCGTGATTTTCCTTCGAATGAATTAGATTAATGAGAATTTGACTGATCGGTTAATCTATTTAGGAATGGTAATAATCGAGGTAGAACTCCCATTGTTCGTCATGCATTTAAGTTGTATATTACTGCATCGAAAGGTGAGTACGTTTATATCTTAGATAGAAGATTTAGGCTCGGGAGAGTCATTTCCGTTTATAGAGGTTGAGTTCCCATCCGACATTAGAGGTCGAATTCCCTATCGTTCTTCATGCATCTAGATGTTCCGCGCTACATCGGAAGATGAGTACGTTGATTTCCTAGGTAGAGGATTTAGGCTTAGAAGAGTCATTTCCAGCATTAGAGGTCGAATTCCACATCGTTCTTCATGCATCTAGACGTTTCGCGCTACATCGAAATATGAGTGACGTTGATTCCCTAGGTAGAGGATTAGATTTTGGTTCCCCATCGATTTATATAAACTGATTTCATGATCCATAGAAACATCCATTGCATATTCCGGTATTCCCGAAGCCCATGGTACTCTATCTTGTTGAGTCTAGCTTCATCATCCTTTATTATCATTACTTTCCACTTTCACAATCTTATATTGATTGATCTTCTTCTCGTGAATTCTTAGTTCTAACGCTGCACTCAGTCCCCAGAGTTCCACACTGGTACTACATGAACCGTATACTTGCGGTAGAATGGTCTAGGAAATTAAAACCTCTTATTTCCGCACATCAAGTTTTTGGCGCCGTTAGCGGGGACTAGTGACGGTATTGGAATTAGGATTTCATTGAGTCGAGATCCGGTCAAACTCGGGACGTCAAACAAGCGCTTATTAGGAGGCAACCAGACTTTTGCATTTTCTTTTTATTTCATTTTCAGAACTTATTCTTATTCTTTTCGTATTCATGTACTCGGTCAGCTATGACGTTGTATTTTCTCCATCGGATTGTGTGATTCTTTCTCACAAGTTTTTCGACTTCTATGTCATCCCTTATGGAGAAAATGCATACAACGTCCAGCCGCATCACCAACTCGGGACAGCAAGATACACAAGGTACACACGTTCTAACCCTAATTCTCCCGTAGTTTTGGTGTGCGAGGTTTTCTCTTAGGTCCTGAACACCGAGACGGTGTTTCATTCAAGGCTGGGGGAGTATTCATCGAGTAACATGCATGTGATTAGGATTAGATGATTAGGATTAAATGTTGATTTTTTTAGGAATAGACGGATGGAAACCTAGTATGAAGATTCGAGCTTTAGTCATTATTTTGCGACTTTGTCGAATCGTGAACAATACTGTAGGTTTGCTAAGAACTCTTTTGGATACCGATTAGTCGATTATTTGTGCTTGAAACCATGATCTATAGTTGCATTCACCTCCTAGGTTTTAGTACCAGGTATCCATGTCTTCGTGTATACCTTTTATCCCTTGCTTTGTTTGATATATTTTATCGTTCATTGATCATTAGATTCCACACGCTTATACTCCGCTGTCACCTTGGATACGTTTCTAACTATTTTAGAATCACATTGACATGAGTACATCGAGATCGATGGTTTGGGTCTAAGTGGTGGGTTGAGGCGCTATTCTACGTCCTAAGGGTTAGAGTTGATGCGTAATCTTTTGTAAAAAAATGTTCTTCAATGACGCACCTCTTCACTCCATTAAGGTTACAAGACCTTATGAGTGTGCCATAGGCAGCGTGGGTCTAAGTAGAAAGCCATCACTCTTCGACTTCGACGTCCTAGAAACCAAGCGCGGATCTATATAAAAAAGAAAAATAAGAAAAGAGAATAAGAACGAGAATACGAGCCTAATTTATATCTCAAGCTTAGGGGAATTGGTATGGAGATTGCTTGGACGTTGTCTAGGGGTATTAAATAGACTTAGGTTATTGGTAGGATTGCATGGTTCGTGACTTTCGGTTGATAGAACTCTGAACTAGGTACACTTAGGCTTACGTTCATGTGACGCGTTGTTTTGCATGATGGCTATCCTTCTGAAGTTTTTGTGCTAGTGTCCATTGTTGTTTAACTCTTTTTGAACTCGACTCTAGATTTGCTCGAGGACGAGCAAAGGTTAAGTCTGGGGGAGTTTGATAACATGTAATCCGCTATAGTATTTTCATGATTCTTAGGTTTAGTTTCGATTAGATTTCTTGGACTTTACCGACTTATTGAATATATTCGAGGACTTCTTCTACGATTTCGTGTTTTGTGTAGGAAACGAAGACATGTGAAGCAAACACGAGTGATTACGGAAAATCTACCCTGAAAACGTGATCAAGTGATAAGAGGCAATACGTGCACGACCACGGAACCAAATGGAACACCCTAGCGTCGAGCGAATGGAGCGAAAACAGCAAGATAACACAGCCCACTCGGGCTGTGTTGAGGCCCCGCACGGGCTGCAACTCTAGAAAAATTTGCACGACTCGGGGAGGATTGGAGCACGCACGGATTTGGCTGAAGAACTCACCCCGGGCGGGGTGGCTATGTTGCCCGTGCGGGCTGCAAAGACTAGCAAAGTTAGAACGGGTCAGGCTGATGAAGAGCCCGCTCGGGCTAGAGGAAAACACTCACCCCTCGCGGATAGAGCATTAGCCTGGACGAGCCCCCTTTTCCTCAACAACTTGTTTTGAATTTTGAACGGGCTGAATTTAAAAGGTAGCCAAAGAAGGAAGCCAAGGACAGATTGGAAAAGGGAAGAGAACAAGGACACGAACCAGACCAAAGGAGAAGAGAAAGAGCACGACCGAAGAAGGAGACTTCGGGGAACCGAAGGATTCGTAGGAGGTGACACTCAGAGGATAGGGAAGATGAATACCTTACTGCGTTTGTATTTGTTTCTCTACAACTTCTGAGTAGTTCTCGTTATCATGGGTTAGGGATGCCATTGTAATGGATAGTTTGATTCGTTAATGCTTGATTTCAGTTTTGTTCAATTGTATGGTTCGATAGGTTATAGATATGTGCGTAATGCGTTCTTACTTTGTTGATTTAATGTTTGAATTAGACTAGATCCGTTTGAGTGAGATTAGACATGTTTGAATGATATTAGAGATTCGTTTAGGCATCGAGAGAGTTAGACTTGAGTCTGAGGATTATCCTTCGAATGAATTAGATTAATGAGAATTTGAGCGATCGGTTAATCTATTTAGGAACGGTAATAATCGAGGTAGAACTCCCATTGTTCGTCATGCATTTAGGTTGCAGATTTACTGCATCGAAAGGTGAGTACGTTTATATCTTAGATAGAAGATTTAGGCTCGAAATAGTCATTTCCGTTTATAGAGGTTGAGTTCCCATCCGACATTAGAGGTCGAATTTCCTATCGTTTTTGATGCATCTAGATGTTCTGCGCTACATCGGAAGATGAGTGACGTTGATTTCCTAGGTAGAGGATTTAGGCTCGAAAGAGTCAGTTCCAGCATTAGAGATCGAATTCCCTATCGTTATTCAAGCATCTAGACGTTCCGCGCTACATCGGAATATGAGTGACGTTGATTCCCTAGGTAGAGGATTAGATTTTGGTTCCCCGTCGATTCATATAAACTGATTTCATGATCCATAGAAACATCCATTGCATTTTTCTGTATTCCCGAAGCCCATGGTACTCCATCTTGTTGCGTCTAGCTTCATCATCCTTTATTATCTTTAATTTCCACTTTCACAATCTTATATTGATTTATCTTCTTCTCGTGAATTCTTAGTTCTAGCGCTGCACTCAGTGCCCTGAGTTCGACCCTGGTACTACACGAACCGTATACATGTGGTAGAGTGGTCTAGGAAATTAAAACCTCTGATTTCCGCACATCAGTGAACAATAGTCTAGGTTTGCTAAGAAGTCTTTTGGATACCGATTAGTCGAGTAGTTGTGCTTGAAATCTTGATCTATAGTTGCATTTTACCTCCTAGGTTTCAATACCAAGTATCTATATCTCCGTGCATACCGTTTATCCCTTGTTTTGTTTGATATATTTTACCGTTCATGGATTATTAGATTATACACGCTTATACTCCGCTGTCACCTTGGATAAGTTTCTAACTATTTCAGGTTTACGTTGACATGAGTACATCAAGATCGATGGTTCGGGTCTAACTGGTGGGTTGAGGCGCTATTCTACGTCCTAAGGGTTAGAATTGATGCGTAATCTTTGGTATAAAAAACATCTTCAACGACGCACCTCTTCACGCCGCTAAGGTTACAAGACCTTATGAATGTGCCATAGGCAGCCTGGGTCTAAGTAGAAAGCAATCCCTCTTCGACTTCGACGTCCTAGAAACCAAGCATTCATCTTGAAAGAAGAAAATTGTGGAAACCGAAAGAAAAAAGAAGAATAGAAAAGAACGAGAAAATGAATGTAATGATATCTCGCGTAAGCATATGCGAATTGGTATGGAGATCTCTTGGACGTTGTCTAGGGGTATGAAATAGACTTAGGTTATTGGTAGGATTGCATGGCTCGTGACTTTCGGTTGATATAAGTCTGAACTAGCTACGCTTAGGCTTACGTTTATGTGACGCGTTGTTTTGCATAATGACTAATCCTTCGAAGTTTTCGTGCTAGTGTCCATTTTTGTATACCTCTTCTTGTACTCGACTCTAGGTTTTGCTCGAGGACGAGCAAAGGGTAAGTCTGGGGAGTTTGATAACATGTAGAGTGTGTTTGTTTTATGCTAGGAATTTACATCATTCCGCATAGTTTGCATAACACGAATTGCAAAACCGACACGAACATTCTCTGTGTACTCCTTTTTTGCTGATTTAAAGGTTTTAAGGCGACAAGGCCTATTCGAGCTTTAGAATGTCGACTCTTGGATTCAACCGCGTATAATGGTAGCTACAAGCCACTCGGAGCAACTTCAGGCCACAAAATCAAACAGAACACCCGTGAATTGAGCGAAAGGAGCGAAAACAAGAAGTTAGGAGCAACACGCTTGGGCTTGTAAGAGGCCCCGCGCGGGCTGCACTTCCAGCAAAATTTGTACGAGTTAGGGAGCTAAGGAGCATACTTGGATTGGAGGCCATTGAAGACCACGCGGGGGGTGGCCAAGGAGCCCGCGCGGGCTGTATAATCCAGCAAGAGTTGCACGAGTCGGGGAGAGAACCAGCACGCTCGGGCTGGTTGAGCAGCATTGAGCCCGCGCGGATTGAGCATGAGCCTGCGCGGGTCCCCTTTCTAGGAAAATTCTGTTTTAGGGTTTGAACGTGAATTTAAAGTGGAGAAGCCATCTACGGCAAAGAGGACGACACACAGACCAGAAAAAAAAGAAGAGAACAAGGAGACGAACCAGACCAGAAAAGAAGAGAGAGAGCGCAGCTGAGGAAGGAGACTTCGGAAAACTGAAGGATTCGTCGGAAGCCATGCTCGGAGGATAGGGAAGATGCATACTTTACTGTTTGTATTTGTTTCTCTATGATTTCTGAGTTGTTCTCAGTGCCATGGGTTAGGGATGCCATTGTAATGGATTGTTGGTTCTTTAATGCTTGATATTGGATTTTGTTCAATCGTATGGTTCGACAGGCCGTAGTTGTGCTTAATGCATTCTTACTTTGTTGATTTCATGTTTAAATGAGACTAGACCCATTCGGTGAGATTAGACACGTTTGAATGAGATTAGAGATTCGTCTAGGCATCGAGAGAGTAAGACTTGAGTCTCGGAATTAGCCTTCGAATGAATTAGATTGATAAGAATCTAGTGATCGGTTAATCTATTTAGGAGCGGTAGAGTTCCCATTGTTCTTCATGCGTTTATGATATAGGTTTACTGTATCGAGAGGAGAGTACGTGTATATCCTAAAAAGTGGATTTAGGCATCGAGAGAGTCACTTCCGTCAATAGAGGTCGAGTTCCCATTGGTTCCGATAGTAGAGGTTTGAGTTCCCCATTGTACTTCATGCATCTAGACGTTCCGCGTTGCATTGAGAGATGAGTGACGTTGATTCTCTAAGTAGAGGATTTAGGCATCGACAGAGTCATTTGCGATAGTTGAGGTAGAACTCCCCACTCGTTCTACATGCATCTAGATGTTCCGCGTTGCATCAAGAGATGAGTGTCGTTGATTCCCTAGGTAGTGGATCAGATTTAAGTTCCCCATAAATTGATAGAAACCGATTTCATGTTCTATAGAAACATCCATTGCATGTTCCAGTATTCCCAAATCCCATGGCGCTCTATCTTGTTGAGTCTAGTTTCGACATCCTTTATTATCTTTACTTTCTAGTTTCATAACCATATATTGATCGATCTTCTTCTCGTGATTTCTTGATTCTAACGCTGCACTCAGTCCCCAGAGTTCGTCTCTGGTACTACACTAACCGTATACTTGCGGTGGAGTGGTCTAGAATATTAAAAACCTCATTTCCACACATCACGGCGTATTGACAAGAAATGACATTTGTATCCTAAGAAACTCAAAAAAGGCATCTTCCGGATCTAAAAATCCAACGTATCGACCTAAATAAAATAGTTGGAGCTCAAAAATAGGGTCGAGCTGCCTTCAGCATCCCGCAGCATCGTTTATCTCGAAAAGAGGAATAGAATGTGAAAAGATCATGTAATACAGGACTTCCTACGCAAATTTATGGTATTTCAAAGCCTGTCGTACAATTCATTGTTGTAGTCGTCTAATCACGTGAAAACAAAAAAAAAGCGGAAAAGGGGTTCAACACAAGAGACAAACGCAAATAGGAAATAGGAAGCAAAAGGAATATCTGAGAGACAAATGCAACACAAGCAACGTATTGACAAGAAATGATCGTATCCTAAGCAATTCGAGAAGGGCATCTCCCGGCTCTAAAAATCCAACATATCGACCTAAATGAAGGATTTTGAGCTCGAAAACAGGGTCGGGCATCCTTCAGCATCCCACAGCATCGTTTATCTCGAAAAAAGGAATAAACTGTGAAAAAAAAATCATGTAATCTGGGGCTTCGTACGCAAAGTTATGGTGTTTCAAAGCCCGTCATACAATTCATTGTTGTAGTCGTCTAATCACGTGAAACCAAAAACAAAAAGCGGAAAAAAGGTGCATTACGAGAGGCAAACGCAAATAGGAAATATGAAGCTAAAGAAATATCCAAGAGACAGACGCAATGCAAGCAGGGTATTGACAAGAAATGACATTCGTATGCTAAGAAACTCGAAAAGGGAATCTTCCGACTCTAAAAATCCAATGTATCGACCTAAATAAAGGATTTTGAGCTCAAAAACAGGGTCGGGCTGCCTTCAGCACCCTGTGGCATTGCTTATCTCGAAAAGAGGAATAAAATGTGTAAAACATCATGGAATTCGGAGCTTTGTACGCAAAGTTATGGTATTTCAAAGCCCGTCGTACAATTCATTGTTGTAGTCATCTAATCACGTAAAAACAGAAATAAAAAGCGGAAAAGGGATGCAACACGAGAGACAAACACAAATAGGAAATAGGAAGCAAAAGGAATATCCGAGAGACAAACGCAACGCAAGCGGCGCATTGATAAGAAATGACTTTCATATCCTAAGAAACTCGAAAAGGGTATTTCCCGGCTCTAAAAATCCAACGTATCGACCTATATAAAGGATTCTGAGCTCGAAAACGGGGTCGGGCTGCCTTCAGCATTTCGTGGCGTCATTTATCTCAAAAAAAGGAATAAAATTTTAATAGAATCAAGTAATTTGGAGCTTCGTACGCAAAGTTATGGTATTTCAATGCCCGTCGTAAAATTCATTGTTGTAGTCGTCTAATCACGTGAAAATAAATACAAAAAACGGAAAAGGGGTGCAACACGAGAGACAAATGCAAATAGGAAATAGGAAGCAAAAGAAATATCTGAGAGAAAAACGTAACACAAGCGGCGTATCTATAAGAAATGATATTCGTATCCTAAGAAACTCAAACAGGGCCGGGCTCCCTTCAGCATTTGGCGGCATCGTTTATCTTTAAAAGAGGAATAAAATGTGAAAACAATCATGTAATTCGGAGCTTCGTATGTGATAACACGTAGTGTGTATCAGTTTTAGGCTAGATATTTGCATATTTTTCGTATAGATTATATAGCACAAGTTACAAATCCGACACGAATGTTCTTTATATACGCCTTTTTTTGTTGTTTTTCAGGTTTTTAGGCGACAAGGCCTAACTGAGCTTTAAAATGCAAATTCTTGGATTCAACCGCACATATTGGAAGCTACAAGTCACTCGGAGCAAAATTCAGGCCACGGAACCAAATGGAACACCCAAGCCTCGAGCGAAAGAAGCGGAAACAGCAAATGAACCTTGCCCGCTCGGCCATGAATGGAACCCGCTCTGGCTAAAGTTATGGGGAAAATTCTAGGAAACTTTACACGACCAAGGCATGACGAGAACATGATCGGGTAACTTAGCCCGCTCGGGTTGTGTAAGGAGCCCGCTCGGGCTGAACATTGGACCGCAAGGACCCGAGATGCAACATGACTCAGGCATGAATAGCACGCGGTCGGGTAGCATTGCCTGCTTGGGCTGGAGTCTCTACACGCTCGGGCTGAAGGCTGCACGACTGGGTGAAACATGTGCCCGCACGGGCCGCCTTTCTCGCAACAACCTATTTTAAGTGTTTGAATGAGCAAAAGAGAGGGGGAACGAGTTCCAAAGACTAGAGGGCGACGGCTAGGGCAAGGAAAGGCCTGAAATTCATCAGGAAAGACTCAAGAGAAGCTGGAGAAGGAGAGAAGCATCAATCCGGACTTCGGTAACAAGATAGGGAAGATGGAGAAATCGTATTTCCTAGTTTTTATCATGTCTAGGGTTTTTTTCTCTTGTTTGACAGTAGAATCCATGAGTGAGTAGATTTCCAACTATGGGCTAGGGATATTGGATTTTTAATGGATGTTTGAGTCATACGTTAATTCATAGATTTATCGAACTTTTCTTGATATTCGGTTTTACAATCAACATCGTAAACGTTTCATACTAGTGTTGTCTGCTCAGTAACTTAGGAATTTGTGTTTAGCTGGAAGGTTAAATTATGAATCCGAAACTGTTGATTGTAGATTAAGTTTGATTAATTAGAATCTGACCGATCGGTTAATCGACTTGGGAATTAGGATTGCGCGCTTAAAGCTACTGTAGTTACGAGTTAATCACTGCTGGAAGGTAGGATTGCACGTACTTATGGTTAGGAGGTTTAGGCTCAGCAGAATCATTCCTTATTTCAGAGCATGAATTCCCCGTTGTCAAGATAGTTCGATAGATTTATGATCCTTTGTTATTACATCCTTGCAATTCCCGGTATCTCGAAACCCGTAATGTCCTTAATTGTCAAGTCTTCCGCATCTTTCCATCGCTGTCATCATTTTACCTTCGTGTTTTAGAGATTTATATTACGCCACCATCTATTCCATCTGTCTTAGTTTAGTCATATTCTTAGAATAGGTTGCATTATTCCCTAGAGTTCGACCCTGGTACTACAAGAACCGTATACTTGCGGTAGAGTGGTCTAAGAAATATATAGCTTGATATTTCCCACATCAAGTTTTTGGCGCCGTTGCAGGGGACTAATTATGACCTAGATTAGGAATTAGCTAGATTAAGATTCAGTCCTTTCCAGAGTCTTGGTCATTTTTCAGCATTTTCTTTTCTTTTTCTTTTATCGAATCTATTTTATCTACTTGAGATCTGCACTTTGGTTGTTCGTCTATTGTTGTTCAGGCACCATTGTATGAGAAGCTCCACACAAAAGCTACTCATATACGATCCCGAGGTTGAGAGAACACTACGAAGCTTGCACAAAAAGAGGAGGATTAGACTTGTAAATTCTGAGTCCGAAGTAGATAAAGAGAGCGGTCAAGAGATATACGCTTTCGAAGAGGAAGGAACCGACAACGAAATCAACAGCGCAAGCAGCGGAGAAGGTCACGCAAATAACCCCGAAATGGCTGCTGCTGATGAAACTTATGGAACCTACACCGCACCAAAGCACACTCAGTTGCTTTCTTGCATGGCCTGCCCCATAGAGAATCAAGGTGTGCTACAACCCGCTTTCACCCAAATGGTCAACAACTCCGCTTTCAGAGGAATGGAGTATGAGGATCTGAATTCACACCTCGCAGACTTCAAGATGCTCTATAGCACCACAAAAGTTGGTACGGGAGTTACACGCGAAGATCTATACCTATCCACATTCCCATTCTCGCTTAAGGATGTAGCACAGCGTTGGTTGTTCAACTTTCACTGCGTCAATTACTTCGTGAAATGACCTGGAGCAGCGATTCATGCAGCAATTCTTTCTGGACCACAAGACTCTACTCGCGAAGAACTGAATAAATTCATTCCTGCAAGAAAGAGGCGAGAATTTACACGATGCATGGGAGCGCTTCAAGAACTATTAACGAATATGTCCACATCATGGAATGGACAAGAAGTACCTTATCATGAGCTTCATACAAGGTCTCCAAGAGACCACACGCTTCATGATCGTAGCAGCGGGTGGTGGTTCCCTCAGTAACCTCACTTTCCAACAACTCGAGAATTTGATCGAGAGCATGGCAAGGGAAGGAGACAAGAAGGTCGGAGACTACAACCGTGATTACTCATCCAAAGCAGTAGTAAATCAATTACGCATTACCAACCTGGACTTAACGGATTTGAAGCAACAAGTTGGAGAGATATATAGGATGATAGCAGGCCTTCATGTCGATCAACAAGATGCATCCGTAGGTCAAGGAATCGAGGAAGTAAATTACATCAGCAATCGGGCCTACCAGCAAAACTACATCAAGAGCCATCCTAACCTCTCTTATGGCAATACAAGTAATGTGGCAAACCCGCAGGATTTTCAACCGCGGATGATGGCAAGAAACCAAAACCAAGGTTTCCAGCCGAGAGGGAGTGCCCAAGACTATGGTTATCAGCCTCGCGCACAACCTTCAGGTGACTCCGAAATTCTTTCTATGCTCCAATTGATGTATCAAGAACAAAAAAAAATGCGCTTGGAGGAATTAAGGCTGAACAGGAGGACATGAGGAAGAGAATGGACGGTTTCCAGACACTCTTAAAGCTCCTGGAAACGCAAGTGGCACAGCTAGCCCAAGGGTCTAGCCAACAGCCTGGACAGCTCCCCAGGAAACCCGAGATGAACCCCCCGGAGCAAGTCAACGCCATTTTTTTAAGGAGCGAAAATGCGGTGGAGCAACCCATGCCTTCCACAACTGCAAGAGGAGAGCCTTTGAGCAGTACAATCGAACAACCCATCACTCAAGGCATGGAAGAGAAGAAGACTGAAGAGGAAGAAGAAAGGGAGTTGCCCTACGTAGCACTTGCCCCGAGGGCACCACCCCTACCTTTCCCGCAGCGTCAAAGGAAACAGAATGACGATGCTCAATTCGCCCAATTTGTGGAACTCCTAAGGAAGCTACAAGTAACCATCCGATTCTACGACGCGCTCATGAAAATCCCATCCTATTCCAAATTCCTCAAGGACATTATAATGAGGAAGAGAATCGTAGACAATGAGGTAGTGATGGTCACCAATTCCCTCATACAGCCCCCTACCATGGCCGAGAAGATGCCCGATCCAGGTAACTTTGTCATCCCTTGTAAGATCTACGATTATGAGATTGAGCATGCACTAATCGATATCGAAGCGAGTGTAAGCTTGCTACCATTATCACTTGTTGAAAAGCTTAATCGAGTAGGAGATCTACAACCAACACGCATGATGATCACCTTGACCGATCAATCCGTACGGAGTCTAGTAGGCATATTGACGAATGTTGCTGTACAAGTGGGAGAATTCTGGTTCCTTGCGGACTTTGTAGTTTAGGACATGGAGATAAATCCGAATATCCCATCATCTTGGGAAGACCATTCCTCAACACGGCGAAAATGGTCATTTACTGCGCTGAAGGCAGGCTAGTCATGAAGTTTGGAGATGAGTCTATTGAGTTCAAGCTCGACGATGAACTTAAGAAGCCATATATAACTGAATTCGTAATGCACATTAACACGATGGATGCACCAACAGAGAAAGTTCAACGTGAACATCGAGACATCCATCCCATGGAGATACCACTGTCCGAATGCACCGGGAGCCTGTTTCAGTCACCCCAACATGTCGATGCATGCACACAACTCGGGGAGAGCTTAAATACCCCTCAGACGACCTCAACCCACACGGGCTGCACCAGAATCGCATGACCCATCCGGGCGACCTCACAGCCCGACTCCGGTAGCACTCTCGGGGATAAATGGTGAAATTGGTAACCTGAGCGGGGTGGTTGATGAGTCCGATCGGGCTGACCTCATGGATAAGAACCCGCCCGGGCGGTCACACGCCCCGACTCGGGCACACCTTTCGGGGGTAAATGACAAATTTAGGAGCCCGAGCGGGGCAAAGTACGAGCCCGGTCGTGCACTTCATATGAACTAGGGGTGGGCAAAAAACCCGTACGACCCGTCCCGTCCCGAACCCGCGAAAAATTACTCAAACCCGTGGGTTTAGGTTCGGGTTTGGGTAAATTAATTGCAATACCCGCGGGTTCGATTTCAGGACGGGTTTTTTAGTTTCAGTAGCGGGTACCCGCGGGTACCCGCATAAATTACAAAAATACCCCTGCTTTTTATATTTATTACCTAAATACCCTTGGGGTTATACAAGTTTTCTCTCTAACCCTTGTTTCTCCTCATTCTCTATTCCCTAGCATCTCCCTCTTCCTCTTCACCGCCGCCCACCCGCTCTCCCTCTACCTCTTCACCGCCGCCCGCCCGCTCTCCCTCTTCCTCTTCACCGCCTCCCGCTCGCTCTCCCTCTTTCTTCCTCTTCATCGCCTCTCGCCCGCTCTCCCTCCTGCTTGCCGACGGCCACCCGCCCGCTCCCTCTCTTACTCGACCGGCGGCTACTCTAGCCTCTTCCCTCTCTTCGACCACATAGCCTCTCCCTCTTCCTCCTGCACTACAGATCGACAGCCACCCGCCCTCTCTCTCCTACTCGCCGACGGTCCGATCTCCCTCCTACTGTGTGCCGGAGTTTTCCATGTACAATACCAAGATGCATTTGTAAATGATCTCTCCGTCAGTTTATGATTCATGTGCCGGAGTTTTCCATGTACAATACCAAGTTTATTTTTTGTGATTTGTATTTTTTTAGTATATTGAATATGAATTTGTGTTCTTGTTGTTTTTTAAAGTGCGGGGCGGGTACCCGCGGGTTTTGAAATTTCTCGCGGGTTTTTGCGGGTACCCGAAAATCGGGTACCCGTGTCTTGCGGGTATGAGTTCGGGTGATGAAATGAGTTACCCGTGCGGGACGGGTTCGGGTACGAGTCTTCAGATTTTGGCGGGTACCCGCGGGTGCCCACCCCTAATATGAACAAGAATCTGCACGGGTTAACCGAGACTTCAACGCGGGCTGCGGTTCTTCGGCCATACACCCCATCTCCCACACCTTCGATGGCCCACATGCACACTTATCCCGCCTAGAACACCGAGGTAATGCTCAAGCAAAAACGCATCCGACGGAGATACCATGGAGTCATAGGATTGGACGAGAAGAATGGAGATTCGAAAGTGAAAAACGCTCCAAGGTTCAAGTCATGCTACGCTGATCAAGTAGAAGACAGAAGAGGCGTACCTCCTCTTTCCGACATCACGCACGTCTGAAAGCGTTAGGGTCAAGCTAAAGACCGTAAACAAGCGCTTCTCGGGAGGCAACCCGAGCTCTGTATCCTTTGTTTTTTTCATTTTTATTTTATTTCTCTTCTCGAACTCTCTTTAAGACATGCCTTCATGATTCTTGCTGCATGGTTTTCCTCGTAATTTTTCAGATATGCAGCACAGCCCGGTCGGGCTGACAAAAATGACCCGCGCGGGAAAGGTCAATTTCAAAGACGCCCAATCGGGCGAGTTCACGCAACCCGCGCGGGCACCGTTCTCCATCTGTAGAGGTAAGTATATTATTTCGAGTAACCCGAGCGGCAGCCCTCACACACTAGAAACCGCCCCGAACCTACTACACACTAGCAACCCCTCACGCCGTCGGACACTGCTCACGTCGCTGCCCCCGTTTCTCATCATCGCCGATTCCTCACACCAAAGAACACTCGGCCGTGGTTACTCGAAATATCCCTCTCTTCCTCTTCTCTCGCAAATTCCCCCAAAACCTTCAAATTCCTCTCGAAATCCATGTATTTTCGTGAAATAATGTATGTTTTCGACTGATTTGGACTAGATTTAGGCCTGCTTAGAAGGATTTAGGGTGATAATTTGCAATTTCAACCACGAAATCGGACTGCAGGTCGCGATTTCGCGACCCAACCTGAGCAGGTTAGGGTTAGGACCCGATCGGGTAACCTGGTTTCAAGCCCGATCGGGCAGTGATCAGACCCGAGTCGGGAGAAACTTTCTGGACTTACGGCGAATTTGCTCTGAATTGCAACCCGAGCGGGTTACACCTTGTACCCGCAAGGGCTCTAATAACACTGAAAGTGTATCAATATTAGGATAGGTTTTTACACCATTTTCGCATGTATTTTACATATAGGTTTTTACTTCGCATGTATTTTACATTGAGTCTTACTTATCCGATATGATTTCGAGCTTCACACACCCGTTTTGTTGGTTTTCAGGTTCAGGTTTGATGATAACACGCAATCCGTTATAGTTTTTATATCATTCTTAGGTCTAGTTTAGAGTAGATTATTTATATTTCATTCATTTATTGAGTATATTCGAAGACTTTATCCACATTTCGTGTTTTGCATAGGAAACGAAGACACGAGAAGAAACACGAGTGATTTTGGCAATCTAACCCCGGAAACGTAGGTTCAACTTGTGCGAGGCGACGGATGGAAGTGAGCACTCAAACACCGAGCGAAAGGAGCGGAAACAACACCTCAAGTTATGCCCGCTCGGGTGGATTGGAAGTGCCCGGTCGGGTTGATTGCTACCAAATATCCCCGTAGCTTTACACGACTCGGGCACTCAAGGAACACGACCTGGGAGGTGTGCCCGCTCGGGTCCATTTGGTGTGCCCGCTCGGGCTCATTCATGTCATGAAAACCCCGAAGGTTTGCACGACTCGGGCTGATGAAGCACACGATCGGGCATGGTGCCCGCTCGGGCTCAAAGGTGTGCAACCCGGTCGGGTAGACGTCTTGCACGAGCGGGTAGGGGACATGCCCGCTCGGATCCTTGGATCTCAACAAATACTCTACGTCCTAAGGGTTAGATTGATGCGTATACGTCATAATAAAGAAAAATGAAAAAAAAAACAATAAAAAAAGAATGAGGCATCTCTTCACTCCGCTAAGGTTAAGAACCTTATGAGTGTGCCATAGGCAGCCTGGGTCTAAGTAGAAAGCCAACCTCTTCGACTTCGACGTCCTAGGAACTAAGCGTGGAACCATAGAAAAGAAGAAAGAAAAAGAATAAAAAAAGAGGAATAAGAACGAGAATGTAAATTCAATGATATCTCAAGCTTAGGAGAGTTGGTATGGAGAGCGCTTGGACGTTGTTTAGGAGCATGGACTAGCTAGGGTCATTGGTAGAATTGCATAGTTTAAGACTTTCGGTTGATAGAAGTCTGAACTTGGTACGCTTAGGCTTGCATTCATGTGACGCGTTGTTTTGCGTAATGGCTAATTCTTTGATAAGTTTATGTTAGTATCCATTGTTGTTTAATTCTTCTATGACTCGACTTTAGGTTTGCTCGAGGACGAGCAAAAGGTTAAGTCCGGGGGAGTTTGATAACACGCAATCCGTTATAGTTTTTATATCATTCTTAGGTCTCGTTTAGAGTAGATTATTCATATTTCATTCATTTATTGAGTATATTCGGAGACTTTATCCACATTTCGTGTTTTGCGTAGGAAATGAAGACACGAGAAGAAACACGAGTGCTTTTGGCAATCTAACCCCGGAAACGTAGGTTCAACTTGTGCGAGGCGACGGATGGAAGTGAGCACTCAAACACCGAGCGAAAGGAGCGGAAATAACACCTCAAGTCATGCCCGCTCGGGTGGATTGGGAGTGCCCGGTCGGGTTGATTGCTACCAAATATCCCCGTAGCTTTACACGACTCGGGCACTCAAGGGACACGACCTGGGAGGTGTGCCCGCTCGGGTCCATTTGGTGTGCCCGCTCGGGCTCATTCATGTCAAGAAAACCCCGTAGGTCTACA
The DNA here is from genome assembly GCA_036759665.1 of Gynandropsis gynandra. Classification (NCBI taxonomy): domain Eukaryota; kingdom Viridiplantae; phylum Streptophyta; class Magnoliopsida; order Brassicales; family Cleomaceae; genus Gynandropsis; species Gynandropsis gynandra. The sequence continues at coordinate 21,486,689 of CM071865.1, forward strand.
CGACTCGGGCTGATGAAGCACACGGTCGGGCATGGTGCCCGCTCGGGCTCAAAGGTGTGCAACCCGGTCGGGTAGAGGTCTTGCACGAGCGGGTAAGGGACATGCCCGCTCGGGTCCTTGATTCTCAACAAACTTTCCTAAGATCTAGAACGGCCAAATTAAAAGATAAATCAGATCTAAAAGAGGGAATTGGAACCAGAAGAGATTAGAGCAGATAGAGAGACATTAGAGCAAGGGGAAGGAGGAAGAAAAGACGGATCTACGGATCGGGAGCGAGGAGAATCTACCGAAGACATCGGTTTATGAATAGGGAGTTATCTCTTTCCATATCTATGTCGAATCTAGACTTCTCTTGTGTTTCCTTTTCTGTATCTATGTCTGAGTAGATCCTTTGCCATGGGTTAGAGTGATTTGCCATGTTGTAACGAAGTCTATGCTTAATGAATGGTGGTACTTAATGCTTTCATTACCTGTACGCCACTTGAATGAATGAATTTGGTATCTATCATGTTTTTAGATTTCATGGTTGTTCTTAATGCTTTCTCTACCTGTACGCCACTTGATTGAATGATCTTAGAAGCCTAATAAACCAACGCCAGGGCATTAGGTTTCGGAACTTAGCCATGACTTAGGGTTAGCCGGTTTAGAATCTACGCCAGGTCAATCGGTTTAATCTAGGGATTAGGATAGCGGCCATAATGCGTCTATGCATGTAAGATACGCAATGGATACATTGGTATATGCATGCTAGATAGTGGACAAGTCTACGCCAGTCAGTTCCTATAGGAGAGCTTGAATTCCCTGAATTCATGATAGTACCTAGACCAATTATCCTTTTGAAACTTCGTTACTTCATTAGGCAAATTCTCGACACCCATGGTGCTTAGCCATAAGTTTATTCTCTTCGACTTAGTTAGTTTAGCTTAACCACAATTCCAACTTTAGTCATCTCACACGTCTATTCAATTAGTTTAGTAGCTCATTAGTCGCATTAACTCCTTGTGTTCGACCCTAGTTACTACACGATCCGTATTCTTGCGGAAGCGTTAGTCTAGGTTTTTATTACTTGATATAACGCACATCAAGTTTTTGGCGCCGTTGCCGGGGAGTTAATTACGGCTTAGGAGTTAGGAAACTTTTAGTTTAGACATTAGTTAGATAGAAGTCTTATTTGTTTTTTGCTTTTTCGTGTTTATTTTGTTTGTCTATTGTGTTTAGAGTCAAGTTCTATTGCTTCTCGGATCTCACGTGCTCTTGTGTTTATCTTCTTTTTCTTGTGCAGCTTAATTGTGCATGAGAAATACCGGAAGCGCGGATCTAGTTTTCGACCCCGACATTGATAAGACACTCAGAAAACTAAGGAAGGAAACGAGAGCTAGTGCGAGCAATCCAGTTGATAACACGCAAGTACACTTGAACTTCCAACCCGAGGAAGTAGTTGAACAACCATTTGAAGAAGAGCTAATGGCCGAACGTCGAGATATGAACGTTCAAAACGCGCAACAAGTGCAACCGGCACTTACCTATGGATCATACACGGTCCCTAGGCACACGCAGCTCTTGTCATGTATTGCGAGGAGAAACGCCCGCGTAGAGCTTCAACCGGCATTCATCCAAATGCTTGGTAACGCGGCGTTTAGAGGGAGACCCGCCGAGGACCCAAACCAGCATCTTACTGATTTTAAGATGTTATGCCGAACTATAAGGGCTGGAGATGGGGTATCGGAGGAGGATGTCATGCTAGCCGCTTTCCCATTCTCGGTAAAGGACAAAGCGCATGATTGGTTATATTCGCAACCGGCGAATTCTATCGCGTCATGGGGACAGCTAGAGGAGAAGTTCATGACAAGGTTCTTCCCGCAAAGTAAAGCTCAGCTAGCCAAGAACAACATCAACACATTCGTGCAAGGGGCAGCCGAGAGCTTATATGAAGCATGGGAGCGATTCAAGGGCTATCAACGCCTTTGCCCACATCACGGCATGGATCAAAGCTACCTCATACACAATTTTCTCCAAGGACTTATGGACAATACGAGGATCTTGATCGTAGCCGCTGCTGGAGGTTCTTTGAGCAACCTCACTTTCCCACAAATCGAGGATTTGATAGATCGAATGGCTGATGAGGGAAATCACACCGCCGGAGAGTATAATCGCAACACTCCAGCAAGAGTAGCCAAGGTGGATAATTCGCAATCCATACATTCCGAATTAGCCGAGATGAGAGCCGAAATGAATGGTAAAATCAATGGTCTTTATGAGCTGATGTCCGGAGCAAATCAACAGCAATATTATGAGCAACCGGACGAGCAAGGAATTCAAGGGTACGAAGGGGTGAGCTATGTGAGCAACGCCCAACCTTTGGGTAACACCTATACTCCCGAGTGGAGAAATCACCCCAATCTCTCGTACAAGAATTCCGACGGTGCATTCAATGCACAACGAGCATCGGGTAACTTCCAGCCGCGTTTGATGCAACGCAATCAAAATTTCCAGCCGAGGACGCAGCCCCAAAATCAGAATTTCCAATCACGTGCGCCTGCTCCTCCGCAACAAGAAGTTAGCCCCGATATTGCGTCAATGCTAGCTCAATTCATACAAGGACAAAAGGACCAAGCCAATGATATTAGAGCGTTGAGAACGAATCAGGAAGAGATGAGAGCAGAAAATCAAGAGAGGAAGAATGAGTTTAATGAGTTGAAAACGCATCTAAAGATATTGGATACTCAAGTTTCGCAGCTCGCTGCGAAATCCTCTCAACCGCAAGGGATTCTACCGGCACGCCCGGAAGCGAATCCTCGAGCGCAAATCAATGCCATCCATTTGAGAAGCGGTAAGACACTTGATTCCCCTACTCTTCCAAGGTTTGAACAGGTAGAACCATCAATGGCAGTAGAAAAGGAGAGCGACCACGTCAAGGAGCACAAGGAGGAAGAGGAGCCCAAATACGTTAAACCCGAACCGAGGCCTCCTCCTTTGCCATTTCCTCAACGTCAACGCAAAAAGAACGATGATGCGCAATTTGCAAAGTTTGCGGAGATGTTGAAGAAGATGCACATTACGATTCCATTCCACGAAGCGTTGAAGAAGATGCCTTCATACGCTAAGTTCCTCAAAGACGTACTTGCGAACAAGCGGGATGTGGAAACGGAAACCGTCATGGTCACCAACTCAATGCTACAGCCAAGTCTACCCAAAAAGATGCCGGATCCAGGTATTTTCGTAATCCCTTGTAAAATTGGAGATTATGAGATTAACCATGCGCTAATCGACGTCGGAGCAAGCGTAAGCGTGCTACCATTGTCATTGTATGAGAAGTTGGATCTTAAGGGTAGGATGGATCTTCGACCGACGAGAATGGCACTCACCATGGCTGATCGGAGTGTTAGAATCCCCGAAGGAATACTTGAAGACGTCCCATTGCAAGTAGGAAAATTCTTTGTCCCGGTTGATTTTGTTGTACTAGACATGGAGGAGGACAAGAAAATTCCTATCATTCTAGGTAGACCTTTCCTCAATACGGCTAAGACTATTATACATTGTGCCGAGGGTAGACTCACTTTAAAGTTTGGAGATGAGGAAGTGGAGTTCAATTTGAACGACACACTTAGGCAACCTTGTATGGTAGACTCGGTGTTTTATATTGATGTATTAGAGAGATTAGCCGAGGAAGTGTTAGAGGAGTTTGGGAATATGGATTCCCTTGAGATGGCTCTTCTAGCAGCTGGAGAGGGACTTTACAAAGATCCCCATGAGGTAAAGCATTATACGAAGCTGCTAGATGAGAGAGATGAAAAAGAAATCCCGAGAACCGAGTTAGATGAACTTAGAGCAGAATTCTGCGCGGCCCGAGCACAGCAGGTCGCAGCCTTAGAGAACGATGGATTTTCGGGTAGTTCTCAACAAGAGGACTTCTCAACTCATGGCCACATGAGTACGGACCAGTTGGAAGGGGTTTCGAGTCAAGAAGATGTTGCAAGCCAGTGCACAACCCTCCGACAATTCCAGACAGAATTCAGCGCACCTCACGCGGCCTTCATTGATAGTTCAACCACTCCCGACGAGCTTAATGATCAAATCAAGCATCCGAATCATGACTGGAGTGTTGACAAGGCACCGAAGGTGGAGTTGAAGCCCTTACCACAAGGGCTGAGGTATGAGTTTCTCGGACTTGATTCCACGTATCCGGTTATAGTAAATGACAACCTAGATGATTCCCAAAGAGAACGATTGCTAGAGGCTCTTAGGAGATATAGGGGAGCTATAGGTTATACGATAGCGGATATTAAGGGACTTAGTCCTGGGCTTTGCATGCATAGAATTCACCTTGAAGATGACACTAAGACCTCGATTGAGCACCAACGTAGGTTAAACCCTAATATGATGGAAGTGGTAAAGAAGGAGGTACTTAAGTTGTTAGATGCGGGAATTATTTATCCAATTTCGGATAGTGCTTGGGTGAGTCCAGTTCATGTAGTGCCAAAGAAGGGAGGTATCACGGTCATTCCGAATGCAAACAACGAGTTGATTCCCACGAGAGCAGTCACGGGATGGCGGGTGTGCATTGACTACCGCAAGTTGAATGCAAACACACGGAAAGATCACTTCCCTCTTCCTTTTATCGATCAAATGCTTGAACGTCTAGCTCTTCACTCCTACTTTTGTTTTCTTGATGGTTATTCAGGGTTTTTCCAGATTCCAATCCATCCCGACGATCAAGAGAAGACGACGTTCACTTGCCCATTCGGTACATTCGCTTATCGGAAGATGCCATTCGGTTTGTGTAATGCACCCGCTACTTTTCAGCGGTGCATGACTTCTATCTTTTCCGATGTGAATGGAGATATTATGGAAGTGTTTATGGACGATTTTTCCGTTCATGGACCTTCCTTTGATGCGTGTCTAACTCATTTGTGCAAAGTGCTAGATAGGTGCTTGGAGGCGAACCTCGTTTTGAATTGGGAGAAATGCCACTTTATGGTTCGCGAGGGCATTGTATTGGGACACAAGATATCAGCGAAGGGCATTGAGGTAGATAAGGCTAAGATCGAAGTCATTGAGAAACTACCACCACCAACGAACGTCAAGGGTATTCGTAGCTTTTTAGGTCATGCGGGGTTTTATAGGCGTTTCATTAAGGATTTTTCGAAAATTTCAAAACCCCTCACGGATCTATTAGGTAAGGACGTGCCTTTTGAGTTCACAGCGAGTTGTCATGATGCTTTTGAGAGGTTGAAGAAAGCTTTAGTTTCCCCACCTATCATTCAACCACCGGATTGGGAACTTCCTTTCGAGATTATGTGCGATGCGAGTGACTATGCGGTAGGAGCAGTTTTAGGTCAGCGTAAGGATAGAATGTTGCATGCTATATACTACGCTAGTAGGACTTTGGACAGTGCCCAATGCAACTATTCTACGACGGAGAAAGAGCTCCTTGCGATAGTCTACGCGTTTGAGAAGTTCCGGTCATATTTAGTGGGTTCGAAGGTAATTGTTTATACGGATCACGCTGCATTGCGTTACCTACTCACTAAGAAGGATGCGAAGCCTAGGTTGATTAGATGGATCTTACTTCTCCAAGAGTTTGATCTAGAGATTAGGGATAGGAAAGGAGCCGAGAATGGAGTGGCTGATCATCTTTCACGTCTTGCGATCCCCGAGTGCATTCCTATCGATGACTATCTCCGAGATGATTTGGTAATGTCCTTGACTTGTACTTCAATTCCTTGGTATGCTGACTTTGTTAATTATCTAGCTTGTCGAGTACTACCGGAGGGGCTGAACTACAATGCGAGAAAGAAATTTCTCCATGACGTCAAGGCATATTATTGGGATGAACCCTATCTCTTCAAGAGGGGGATAGACGGGATTTTTAGACGCTGCATCTCCGAGGAAGAAGCTCCACACATACTCTCACGTTGTCATTCTTCGAGCTACGGAGGACACTTTGCCGCAGCAAAGACGGCTGCGAAGGTGTTGCAAGCGGGATTCTTTTGGCCTACTGTTTTTAAGGACGCCCACGACTACGTCAAATCGTGCGACAATTGCCAAAGGACAGGTAATATTTCTAGACGCAATGAAATGCCACAGCAATACATTCTAGAAGTCGAGCCATTTGACGTGTGGGGGATAGATTTCATGGGCCCTTTCCCATCCTCGTGCGGACATTCCTATATCCTAGTTGCGGTAGACTACGTCACGAAGTGGGTGGAAGCTTTGGCATGCTCCACGAACGACTCCAAACCAGTGACTAAGATGTTTAAACGTGTCATATTTCCACGTTTTGGAGTTCCGAGAGTTGTGATCAGCGACGGAGGTAAGCATTTTGTGAATCGCACCATAGATGGGTTGTTGAGAAAGTACGGTGTTAGACATAGGGTAGCAACGCCTTATCATCCTCAAACCAGCGGCCAAGTTGAGGTTTCTAATAGAGAAATCAAGTCGATTTTGGAGAAAACGGTCTCAAGGTCTAGGAGGGATTGGGCATTGAAACTCGATGATGCTTTGTGGGCTTACCGTACCGCTTTCAAGACGCCAATCGGAATGACTCCGTTTCAGCTTGTGTACGGTAAGGCATGTCATCTACCGGTTGAGTTAGAATACCGAGCTTATTGGGCGATCAAGGCATTGAACTACGACTATAAATGTGCCGCTGAGAAGAGGATGTTACAGCTTCATCACCTTGAGGAAATGCGCCTCGATTCGTACGAAAACGCGAAAATTTACAAGGAACGTACGAAGCGGTGGCACGATCGGCACATACTCCAGCGGACCTTTGAGGTAGGTGATCGTGTACTTGTTTTCAACTCACGTCTAAAACTCTTTCCAGGAAAGCTTAAGTCACGCTGGTCCGGGCCATTCACTATTAAGAGCATCTCACCATATGGAGCAATCGAGCTAATAGGAGCAAACGGTGCATTTAAAGTGAACCCCTAACGCATAAAGCTCTACAACGCAGACAACACGGATCTTGATCACGCTAAGTTCGCTCTTTCGGAGCCAACTCATGAGTAGAGCATTTCGGTCAAGCTCAAGACCTTAAACAAGCGCTTGTCGGGAGGCAACCCGATTGTTTCGTTTTTCATTTCGTTTTCTTTCGGACTATCTCTTTTTCTTTTCATATTTATATACTTGGTGGGATTGTATTTCTCTTTTTGGATTGTGTGAATCTTTTTCGCAGGTTCTTCAATGTCCATATCATCCTTGAAGAGGAATCACAAACACGGGATTGGAAGTTACACAAGGTGCACACGTTCCAACTCTTATTTCCCGTTGTTTTGTTTACGATATCTTCTTAGGTTTTGAACACCGGGACGGTGTTTCATTCAAGTCTGGGGGGGTACTCGTCGAGTATTGTCATATGATTAGGATTAGATGATTAGGATTAGGATTTGTTGTAGATTTTTGTTTTTAGGATAAACGGATGGATACCTAGCATAAATTTTCAAGTTTTAGTCGTTATTGTGCGACCTTGTCGAATCATGAACTATAGTCTAGGTGTGTTTAGAAGACTTTTAGATTCCGATTAGTTGGGTAATTGTGCAAGAAGCCATGACTTATAGTTACATTCACCTCCTAGATCTCGGTACCAAGTATCATATCTCCGTGTATACCGACTAATCGATGCTTGTTGATAGATCTTTAGCGTTCATAAGATTCCACACGCTTATACTCCGCTGTCAACGATTCTCTCCTTGGATAAGTTTTAATCATTTTAGATTTTCATTGACATGAGTACATCGAGATCGATGGTTCGGGTCTAAGTGGTGGGTTGAGGCGCTACTCTACGTCCTAAGGGTTAGATTGATGCGTATACGTCATAATAAAGAAAAATGAAAAAAAAAAATAAAAAAGAATGACGCATCTCTTCACTTCGCTAAGGTTAAGAAACCTTATGAGTGTGCCATAGGCAGCCTGGGTCTAAGTAGAAAGCCAACCTCTTCGACTTCGACGTCCTAGGAACTAAGCGTGGAACCATAGAAAAGAAGAAAGAAAAAGAATAAAAAAAAAAGAGGAATAAGAACGAGAATGTAAATTCAATGATATCTCAAGCTTAGGAGAGTTGGTATGGAGAGCGCTTGGACGTTGTTTAGGAGCATGGACTAGCTAGGGTCATTGGTAGAATTGCATAGTTTAAGACTTTCGGTTGATAGAAGTCTGAACTTGGTACGCTTAGGCTTGCATTCATGTGACGCGTTGTTTTGCGTAATGGCTAATTCTTTGATAAGTTTATGTTAGTATCCATTGTTGTTTAATTCTTCTATGACTCGACTTTAGGTTTGCTCGAGGACGAGCAAAAGGTTAAGTCCGGGGGAGTTTGATAACACGCAATCCGTTATAGTTTTTATATCATTCTTAGGTCTCGTTTAGAGTAGATTATTCATATTTCATTCATTTATTGAGTATATTCGGAGACTTTATCCACATTTCGTGTTTTGCGTAGGAAACGAAGACACGAGAAGAAACACGAGTGATTTTGGCAATCTAACCCCGGAAACGTAGGTTCAACTTGTGCGAGGCGACGGATGGAAGTGAGCACTCAAACACCGAGCGAAAGGAGCGGAAATAACACCTCAAGTCATGCCCGCTCGGGTGGATTGGGAGTGCCCGGTCGGGCTGATTGCTACCAAACATCCTCGTAGCTTTGCACGACTCGGGCACTCAAGGAACACGACCTGGGAGGTGTGCCCGCTCGGGTCCATTTGGAGTGCCCGCTCGGGCTCATTCATGTCATGAAAACCCCGAAGGTTTGCACGACTCGGGCTGATGAAGCACACGGTCGGGCATGGTGCCCGCTCGGGCTCAAAGGTGTGCAACCCGGTCGGGTAGAGGTCTTGCACGAGCGGGTAAGGGACATGCCCGCTCGGGTCCTTGATTCTCAACAAACTTTCCTAAGATCTAGAACGGCAAAATTAAAAGGAAAAGGAGATCTAAAAAGGGGAATTGGAACCAGAAGAGATCAGAGGAGATAGAGAGACATTAGAGCAAGGAGAAGAAGGAAGAAAAGACGGATCTACGGATCGGGAGCGAGGAGAATCTACCGAAGACATCGGTTTATGAATAGGGAGTTATCTCTTTCCATATCTATGTCGAATCTAGACTTCTCTTGTGTTTCCTTTTCTGTATCTATGTCTGAGTAGATCCTTTGCCATGGGTTAGAGAGATTTGCTCTGTTGTAACGAAGTCTATGCTTAATGAATGGTGGTACTTAATGCTTTCATTACCTGTATGCCACTTGAATGAATGAAATTGGTATCTATCATGTTTTCAGATTTCATGGTTGTTTTTAATGCTTTCTTTACTTGTACGCCACTTGATTGAATGATCTTAGAAGCCTAATAAACCAACGCCAGGGCATTAGGTTTCGGAACTTAGCCATGATTTAGGGTTTAGCCGGTTTAGAATCTACGCCAGGTCAATCGGTTTAATCTAGGGATTAGGATAGCGGTCATAATGCGTCTATGCATGTAAGATACGCAATGGATACATTGGTATATGCATGTTAGATAGTGGACAAGTCTACGCCAGTTAGTTCCTATAGGAGAGCTTGAATTCCCTGGATTCATGATAGTACCTAGACCAATTATCCTTTTAGAACTTCGTTACTTCATTAGGCAAACTCTCGACACCCATGGTGCTTAGCCATAAGTTTATTCTCTTCGATTTAGTTTAGTTTAGCTTAATCACAATCCCAACTTTAGTCATCTCACACGTCTATTCAATTAGTTTAATAGCTCATTAGTCGCATTAACTCCTTGTGTTCGACCCTAGTTACTACACGGTCCGTATTCTTGCGGAAGCGTTAGTCTAGGTTTTTATAACTTGATATAACGCACATCAGGCGACAAGGCCTAAATGAGCTCAATACGAAGAATTTCTGATCAAAACCACATGAATAGAGGACATATTTACTCAGAGCTCCAGAACTCAAAGGAACACCCGAGCAACGAGCGGAAAAGAGAAATATCAAGGGCACAAGGGTGCCCGGTCGGGCACTATTCCTCAACCCGCTCGGGTATAACCTACGGGGTTTTATCCACGCATTTAGCACGACCCGGGCACATGAGCAATGAGGTCGGGTAGGATTACCCGATCGGGCGCAAGAAGAATACCCGCTCGGGTTATTAGTCATCCAATCTGCCCCGAGAGTTTACGCGACTCGGGCCCGCTTAACCATGCAATCGGGTGATGTCCACCCGATCGGGTACCATGAATCAACACGGTCGGGCGAGCCTTACCCGACCGGGCAAAACCTGTGCCCGAGCGGGCCGCGTAATCCGCAACAACCTAGATCTCAATCTCAAATGAGTGGATAAAAAGAACTGAACAGATCTAGAGCAAAGGGGGCGACGAACAGGGCAAGAAAAGACTGGAAAAACATATGGGAAGGCTTAGGAGGCATCGGAGAAGAAGAGAAGCACCGATCCGTACCCCAGTAACACAATAGGGAAGGTCGAGGCATCGAATTCCTTAGGGTTTATCATGTATAGGAATCTGTTATCTTATGTTTTCGTTTCTTCCATGAGTGAGTAGAGTCCCTACTGCGGGTAGGGATATCGGATTTGTATGTATGAACGATGTTTAACGTTAATGCTTAGTTTTATGAATTTACTCTTGATTTACGGTTCTACGCTTAGCAATATCATTCATACGTTAGTGCTGACCGCTCAACAACATAGGATCTCGAACCTTGCTGGAAGGTTAAGGAACGAATCCGGTCCGCTAAGTTGTAGATTAAGCTTTGGCTAATGAGAATCTGACCGGTCGGTTAGTCATCTTAGGGATAGTGATTGCGGTCATAACGCTGCCATGGTATATGTTAATCGCTGCTGGAAGGTAGGGTTGCATGTATCCATGGTTAGGAGGTTTAGGCTCGGAAGAATCACTCCTCACCGTAGAGCATGAATTTCCCGTTGTCAAGAGTAGGTTATAGATCTATGATCCTTAGTCGTTCATCTATGCAATTCCCGATATCCCGTACACACGTAGTATTCACCATATCTAGTCTTATCTCTTACCTAGTTTCGTTGTCACCATTAGGATAGTTTTAGGAAAATTAGGACCATATCCCATTCTATCTTCTTTCGTCTTAATTTAGTTTCGTTCTTAGTTTAGTTGCAATTAGTCCCTAGAGATCGACCCTGGTACTACACGATCTGTATACTTGCGGTGAAGTGGACTATGATAATTATAACTCGTGTATCCACACGTCAGCGGCGTATTGACAAGAAATGTCATTCATATCCTAACAAACTCGAAAAGGGCATCTTCCGCCTCTAAAAATCAAACGTATCGACCTAAATAAAGCATTTTGAGCTCTAGATTAAGATCTAGTCCTTTCCGGAGTCTTATTTGTTTCTTGCAATTTTTGTTTTTGTTTTTGTTTTCTTATAGAGTCGAAAAAAAAATGAAAAAATATATATATATATATCTTTACCTCACAGAGCTTAATCGAGTTTGATGTCCTTTATCTTGCGAGGTAACATGGACGACTTCAACTCTTCGAGCGCCGACATAGCTGAATTGAAGTATCAGATTTCCGAGTTTCGTCGTAAGTTCTCCGAATTATATCACCCGCAATACTTTGAGCGATCACGGGAACAAAACTCTTGGGGGTATGAAGAGGAGATCTACAACAGCTACGCTTATCCTTATGGGAATACCTACAATCACGAATGGAGCGATCACGCCTACATCCCGTATAGGAACAATACAATCATGAATGGAGGGACCAAGCCTATATCCCGTATAGGAATACCGAGAGTATGGTGAATGCACAGCCATCGTTTGGGAATTTCCAACCATGGACGGAACCCCTAACTCAGAGCAATCAATCCTATGTGCCTCAGCCATACTCGACTCAATCCGTAGCGGCCCACGAATATCCCGCCACGTACAACTACCTCCGTGAAATGCTTGAGAATCGAGATTATTTATACATGGGAGTGGAGGCGGAAAAAGAAAGCGCCAATGAGAAAATAGGCGACCTATTTGGATCATTGGACGTGCAAGCTTCGGAGTTTGCACAAGGGGCATTGCAACCGCAAGTGGTTGCATCGGAAGGTTCGGAATACTATCCTCGTGAATATGTTAGCGAGATCTACCTCAGAGATTGTGAGATGGTAGATCAGCCAAGTCCGTCATTGATTGAAATAGAAGATGATTATAACACGACAATGGATGAGGCTACGGACATTGATGATCACACGAAGCAACCCGAGGTAGAAGAAGAATTCGGCTTAGTGGACACGATTGAGCAACCATGCCATATCGATTTCGTGTTCCCCGAGGGTAGTTTTGAAGGTTTAGCCGAGGAGACTTGTGAGGAAGCTCAGATCAAGGATTCCTTAGATTTGATCGCGTTGCGGTTGAGGAAGGTAGCTACAAGGTACCAACCGAGTCGCTCAACAACGAAAGGAAAGAGGAATCCTCCAACCATGACTTCCACACAACCCTAGCTAAATGTGGAGCGGCAAATCAGTACACGAACGATCCCAAGATGCCGAGATGCTGCAACAAACGTCCGACTCACAATTGGGATATCGACAAAGCTCCAAAGGTAAAGATGAAGCCTTCACTAAAAAGGCTAATACACGCAACATCTCTGGAAAAGCTGAAGGAAACAAACGACAAAAGCCTAACCGAACTTAGAAGCAGCTTAGCCAGGATGTTTGGACAGCACGATCCAGCCCCAAACATAGAGAGTATCATGACCGACCTTAGGGACGACAACACCGATCGTGCAAGGAGTACGTCAATTTCGCGTGCCACACCATATCGAGCATATATTGCACGCGAAACGCTACGGACATGACGACGTCGAGGACATCCACCTGATGAGTAGCGTGGTCGAGCTAAAGACCTTAAACAAGCGCTTCTCGGGAGGCAACCCGAGCATATCCTTTTGTAGTAGTTTTATTTTCGTATTTTCGGAC
>CM071865.1:21502932-21515547 GCA_036759665.1 Gynandropsis gynandra
GGACATATTACTCAGAGCTCCAGAACCCAAAGGAACACCCGAGCAACGAGCGGAAAAGAGAAATATCAAGGACACAAGGGTGCCCGGTCGGGCACTATTCCTCCACCCGCTCGAGTATAACCTACGGGGTTTTATCCACGCATTTAGCACGACCCGGGCACATGAGCAATGAGGTCGGGTAGGATTACCCGATCGGGCGCAAGAAGAATACCCGCTCGAGTTATTAGTCATCCAATCTGCCCCGAAAGTTTACGCGACTCGGACCCGCTTAACCACGCGATCGGGTGATGTCCACCCGATCGGGTACCATGAATCAACACGGTCGGGCGAGCCTTACTCGACCGGGCAACACCTGTGCCCGAGCGGGCCGCGTAATCCGCAACAACCTAGATCTCAATTTCAAACGAGCGGATAAAAAGAACTGAACAGATCTAGAGCAAAGGGGGCGACGAACAGGGCAAGAAAAGACTGGAAAAACATCTGGGAAGGCTCAGGAGGCATCGGAGAAGAAGAGAAGCACCGATCCGTACACCGGTAACACAATAGGGAAGGTCGAGGCATCGAATTCCTTAGGGTTTATCATGTATAGGAATCTGTTATCTTCTGTTTTCATTTCTTCCATGAGTGAGTAGAGTCCCTACTGCGGGTAGGGATATCGGATTTGAATGTATGAACGATGTTTTACGTTAATGCTTAGTTTTATGAATTTACTCTTGATTTACGGGTTCTACGCTTAGCAATACCCTGAAAACAGTGATTAATCATTCATTTTTCTTCTTCGATTGTTTTGTAGATGGCTTCAAAACTCTTCCAAAGCTCAAAGAAACGACGATCAGACGCCTACGACCCGGAACACGGATGGCCAGCAAAGCCAGATGCTATCACGGAGTTAACCCCGTACACGCCCATCACGACGTCCCACCAACAATACAACTACCGGAAAACAACCTTTTTGTCCGGTCAGACGTCAAGGTTCAATGACCTATAGTCGCGCATACAGTCATCCCGCTTCCTATGCGCGGAAGCCATGATTGCTCTCCACATTGAGGAGCACATCAACACCATCTTCAACACATTGGGTGGAGTGGATTGCAGGAGGCACGGGAGTACACGTACAGCAACTTCACTACGGAGTTCTTTGTATCGTACACAGCCTTCTTCCCCGAGTCAAGAAATCGGGAGAAGGCATTTATGGAATTCCGTCTGCTGGGACAGAACTACCGGCTCAGTGCGCGACAGTTTGCTATCGTGGTAGACGCCCCGCACCGCACCTTCACCAAACTACCCGAGCATAACAAGAATCGTCAAGCGCAGTTTTGGAACCGGATAGCGTATGGTGATTATTGAACAAAGTCCAAGGCCAGCCACATACGCCATCCCGCCCTCAAGTATTTCCACTATTTCTTAGTCTCCTCAATCCTAGGTAAAGGAGCACAAGGTGGAGTGAACCACACGGTGTTGGGGTACCTAAGGCATGCGGTACACATAGACGTCGATGGCGACGAATGGGACATACTCGATGTCGACTTGGCATCACTGGTTATGCGACACTTTCACGACATTGCCACCGAGAATTGCAGCACGGACACGAAGATCATTTGCGGTGGAATAGTTACAATGATAGCACAGAGAGTTGGTATCAACCTTGGCATCCTGACGGAGGACAAGATTGATGAGGAGCCCGAGCTGAACCTCCAGAACCTTCGCAACCGATGGGCAATATCAGTCGATCGGCATTAAGTCATTTGGAGCTACAAGGATGAGGAAGGTCAAACCTTGGAGGTCGACCTCGATGAGATTGAGATGCCCGATTTAGACGAGGAGGGCATACGCTTTAGGATCGATCCCACCATCGGACACACTAGTCCGGGACTAGATGAGGCAGATCCAGCTCCAGCAGTTGCACCAGGACCATCATTGTCTAGACAGCACAGCCGATGCGCCCCTCATTCTCGTACCCACCCCGACTACTGTGGACACCGCTCTGACTTTCCTTCTATGGGAAGTGTTCATGATGTTCTCAGACATGTTACGGAGGAGAGCAGATATCAGTCCTTCATGGCAGAGCAGCGATATGACCTCGAGACGGCGAGGTACGACATCGAGGCGGCGAGATATGCAGAGCAACATAAATTCCAGGAGCAGTCCATCCAGCACACATACTACATCACGGAGTCCGTTTGCCGATTCCAGCAGCTGAGCATGCAGCATTACTCGGAGCCGTACGTGTCGATTCCACGGGACTATCATGCAGGCGCTATTCCCTACCGCCCACACATCTCGTACGAGCTGCAGTCATTCTACTTCCCACCTGGGAAAGGACATCCGTGGAGCCAGCAGACTCTCCGACCACCCGTGGTGGAGAGGAAGAGGATTAGGCCACTACTTTCCTTTTCCATTTTCTTTTTCCTTTTTCCATTTTTTTTCTTGCTTTATGGACCTATTTTCTTTATTTTATTTCTTTTTCGATTTCGCGGTTATGTAGGCTGTATTGGACATAATGATGTATTACTTTCTTCTCTATTTTGCGTTGCATGATTCTTATCACAGGTTCTTCACGATAACACCCGCAATAAAGTAAGAGAGTATAACATTCGGATGTATCACAAACTCGAGATAGCAAAATACACCAGGTGTACTCGTTCTTATTTTTATTTTATCTTCACTCGAGTTATGGCATGCAGGTACTTCTCATAGATTTCGAACACCGGGACTGTGTTCCGTTCAGGTCTGGGGGGTACTCTTTTGAGTGATATGATTTCATTGAGTGACATATTTGCGATTAGGATTAGGATTAGGAATAAGTAGATGGATGCCTAGTATGAATTTTCGAGTTTTAGTCATTATTTTACGACCTTGTCGAATCGTGAACAATAGTCTAGGTTTGCTTAGAAATCTTTTGGATACCGATTAGTCGAGTAGTTGTGCTTGAAACCATGATCTATAGTTGCATTCACCTCCTAGGTTTCAGTACCAAGTATCCATATCTCCGTGTATACGTTTATCCCTTGCTTGTTTGATATATTTTTACCGTTCATGGATTATTAGATTCCACACGCTTATACTTCGTTGTCATCTTGGAAAAGTTTCTAACTATTTCAGGATTACATTGACATGAGTACATCGAGATCGATGGTTTGGGTCTAAGTGGTGGGTTGAGGCGCTATTCTACGTCCTAAGGGTTAGAGTTGATGCGTAATCTCTAGAAAAAAAAAGAAAAAAAAGAGAGAAAAATGTTCTTCAATGACGCATCTCTTCACTCCGCTAAGGTTACAAGACCTTATGAGTGTGCCATAGGCAACCTGGGTCTAAGTAGAAAGCCATCCCTCTTCGACTTCAACGTCCTAGAAACCAAGTGTGGATCTAAGTAAAAAAAAGGGAAAAAGGGAAAGCGAATATGAAAGAGAATAGGAGTCTAATGATATCTCAAGCTTAGGGGAATTGGTATGGAGATCGCTTGGACATTGTCTAGGGATGTGATATAGACTTAGATTATTGGTAGGATTGCATGGCTCGTAAATTTCGGTTGATATAAGTCTGAACTCGGTACGCTTAGGCTTACGTTCATGTGACGCGTTGTTTTGCATAATGACTAATCCGAATTTTTCGTACTAGTATCCATCGTTGTCGAACTCTTCTTATGCTTGGCTCTAGTTTAGTTTGAGGTAGGGGTGTAAAATGAGCTGTCGGCTAGCGAGTCAGCTCTAGCTCAGACCATATTTAAGCGAGCCGAGCTGGGTATTTTCTAGCTCATTTTAAAAACGAGCTCACGAGCTGAGCCCAAAACGACTCCAAGCTTAGACGAGCGGGCTCGCAAGCTGACGAGCCGGCTTGCGAGCTGAAAAAAATCATGTACAAAAATAAAATATTTTCCATTTTTATATATTATTATATATAATATTGCATTTAATAAAACATAATATATTGTTTAAACATAATATACTATTATAATTTATTTTTCATTTTTCTAATAATTGATATAATAAAATAAAGAAACAATTTAGTAAAATTACGAACGGTCGAATTAAGTACGATGATATTTTATACTTTTTATTCGAGAAGGTTATTTTTTATTTAGTACGATGATATTTTATAACATTATGTTTGAATTAATGTTTTCATATTTTCGATATTTTATTTGGTTCGTTTGATATGTTTATCATATATGATATTACAACTAATTCAAAATAATCAAATGAACCTTGCCCGCTCGGGCATGAATGGAACCCGCTCGGGCTAAAGTTACGGGGAAAATTCCAGGAAACTTTACACGACCCAGGCACAAAGAGAACATGATCGGGTAAATTAGCCCGCTCGGGTTGTGTAAGGAGCCCGCTCGGGCTGAACATTGGACCGCAAGGACCCGAAGATGCAACACAACTCGGGCATGAAGAGCACACGGTCGGGTAGCATTGCCCGCTCGAGCTGGAGTCTTTACACGCTCGGGCTGAAGGATGCACGACCGGGTGACACATGTGCCCGTGCGGGCCGCCTTTCTCGCAACAACCTATTTTAAGTGTCTGGACGAGCGAAAGAGAGGGGGAACGAGTATCAGAGACCAGAAGGCGACGGCTAGGGCAAGGAAAGGCCTGAAATTCATCAGGAAAGACTCATGAGAAGTTGGAGAAGGATAGAAGCATCAATCCGGACTTCAATAACAAGATAGGGAAGATCGAGCAATCGTGTTTCCTAGTTTTTATCATGTCTAAGGTTGTTTTCTCTTGTTTGACAGTAGAATCCATGAGTGAGTAGATTTCCAACTATGGGCTAGGGATATTGGACTTGTAATTGATGTTTGAATCATGCGTTAATGCTTAGATTTATCGAACTTTTCTTGATATTTGGTTTTACAATCAACATCGTAAACATTTCATACTAGTGCTGCCTGCTCAGTAACTTAGGAATTTGTGTTTAGCTGGAAGGTTAAATTATGAGTCTGGAACTGTTGATTGTAGATTAAGTTTTATTAATGAGAATCTGACCGGTCGGTTAATCGACTTAGGAATTAGGATTGCGTGCTTAACGCTACAGTAGTTACGAGTTAATCGCTGCTGGATGGTAGGATTGCACGTAATTATGGTTAGGAGGTTTAGGTTCGGATGAATCATTCCTTATTTCAGAGCATGAATTCCCCGTTGTCAAGATAGTTCGATAGATTTATGATCCTTTATTATTACATCCTTGCAATTCCCGGTATCTCGAAGCCCGTAGTGTTCTTAATTGTCAAGTCTTCCGCATCTTTCCATCGCTGTCACCATTTTACCTTAGTGTTTTAGAGATTTATATCACGCCACCATCTATTCCATCCGTCTTAGTTTAGCCATATTCTTAGAATAGGTTGCATTATTCCCCAGAGTTCGACCCTGGAACTACACAAACCGTATACTTGCGGTAGAGTGGTCTAGGAAATATATATAATTTGATATTTCCCACATCAGTATGCAAAGTTATGGTATTTCAAAGCCCATCGTACATTTCATTGTTTTAGTCATCTAATCACGTGAAAACAAAAACGAAAAGCGGAAAAGGGGTGCAACATGAGAGACAAACGCAAATAGGGAATAGGAAGCAAAAGGAAGGTTCGAGAGACAATCGTAACGCAAGCGGCGTATTGACAAGAAATGACATTCGTATCCTAAGAAACTCGAAAAGGGCATCTCACGACTCTAAAAATCCAACATATCGACCTAAATAAAGAATTTTAAGCTAGAAAACAGGGTCGGGCTGCCTTCAGTATCCCGTGGGATCATTTATCTCGAAAAGAGGAATAAAATATGAAAAGAATCATTAATTCAGAGCTTCGTACGCAAACTTATGGTACTTCAAATCCCGTCGTATAATTCATTGTTGTAGTCGTCTAATCACGTGAATACAAAAACAAAAAGCGGAAAAGGGGTGCAAGACGAGAGACAAATGCAAATAGGAAAAAGGAAGCAAAAGGAATATCCGAGAGACAAATGCAACACAAGCGGCGTATTGACAAGAAATGACATTCGTATCCTATGAAACTCGAAAAGGCATCTTTCGGTTCTAAAAATCTAATGTATCAACCTAAATAAAGGATGTTGAGCTCGAAAACGGGGTCAGGCTGCCTTCAGCACCCTGCGGCATCGTTTATCTTGAAAAGAGAAATAAAATGTGAAAAGAATCATGTAATTCGGAGCTCCTTACGCAAAGTTATGGTATTTCAAAGTGCGTCGTACAAATCATTGTTGTGGTCGTCTAATCATGTGAAAACAAAGACAAAAAGCGGAAAAGGGGTGCAACACGAGAGACAGACGCAAATAGGAAATAGGAAGCAAAAGGAATATCCAAGAGACAAACGCAATGCAAGAGGTGTACTGACAAGAAATGACATTTGTATCCTAAGAAACTCGAAAAGGGCATCTCCCGGCTCTAAAAATCCAATGTATCGACCTAAATAAAGGATTTTGACTTCGAAAACGGGGTCGGGCTGCTTTCAGCATCCTGCGGCATCATTTATCTCAAAAAGAGGAATAAAATATGAAAAAAAAATCATGTAATTCGGAGCTTTGTATGCAAAGTTATGGTATTTCAAAGCCCGTCGTACAATTCATTGTTGTAGTCGACTAATCACGTGAAAAAAAAACAAAAAGCGGAAAAAGGGTGCAACATGAGAGACAAACGCAAATAGAAAATAGGAAGCAAAAGGAATATTTGAGAGACAAACACAACGCAAGCGGCGTATTGACAAGAAATTACATTCGTATACTAAGAAACTCGAAAAGGGCATCTCCGAACTCTAAAAATCCAAATGTATCGACCTAAATAAAGGATTTTGAGCTCCAAAATGGGGTCAGACTGCCTTAATATGCCATCAGCATCGTTCATCTCTAAAGGAGGAATAAAATGTGAAAAAAAACATGTAACTCTGAGCTTCGTACGCAGAGTTATGGTATTTCGAAGCCCGTCGTACAATTCATTGTTGTAGTCGTTTAATCACGTGACAACCAAAACAAAATGCTGAAAAGGGGTGAAACACGAGAGACAAACGCAAATAGGAAATAGGAAGCAAAAGAAATATCCGACAGACAAATACAACGCAAGCGACGTATTGACAAGAAATGACATTCGTATCCTAAGAATATCGGAAAGGTCATCTCCCGGCTCTGAAAATCCAATGTATCGACCTAAATAAAGGATTTTGAGCTCGAAAACGGGGTCGGGCTGCCTTAAGCTGCCTTCAACATCGTTAATCTCGAAAAGAGGAATAAAATGTGAAAAATATCATGTAATTCAAATCTTCGTACGAAAAGTTATCGTATTTCCAAGCTCGTCGTACAATTTATTGTTGTAGTCGTCTAATCGAGTGAATACAAAAACAAAAAGCAGAAAAGGGGTGCAACACAAGAGACAATTGCAAATACGAAATAAGGAAGCAAAAGGAATATCCGAGAGACAAACGCAATGCAAGCGGCGTATTGACAAGAAATGACATTCGTATCCTAAAAAACTCGAAAAGGGCATCTCCCGGCTCTAAAAATCCAACGTATCGACCTAAATAAAGGATTTTGACCTCGAAAACGGGGTCGGGCTGCCTTTAGCATCTTGTGGCATCATTTATCTCGAAAAGAGGAATACAATGTGAAAATATCATGTAATTCGGAGCTTTGTACGCAAAGTTACGGTATTTCAAAGCTCGTCGTCCAACTCATTGTTGTAGTCATCTAATCACGTGAAAACTAAAACAAAAAGCGGAAAAGCGGTACAACACGAGAGACAAACGCAAATAGGAAATAGGAAGCAAAAGGAATATCCGAGAGACAAACGCAACGCAAGCGGTGTATTGAAAGGAAATAACATTTGTATCCTAAAAAACTCGAAAAGGGCATCTCCCGGCTCTAAAAATCCAACGTATCGACCTAAATAATTGATTTTGAGCTCGAAAACGGGGTCGGGCTGCCTTCAGCATCCCGCGATATCATTTATCTTGAAAAGCGAAATACAATGTGAAAAAAAAACATGTAATTCGGAGCTTCATGCGCAAAGTTATGATATTTCAAAGCTTGTCGTACAATTCATTGTTGTAGTCGTCTAATCACGTGAAAACAAAAACAAAAAGCAGAAAAGGGGTGCAACACGAGAGATAAATGAAAATAGGAAATAGGAAGGAAAAGGAATATCCGAGAGACAAATGTAACGCAAGCGGCGTATTGAAAGGAAATGACATTTGTATCCTAATAAACTCGAAAAGGGTATCTCCCGGCTCTAAAAATCAAATGTATCGACCTAAATAAAGGATTTTGAGCTTGAAAACGAGGTCGGCTGCCTTCAACAACTCGTAACATCGTTTATCTCGAAAAGAGGAATAAAATATGAAAAATATCATGTAATTCGGAGCTTCGTACGCAAAGTTATGGTATTTCAAAGCTGAAGAAACTAAGTGGTATCCTTATTCAGGTGCTTCTGCACATGTTACAAATACTACAAACAAACTTCAATCTGCTACGTCTTACATGGGATCAAACTATATAATTGTGGGGGATGGATCATTCTTACCAATCACACATGTTGGTACAACATCAATTCCAACTCAAGAAGGTATGATTCCAATCACAAAGGTTCTAGTTGCTCCTGCTATGACAAAGTCACTGTTGTATGTCTCAAAATTGACTACAGAATATCCTTGCTATTTTATGTTTCATTAACACTCTGTGTACATTAAGGATCTAGCAACCAAGTCAATCTTGGCAAAGGAAGCAAACGTGAGGGTATCTATGTCTTGGAGACCACAGACTTTAAAGCTTACTTCTCAGTCAGACATAGATCAGCCAGTGAAGATGTATGGCATAGAAGACTTGGTCATCCAAATTCAAAAGTTCTGCAATATCTCAGTTCCAGCAATAGCATTACTACAAACAAAGCTTCTTCTGTTAAATGAAAAAAATAAGTATATACAAATTGAAAAGTAATTAGTTTAAATAATTAAATAATTTTAATACTTTTTTAAGTTATACTTATTTTTTTTACAATAATTTTTATGAAAGTATATAGTGGTATAATTTTTAAAAATATTTTTCAATAAATTTGTCAAGAGTGATATATGATCATGTGTTTTTTATTAATTGATTAAATTAAAATAATAATTCAATTTAAGTAATTAAAACATCAAAAATTCATGGATAATATATTCACTATAATCTAATATAAAATCAAAATAAAAATAAAAATTAATAATTGAAGACATAAAAATGACACAAACTTTAAGGAAGAATTAAAAATAAATTATATATAATTGATGGATAATAGAAATAACAACATTTGAGAATTTATAATAAATTTTTGTACCTTAAAAATGAAAAAACATTTATTTGTTATTAGTGATAATAATAGTAATAACAACAAATAACAGAATTTATGAGCTATAAAAATTAAAATAATATATATATATGTGTGATAATACCTTATATATATTTATACATAAAAGAAATTTTAATGTTTCTTTGAGAAACATATATGACATATATCATATATGACAAATAATAATCTCTTAAAATATCTATGATTGTTAAACAATCATGGAAAATTTACGTATGAGTAAAATTTACGTATTAGTTACAAATATGGAAGTTATTATCAATAATTATAAAGATAAAGTTGTTTTTTGAAACTTTCCCACTCTAAAATTTAAGTGGAAAATTTAACTAAAAACTTATTTTTATAAAATGTAAATCTAAAATAGATAGAAATAACTAATATATATATATATATATTAAAACAAAGTGATATTAAAATCGATTTAATTAATTAAAATTAAATACATTTTTGTCAATTTTAGATCAAAATTTGTTATATAATTATAATTTAAAATTTTTAAAATTAGAATTATTTATTACATAATTAATTTTATTTAATATTTTTAAATAAAATATTTTTTAAATATAGCACAAAAAATAAATAAATTAATATATATATATATATAAATTTTCAACCGATTGAACTTTTTTACATAATTTATTTGATTTTATGCTTGATTTATTTGAAATTAATCTCTAAAAGTGATTTATTTTACACTGCATATCAATATTTTAAAAGTTAAGATTTAGGAAAAATATTTTAAACAATTATAACAAAAATATGAATTATAGATAATAAAATATGTAAAATAAAAAATATTAATAGTTATAAACTTTGAAAATTGTTTTTTGAAACCTTTTCACTCTAAAATTACTGAAATATAAGTGGAAAGTTAGAAAATGACAAAAAGAATATTTTAAAATTATATTAATTAAAAAATCATTTTACATAAAATTTATAATGTAAAAAATTAGATATAATTAATATATGTATTGAAATAAAATGAGATTAATATCACATTTAATTAATTAAAATTAAATAATGTTTTTGTTAATTTTAATTATTTATTACATAATTAATTTCATTCAATATTTTTACAATAAAATATTTTTAAAACTTATTTGAATAATGAATATAACACACAAAAAAAATAAAAATAAATTTATATATATATATATATATAAATTTTCATCCAAAAGAATTTTTACATAATTTATTTGATTCTAAATTTCTACAATAAAATAATTTTATTTAATATTTTGTATTAATTAATACATATAATAGTAAATTATTATAGTAATTCCGAATTAATACTAATTAAAATTATAATAATTATTCATATATAAAATTTATTTTACAATTTTAATTTTTTACTTTCCAACTTTAATAAATTAATTAAAATTCAAAAATTATAATAAAAACAAATGATCTGAATAAATGAGAATAAATTATTATTATATTTATAATAATTAGTTAAACATATAAATATTAAAACTTTCGCAATTTAAAATTTACGTATTTTTTCTAAAATTTAAAGTTAATTTTCTTAATATTAGCTTTTATTAAATAAAATTAGATACATTTTTAAAAAAATTATATAATAATTTTATATGTTTTTAAGTTATAATATATAAACTAAAATTTTAAAGTAGTAATAATTTATTGAGTATTTATAAAATATAATAATAATAAAATAATCTAAATGAAAATAATGTTATCTAATCAAAATATAAATTTAAAATTGTAAATAATTTTTATATACTTACTACTATAAAAATTAATTATATATAGTTTCTAACATTACTTTCTTCATAATTTGATAAATAAATATGATAAATTTATTTAAAAAAAATATTTTCGTTTTTATATTTAATCATTATTTTTCAAACTTTTGAAAATCATAAATAAATTTAAACTTAATTTTTATATATTAATAGAAATAATAGTGTCGTAATATAAAAATTGTTAAATTAATATTTTAATTATTTATTACATAATGAATTTAATTCTATATTTTTACAATAAATATTTGAAGAGTGAACATGAAGAATTTGGTATTCGTGGAAGTTAACCTTAATTAATACTTAAAATTATAAATTTATTGTTAGGTTTTAAATTTAAAATTTATATTCTTAAAAATTTATAATAATAAAATAATTTAAAATTTAAAATTGGTTTTAGTGGAAATTAAACTAATTAACAATTAAATTATTTATTTATTATTATAAAAAATAAAAGGATATAACACTAATTTAAAGAATATTGGAAATAAAATCAAATGATTTTGAAATTATAATCTTAAGCATTTTATAATAAAAAATTAAATTACACTAAGTTAAACATAATTACAAATAAATAAAATAATTTTATTTTTAATTTTTTTGTTAATTAATCAAATAATCAAATAATTTTTGTACGATTGTTTAAAGAAAAATAATTATATTTGTTGAATAATCCTTAAATTTAAGAATTTTAAAATAAAATATTTAATTTAATTTTAATTTCAAAATAAAATTTTTAAACTTTTTTTAAGATTTTATGAATTATTTCTGGTTTTTGTTTTAGTAATATTAAGATTTATCGAAATAATCACATTATCCGATTACCATGTTGACTCCATGTTTGATCCGAGTTCCTAACAAACATATATATGTAATATAGTATATATCCAAAATCAAAATTTTTTGTTGAAAGCCAAATTAGTTATTCACATGGAAACCATCTGCATATAATAAAAAAATGAAATAAAGATTTAAAAATCCAAAAAATATTTAAAAATTATATCGAATGTACAAAATATATTTTTTAAATATCTTAAATATCTTTTAAATTTATAATAATACTAAATTCAATTTAATAAAAACATATAAAAATTGGATGCTCCCAAAAAGAAAATATCGTTTGCACGGACTTATACAAGTCGCCCGTTTTCAGATCGCAGGCGAAGAAACGGAACGAATATTCTTATTCCCACATTAGAAAGTACCATAAGACCCTCAGTTCCTTAGTCAAATCCAGACCTAGATCAGTAATTTCCGTACCAAGGTATCAATCTATCAAAACTGCGAGTCATTTTTTTCTTTTTGTGATAATTACATGCGAAGAGGCGAGAAAACGGGTCATCGTTATTAGTGATGTCAAAGTGGGTTGGGTTTAATGGGTTAACCCAACCCAACCCATCTAAAATGAAAATGGGTTTTGGTTAAATGGGCTAAAAGTCAAATGGGCTTAATGGGTTTTAGACCCATTTATACTCATTTTAATGGGTTAAACCCATTTAACCCATGAGCCCATTTA
>CM071865.1:21532646-21566827 GCA_036759665.1 Gynandropsis gynandra
ATTTAGATGATGATATATACCAAGCACTTCTTCGTCAAATATACTAAATAAAGAAATACGTTACATTTAATATATATATATATATATATATATATATATATATATATATATATATATATATATATATATATATATATATTAAATGTAACGTATTTCATTATTTAGGATATTTGACGAAGAAGTGCTTGGTACATATCATCATCTAAATGCAAATGAACTCACAGACATGAAAGTTCAACATTATGACTCGTGGTTTAGACACTACTTAAGTACTCGTGTACACATCTATTTAAACCCGTTGCATATAAAAGTATTAATTTATTTATGCTACGTACAGGTGAAATATTCTTATGAAAGACTTTCTACGTGGTTAAAAGATTTGGCTAATGGTCTCGCACGAAATGTCATGTGTTGACCAATCTTGTTTACGCGCGGCTACACTTTCCACACGTACAAACACGGAAAACATAGAAGCACATATAACTATGGTTTTTGCGTTAATAGTGATATAGAGGGTGATAACTTCTACGGCATTTTGCACCAAATCATACAACTGGAATATCCCGGTCTCGTTGGGTTGAAGGTGATTCTTTTTAAATGTCAGTAGTTTGACCCAACCGTAGGACGTGGAATACAAAAAAACCGTTGGGGAGGAATTGACGTCAATCTGAGACGACAATATCGTAAGTATGATCCATTCATCACAATAGATCAAGCAGATCAAGTATGTTACGTGTAATATCCAACAACATTGAAACGTCGAAGAGAGGAGTGGTGGGCCGTAGTAAAGATCAAGCAACGAGGGATCAAAAGCTCTGATAATAAAGAAGATGCCTTGCAACCCAATCATCCGCAGCTGATTCGTTTAATTGATACAGATCGCGAGGAGATTCTTGCGAGAAATGACATAGAAGGAGAACTCATACGCGATTATGACGACGTTGAACCGGAAGATGCTAATGAAAACGGTGATGAATTCAATGAACAAGCGAAGGAAGACTCGCCCATCGATGAATCTACTGAAGAAGAAATTTAAATACAATAATGTCTATTATGTGTAATAAATGTAGATGATGTGTAATGTAAATGAAGTGTAACGTTCATGATGTGTAGTAATGTATATGATGTGTAATCGAACAATCGAAATGTTATACAATCAAATAGGTTATATAAACGATGTGAGATGTATTAAAACTTGGAATTATCTAATACCAACGGACATCCGTTGAAAGTTGGCAACGGATTCCCGTTGATACACGAACTCGCCCCCGACACTTAGAAAAAATTTCTAAGTTTTCCACATTTCCAACGGGCATCCGTTGCAAATTTTCTAACGGACACCCGTTACCAATTTTCCAACTGGCATCTGTTGGAAACTTAATGGTCGAAACCATTCTAACAGGCTTCCCTTGGTATTTTGTAACGGATGACCGTTAGCAAAATTGAAACGGGCATCCGTTGCGAATTCCAACGGATGCCTTTTGGACTAGGTAATGATGCCTAGTATGCAGATTTTTCCAACGGGCATCCGTTGGAAAACGCAACGGATGCCCGTTGCGAAGGGAGACGAGCCGCCATTTAGCTGTCCATGCCTCGGGAACACGCATTCCCAACGGGCATCTGTTGGAATTTCCAATGGATGCTCGTTGGGAATACAGGACGTCACATCAATTTACTCCGTCCGTTGAGATGCCGTGTTTTCAAACTGTTGGACAAATTCGATATATATAAACCCGTTGAACAGTTCTTATTTCAACACGAATCACAATCTCAAAATCCTTTGAAATTCACATTTCACCCACAAACACTCTAAATCTTTAGAAAAACAATGAGACCGAGACGGTTTATAGGATCGGGGGGTTTATTGGCTGGTTCCGCGGGAGCTCCTCCCCGGCCCCCACCACCCCCATATCGTCCTCCCTTACCCGAAACGGCCCCCCCCATGATAGATATCGATTCTTTGATCGATGATTTCGACGGGCGTCCAACCCTTCCGATTATCGATCCAGAACATTCTAGCGGGATGTTATCGTAAAAAATTACTATTTTCATTTGTATTATTATATGTTATAAATATTATCTCACATTGTATTGTTGATTTGCAGGTTTGATGTTGATGATGTATTGAAACACACAAAGAACATCATTATCCAAGGGTTCTTACAGGACGAATTATACTATTCCTGACAAGTTACACTAGAAGTTGTGCGCCAGCAATGGTGGTGCACTTTTATAGTAAGTTTTCGATGAAATTAAATTTCAACTTTTTAGTTATATATATATATATATGTTATAAAACTAAATATTTTATAACTTTTTTTGCAGCGCTCATACAGATGGAGGCGAAAGGATACGTTGCGCATCTACACAGCATGGATGCACGATATGCAGGCTCGGATGCGCCTGATGATGGACGGTGCAAAATGCAACTACTACGCCAACAATCGCAAACCGAAATGGGCAACGGAAGCGGTCTTCAGTAAAATGATTCAGCATTGGGAGTCCGCAGAATTAAAGGCCAAGAGCGAGAAGGCCAAAAAATTTCGCTACGGTGAGAAGGTTCCCAGAGATGGTTCGCATCGCCATACTTCGGGATAAAAATTCTTCCCGAAACAAAAAAAAAAGAAATGGTAAAATTTTGTTTATTTAAATTTTTGTTTATTTAAATATTTATCTAACTAACTTTATTTTATATTATAGATGCAACGGATAGGAAGAGAACCGACTCTTCTTGAGCTGGTATTAGGAACCCATGCCAAGAAGAAACCGGTTGTTGGGGGTGGAGCTATGACAGAGAAGATCACACAACAATCTCAAGCTTGCGGTTCAAGCCCCGACGAACTCAGTCCTTTACAAAAGGACAAAATTTATTTAGAGGTAAAAGTTCATTATTTTATTTTTTCGATTATTAATAAAATAATTTGTAAAAATCTAACGCTACTTTTGTTTGTCTTGTAGTCAGTGAGACCATATAAGGGACGTCTATACGATCTTGGGGTGCTTCAAAAGGATATCGACGAGGACGCCACGACGGTACCTCCCGTAGTGCAAGAGAGTTTCACGCAACAACGGCGCATCGATGAGCTCGAAGCCAAAGTTCAGCACTTGGAGAGCGTCATCGAGTTGATGTCGGGGCAAGGGAGGGGATCAACTCACAGCAAGAACCGGGTCTTGATTCAGATGCAACGCCATCTAGAGATGGTGGCGATCAGAGAGACGATATCGATCCAGCCGATTTAAACGAAATGTAATAGGATATATTTGAGTAGTTTTAGTTTTAAGTTTTTTTGTGAACAATTTAATATTTTAATTTAAAACTTTTATTTTAAAAAATATTATTATTTTTTAAAAAATTTATTTTTTTATTATTTTACAAGATTTCCAACGGATGCCCGTTGGAAAGCTAAATTCCCGCTCATTTTCCCGCCTGGATGGCAACAGACGTCCGTTGAAACAGTTTAACGGATGCCCGTTGCCCTTTTTCAACGGCCGTCCGTTGTAAACTTGCAAGGGCATCCATTACAAATATTTTCAACGGGCGTCCGTCACAACTTTCCAATGGATATTTCCGTTGGAATATCCGTTATAATTTTGCAACGGATATTATCTGTTGCAAGGTCGTTGCGAATTGCAACGGATCCGGATTTCCAACCAACGATTCCCAACGGACGCAAATCCATCGCCATCCGTTGGAAAGAGCCGTTTTCATCGGATTTTAGGCATTTTGTAACGGATATGTCCGTTGGAAATTGTCTGTTTTTTTGTAGTGATAATCTAAGAGTCAATTAAAAGTTTTCACATCATAACCTAAACACAACCTCTTATTTTCCTAATCCTACTTCTTACATAATCCAAAGAGCCAATTAAAAGCCGTCACATCCTCCCCTTAACACAACCTCTTATATCTTCTTTATCCTACACTTATTTTTTTTTACGTAATCTAAAGAGCCAATTAAATATCACCACATCATCACCTTAACACAACCTCTCATTTTTCCTATTCATTACTTATCTTTTATGTAATTTAAAGAGCCAATTAATCGTTGCCACATCATCACCTTAACATGAAAACGATGTCGTGGTTAATCAGTATTGGCGAAAAGATGTGAACGGTCTCAATGTCCGCCCGTCCATGTGCATCCCGAGATATGGTCGGCCAGAGTTAGTCCGAAATTATAGACAGTTTGCAGATAACCAACAACTTCCATAAGGGCCATCTAAAATCCGTCCACATTTGCGGTTGCTTGATGCAGCCCATTCGTATTTATGGATGGTCAACATTTATCCGTCCATAGTCATGGACGGATTATAGATGACTCATTATATCTGTCTATAAATGCAAATGATTTATAGATGGGGATCGATCTCCGTTTGAAAATGCTTATTAATGCGATTCTCGAAGTAACTCCCCCGTTTATCCAAAATCGTCTGCACTGCCAAAATCAATCGTCCATCTGCCTGCTACCATCGACCGTCCATCTACTGTTTGTTACCATCTGTCTGTCCACTGCTGTCTGGTCATCTGTCCATTGCCGTCTGGTCATATGTCCATTTCTATAGGTCTGAGAAAAGGTATTATTATTCGTTTCTAGCTTCTAATGTAAATGTATTAGGATTTGGTATTAGCGTCCGATTTTATGTATATAAGTATTAGGATTTGGTACCATCGACCGTCCGTCGAGCTGTTCATTTTTGTCAGCTTCTATTTGTCCGAGCAAAGGTATTTTCGTTCATTTCTAGCTTTAATTGTATATGTATTAGGATTTGGCATTACTTTCCTATTGCATGTATATATGTATATCTAATATACTCAATATATGAAGTTAGAAACATATATATGTATATATATGGACTAATCACATAGAAATTGACATAATAAATTCATTATAGACTAATCACGTAGAAACCAACATAATATCTTCATTATAGACTAATCACATACAAACCAACATAATAACTTCACTTATTACGGTTTAATACATTTATTATATCTACGAGAGAGTTATCAACGATTCAGTTGCATTGATATTAAAGTAATAAAATTTAGCATGCCTTGTCATCTTGGAAGAGGCGTTAGTTTGAGAACTTGTTCTCACTCTGAAGAAAGTGCTAACGGGCCATCACCTCCGCAACGAATTCGAATGTCCAACTCAGGATTTTTGGATTTTATGAATCCGACTTTATTTCATAATACAAGATCGACACAATTTATGTTGTTTCGGTATTACCAACCAATGTCTCCATCGGTCAAGCCAACGACGTCTCAGATGCATCACGAACCACTAGTGAAAGAATTATTAGCAATGAATAAGGAAAGACGCTAACTTCTGCATTTAGTCCCTAGTCTTCAACATGGTGCACAATGTACACATTAATAAAGTTGAACTTAAATTTGTAAATAATATATAATATCAATCTAAATTAATTTAATTATAGGTTTGGTCATGATCAGATTTTTCGTCATATAACAAAGATGATGAAAGACGATGTTGATCGTCCATGTTATAACTGGATGCGGACCGATCCCGATATTAAAGAACGATGGTGGAAAGCCTTTGTGGTACATTTTTAATAATATTTATTTATAAAATATTTTGAATAAACTAATTAACTAAATGTTTTAAACAATAATTTTATCAGATAAAGAATAGATAAACAAAAATGGGAAGATGCATTCAAGATAAATCAAAAGTGGTTCAGGGATAGCCAAGGGCTAATCCCTTCTCCCAGAACAAACAAACTACTCGCTCATGCGTCTGTAAGCAACCATAAACGAAATAGAAAGTCTAAGGAACATGAAAACCAAGTGAAACCGATGTGTCGGGTTGATCTCCAATGCTCCTTGCTTGCCTCCTTGCAAGAATCTCCTCAATCACAAACTGAATGAATCAAAAGGTGTCCCCAATGACGTCCTCTGGCCTCCTTTTATGTCTCTTAAGTCGGTCTAGATGTTTCCTTAATCCCCCCACGAGCTTCCTTTTATTTTAAGTTAATTTAACTTAACTTGTAACTCAGGTCGGGACCCGCTCGGGCACTCAATGTACCCGCTCGTGTACGGCTAGGTCAGGTCACGCAGATCGCGATCCTCATGGGATGCCCGATCGGGCATGGTGTGCGCCCGGTCGGGTGTGAGGCAACTGCTCGGGCGTTTCCTTGCCCGAGTCGTGCGTGAATGCGCACCAAATATCGCCATAGCCTTTGCCCGATCGTGTATGAATTGTGCCCGATCAGGTGGTGGCTCCTCTTGCTAAATCTCGTCCCGTTTGTCCCGTGATGATCCTCGAAGTTGGTCCGTAGCTCCGTGCATGTCCTTTAGCTTCGAAATGAACCAAATACGCGTAAAAATCTATAAGAACATGAAAACACGAAAAAAGTAAAACGGATACGGAATCATACGGAAAACAACACATATATATCATAAACATCCCTTAAATCGTGCAAGAAATACGTATGAAAACGAGATGATCAAAATCCCCCAGACTTGAATGTTTGCTTGTCCCTAAGCAAAAGTAAACATTGAACACATGGGGAGTAAAAATACGAGAATTCCTCCTCCTAGAAACACCGCTAAAGGGAACCTAACCGATCAACTAGCATGTTGAGAGAAAATTCGGCCTAATCGAGTTTTCAGTCTTAATCCTAAATCCACCACGGTTAACCATGAGAAATTAAATCACAGGAAAACTAAACAAGCCACTGTAACCCTCTCCACCAAACAAGACTTCAGACAATGCTAAACCTAGATCAACCGAGGATACTTGTTTCTTTCTTTCTGATCTTCTTTCTTTCTTTTTCTTCTTTTTTTATTTTCTTTTTATGACTTCTTTTTCGTTTTTTCCTTTTTGTTTTGTTTTCTTTTCTTTTATTTTCTTTTTTTTTTATTTTTCTTTGCATACACACTAGGCTTCTAGGACGTCGGATTTGAAGGGATCCAGCCTCTACTTAGACCCAGACTACCGATGACGGTATACTCATGCATCTCGTTTAAGAGTGCAGCGGAGTAGGCGGCTTTTTGTGCCATGCCCTTAGGACGTAGAAAGATGATCCCCAACGCACCACTTAGACCCGAGCCATCGAAAGAGTATCAAGGACGATGCACTCATATCGATTTTTTATCATCCTTTTTAGGCATTATTTCTATCGACAGCAGAGTGTTAGTGTGCACTTTTAATCTGCAAAATAAGCTCGATTCTATATGATCCAATAATCCTCAATAGAATAGAAGTAAAGTATCGTCTACACGAAGTATGACCATCTGGGTAGAGAGAATAAACGATAAACTAGCCTAGCAACCTCGTCTAAACCTCCCCACAAGCAACACTAGGATTCCCACAGAACTACGACCTATTGTTTTTCAGCCGACTAATAAGCTCTAACGCTTAGGGAAAACCTAGCTCAAACATGCAAAATCTCACGGAAAAGGTCAACTTCTTAAGCATCCTAGGTTCAGGGTTCATCTCAAAACGTGGCACCAGACAAGTGCCTGGGACGACTCTGACTCATGAAAACAAAGACAAACTAAAAACTACAAAAATAACCTAAAAACTACAAAATCAAAGGAAGATGAAAGAAAATGAAATGAAATCACCTGACAAACGTGAGCTGCTCCCCCAGACTTGAATTGAACGGCATCCTCGACGTGAAGCTCCGATGGAGGGTAAGGGAAGTGAAGTACGTTTGTGGT
Organism: Gynandropsis gynandra; assembly: GCA_036759665.1. NCBI lineage: Eukaryota > Viridiplantae > Streptophyta > Magnoliopsida > Brassicales > Cleomaceae > Gynandropsis > Gynandropsis gynandra. The sequence continues at coordinate 21,540,331 of CM071865.1, forward strand.
GGTATTTTTTTGTGTTTTTTTTAAACGAAAGTAATTAACCGAGTCTCAAACTAAAAACTAAGAAAAGTAAAAGCAAACAGTTGGGTTGCCTCCCAGAAAGCGCTTATTTAACGTCCTTAAGCTTTGACATCTCTATTCCTCATGTGTGTGGGACGGGTGGTTCGGATAGGGAAATGGGGTTTTCACTTTCGATCGATTGAGCGGCTTGGTAGAGCTTTAGCCGCTGACCATTAGCTTTGAATGTGCCAACCGAATCGCTCCATAGTTCCACTTCTCCATGTGTGAAGACTTCTCGTACCTGAAAAGGACCAGACCAACGAAAACGTAGGTTGCCCGAGAAAAGCATAGGACGAGAATTGAAAAATAGAACTATATCACCTGATTGGAAATCATGAGGTAGGGTCTTTTTGTCGTGCCATTCCTTACTCACTGCTTCTTTCTTTGGCACGTCATGCACGGGATTCACTCTTTTGCTGCCCGAGGTTGGATTAATGAAATCTGCATTGAAAAGTTTTACGACATCTTTTCACATTACCTCGTGCAAGTGCGGTTGCAGCCTCCTTTGAGTTTCGGTGGAAGGTTCGTGGCTGTCCTCCCTATAATTTTCGTGCATACACATTGAAGAGCTGACTCTTCTACACTTCTTTACGCGTGTGGGTTGCCTTCTCATCTCATCTGCACTCAAGTTAGCATTCAAAACAGCAGGATATGTTTTATCGCATTGAACGTACTCATACCGAAAAGAAGATGGAGGTGGCTCGGGCTCAAGTTTGGACGTCTTCTCCACCGTGAAACCAGCATGGATTTCGTGTGGTATCTCCTCACGTGGGGCGTCTCCTAGTGCTGCAATGGCACTCATGAAATTCGTGTACATCTCAGCTCCTTCGTCCGCAAATCCTGCATTATTGCAAGTTCGTGTCAAATACCGTGCAAGAGAATTGGGAACACTTACTTGATCATGCGTGTCTTTCTCTAACTCGTCCAGCGAATCAACTGTAAAGCAAGACTCCTTGAATGAGGATTCGTTCATGGGGCTGGAGAGGTTGAATTCGATCGTCTCATCTCCGACACGTAAGGACAACTTTCCTTGTTGTACGTCTATCAGGGCACCTGCAGTAGCTAGAAACGGTCTACCAAGAATAATAGGTATTCTAGCGTCTTCCTTTATCTCAAGTACAATAAAATCAGTGGGAATGCAAAGATTGCCTACCATGGTAGGAACGTTTTCAATGATTCCCACCGGATGTCTTACCGTATGATCCGCGAGGCATAGAGACATCTTCGTAGGCTTAAGATTCCCGAAGTCCATCCGCTTAAAAACTGAGTGTGGCATGATACTCACGCTTGCTCCTAAATTACACAAAGCATTTTCAATATCGAGATTACCTATTGTGCATGGAATGGAGAAGCTTCCGGGGTCCTTCAACTTTGGTGGTAGCTTGTTCTGAAGAATTGCACTGCATTCCTCGGTGAGTGCTATAGTCTTGTTCTCTTCGATGTGCTTCTCTTTGGACAGTGCCTCTTTGATGAGTTTGGCATGATTAGGTATCTTTTGGAGGGCTTCCACGTATGGTATGTTGATGTCAAGCTTCTTGAGACACTACAAATCTGCCCACTCGTTCTTCGTTCTTACTGCTTACCAATCGTTGGGGAAACGGTATTGGAGGTTTGTACGCCGGAGGAGCAATGTATGGCTTATCTAAATCTGGTTTGACTCCTTCCATAATTTCAACCTTACCTTTTCCTCTATTCATGGACGTAACAGCAGCATTCCCTTGCTCTTTCGAGGGTGAATTCTCAACCACATCACCGCTGCACACAGAAATAGCATTCACATACTCTCTCGGGTTTAGCTCGGGTTTACCTGGGAGCTGTCCGGGATTCTGAGAGGATGAGGCAGCCTGCTGTGCTACGGCATTCTCTAAACTCTTCAAATGAATGCTCAAAGATTCCATATGATATTTAAGCTTACTAATCGTTGTCCCCACATCCGCGTTGAATTTGGTTTGAATCGATTGTTGCTGCTCCTGCTTCTTCATAAATTCCTGCTTTTGATCCTTGATAAATTCAAGCATTACCGTCTCAAGGTTTGATGAAAGGGCTTGAGGAGGTTGAGGAGCTTGCGGAACTTGCTGAGCTTGCTGGAATTGCTGGTTGTTTTGCTGGTATGGCTGCTGTGATTGCTGAATCCCGAATACCTTACTGATTGAGTCGTTCGGTACGAAAGATTCGGGTGATTTCTCCAATTCGGGTTGTAAGAATTTCCGAATTGAGTGTTGCCTTGCTGCTGGGCATAATTCATCTGTTCAAAATCCTCATGTACCGTGCATTGATACGTTACGTGCTCCGTATCTTCGCAATTTGCACAGTACATGGCATTCGCTGCATTACCCATAGCTCTATTCTGATTAGGCTCATATGAACGACGAGTGCTATTAGGCATACCTCTCGGAGTTGACCACATGGTGTGGTTCATGGCGAGGTTATCAATCAGCTCGAATGCCTCCTCGACGCTCAGATCCATGAATGATCCTCTGGCAGCATTATCCAACCTCGTTCGATGCTCATCTGAAATTCCGTTATAAAAAGTTTGGATAACGTACCACTGCTCAAGTCCATGGTGTGGACACAACTGTAGAAGATTTTGAACACTGGGACTGTGTTCCGTTCAAGTCTGAGCGGGTACTCTTTGAGTGTTATGCTTGCAATTAGGATTAGACATTGATTCCCTCTTTTTATTTTAGCATTTACGTTTTATCTTAGCATTTACCCCCCAATAGAGAATGGGAAAAGACGCAACAAGATCGCATCCTCTGAGACTCCATGTATTTTGAACGTACTTGAAAGCTCAAGCAAGTCTCGGAGGTGCTGATGGGGATCCTCATGGTTTCCACCCATGAATTGCTTCTGATAAAGCATGTTGATCATCGCTGGCTTAATCTCAAACTGTTCTCTTGCAACAGCAGGCATCCTTATGGCTGTTTGCACGTTGTTCATGTTCGGCACCACGTAATCCCTTAAACGACGTGGTGGAGGAGCCTGTAGTTGCATCTGTCCATTGCCGTTCATATTATCCATCTCTCGTTGATTCGAAGGCTCTACAAAGGACAAACAAAGAACAATTTACGTAGAAAGAACGAAAGAAAACAAAACAAAAACAAAAACAAAACAAAAACAAAGCAAGAAAGACTCTAGGTTCGAATCTAAGACGCGTTGACAATAGTCCTCGGCAACGGCGCCAAAAACTTGATGCGTTCTCAAAGTTAAATAAAATAACCTAAACTACCCGCAAGTGCACGACACGTGTGTAGTATTTTAGGTGTTGATCCCACTGAGACTACGCAACACAATCTAAACTCGAACTATGAATCAAACTTGATAACGAACAAATATGGTTGAAGAATGAAATACTGAAAGTAAATAAACGAATCGGTTCTTAACGATAAGACAAACGTTCTAGGAATCCAGTTTCACCACAAGACTACCGAAACCGACAATCAATCTATCTATCATGCAATCCCAGTTTAAGCTATCTAAGGCAGACGATCCTAATATGATATCGATCCTCTCTCAAGGCATAGACATGTGATCTAATCAAGTTGCCCCCTACTTTCGTGGCTGACACATTGAACTAAACCCATAAGAACTATGATTCATCCGTTTTACCAATAACTGTTCCTACCCTACTTTCGTGGCCTAACCTCGGTTGTTCTAAACCTGATCTTCTAGGACTAGAATTCTCCTTTCGGTCCTTCTCCTAATCCCTAACACATGCATCTATGCGGCCGTCACAAACACAAGTAAATTCAAGCACTCAGATAAAGAATAGATACACGAAAACGGGAAGATGCATTCAAGATAAATCAAAAGTGGTTCCGGGATAGCCAAGGGCTAATCCCTTCTCCTAGAACAAACAAACTACTCGCTCATGCGTCTATAAGCGACCATAAACGAAATAGAAAGTCTAAGGAACATGAAAAACAAGCGAAACCGAAGTGTCGGGTTGATCTCCAATGCTCCTTGCTTGCCTCCTCGCAAGAATCTCCTCAATCACGAACTGAATGAATCAAAAGGTGTCCCCAATGACGTCCTCTGGCCTCCTTTTATGTCTCTTAAGTCGGTCTAGATGTTGCCTTAATCCCCCCACGAGCTTCCTTTTATTTTAAGTTAATTTAACTTAACTTAACTTGTAACTCGGGTGGCGACCTGCTCGGGCACTCAATGTACCCGCTCGGGTACGGCTAGGTCAGGTCGCGCGGATCGCGATCCTCATGGGATGCCCGATCGGTCATGGTGTGCGCCCGGTCGGGTCTGAGGCAATTTCTCGATCGTCTCCTTGCCCGAGTCTTGCTCGGGCGTTTCCTTGCCTGAGTCGTGCGTGAATGCGCACCAAATATCGTCGTAGCCTTTGCCCGATCGTGTATGAATTGTACCCAATCGGGTGGTGGCTCCTCTTGCTAAATCTCGTCTCGTTTGTCCCGTGATGATCCTCGAAGTTGGTCCTTAGCTTCGTGCATGTCCTTTAGCTCCGAAATGAACCAAATACGCGTAAAAAAACTGTAAGAACATGAAAACACGAAAACAAGTAAAACGGATACGAAATCATACGTAAAGCAACACATATATATCATAAACATCCCTTAAATCGTGCAAGAAATACGTATGAAAACGAGATGATCAGAAAGGATACGGGATGAGCCCACATACACCTGATACCGTTCATTCGCGAAATTATACATAAAATGGTAAGATTTTAAAATTTTTTAAAATAACATTTTAATAATATATTTTTAAAGACATGTGCTTTTATTTTTTTAGGAAAAAGAGAAGGGAACCAAGTCATCATACCTTGAATTGCTTGATCATGTGGATATTAAAGAGTTTTATAGTTTGTAGGTAAATGCCAAAGCAAATTCATGATGATGTTCAGAGTACGACTCCGGAATGAGTGTAACAGATTTCGCCGAGAGAGGATGAATCACAAACCTCTGTTAGCCAGGAAGAATATGAGTTGTACCTTGAGGTAAATTTATTACTTTTAAATATAATATTATTAATATTAAATTTCACTATTTCTTTTATAGCAAGTTAAGCCATATACTGATTGCACTTTTCGGCCTTGGAGGAATGACATCACATCATTCAACTTCTTATAATGGTAAAACAAAAATAACGGAAGAACAAATGCATAATAAAATGATGTAATATGAACTAACATTGCACGAGACACAACACAACTGTCAACTGCTCTACAAAAATCGGCACGACAACATCAATGGTTAATGCGTATGTTGAAGTACAAAAATGCATTTGCTTAATTGAGATTCGTGCTATGACAAAGCCAAAAATGAGAATTCACAACCACCGACGAGGTTGTAAAATTTGTTATAACATTTTTATATATCTATAATTTGTTAAAACACCTAATATATCTTCATAAGAAAAATACGAACGGATAAAAAACCGCACAGAATTTGCAAACGGGATGCAACCTTCCGCAAAATTCATCTAAAGATTGCGACCCATCGATAAAGTTAATAGACAGTCGTAACCCATCCATAATTTTCGGACGACCTATTATTCATCCAAAATTTTTTTACAAAAAAAAATTTCAGATGATATTTCGATATTTTCCCGAAGAAATTGTCGTCCGTAGTTCGATCCATTTTTTTCAATTTGCAGATGACTTGGTTAGTCTAGATTTAGAGATGGTTTATGGACTGAATTTTCACTCCGAAATTATGTACGGTTTGCGGACGGATTGCGTTTACGGATGTTCATGTGTGGACATATGCATTTTGTTCGAAAACCATATCCAGACCTTTTTCTGAACGGGTTCGGCCATCTGAAATCCATGTTTTTCTAGCATTGATAATACATTTGAAATTCTTAATTTCAATTTGAAAGACATATCATATATGAATGATGATCATGCGAGGTGACCTTCGTCAGATTTTACTAGTTACGCAGGAAGGTCGAGCTTAAATTATTATGGCAACAATAAGTCGCTCCTACTTGTTGGAATCATGTTTCATATATACTTTAACATGAAACATGTTGTTTCAACCTCGAGAGCAGGACTTCACAAAGTGGTTATTGAATGCTAGAAATGGCACGACACGTAAGAGGCAATTAAATTGTGAAAAGTTATCTAGGGGAGAAAAAAATCCTAATCGACAAGGATTTAATAATTGAAAACACAAAAGGTATATTTCATTACATTTCCAAAGAAACATACCTATTTTTCCATGAGTTATTCATGAACCTTGCATATCTCAAAGAAAGGGAAATTCTAACTCCTAAGGAATGAAGATGTTGTCGAAGCAAATGTTTTTCTTATCAAAACTTGCTGAGAAGAATGTTGAGCACTTAAGTTCAGATACAATTGGAATTCATTGTGCTCCTAAAATCGATTGACAATCATTCTATCCTATTAATTATCTTAAATCTCTTTAATTCTTGGGTTTATTAAAAACATACTTTGTCTCAAGGTTGGTGCTCTAATAATAATGCTAAAAATTTTAAACCAAAAGAAAGGTCTTTCCCATGGAACATGATTAATAGTCAATCATTTAGAATCTAGAGTGTCAGAGGCAAAGACTATCACAAGCACACATGTTAGAAATAAAGTTCTTAATCCAAGAAGAAGTTTATCACCGACTGATTCTAGCTTGTCATTTATATTACGGAGTAGAAAATTTTCCGTACGATTATGTCACACAATGAAAAAAAATAAGAGTAAGAGAAAACATTTGAAACAAATTGGTCTGTATCTACAAAAAAAAATCTTCAATCAATGTCAATTATATGTTGCACTATCACATGTAACTTCAGCACATGGATTGAGAATTATGGATCTAAGCGATAGTTTCAAAAGAAATCCAACCGTAACAAACATTGTTTTTTGAAAATTTTTTAAAGGTCTACCAATTGCTTCATGCAAGTTTAAATATGTAATATTAACCATATTTTAAATAAGATTATTTTCAAAAAATTTATTTCATTAACTATTTCAAAATTTTTCAACTTACTTCCAAAATGAATCAACTGATGTCGATTCTCATGAAGCACAATTTAAAATCCAACCATTATATCATAAGAAATTTTTAAGCCTAATTCCAACCATTATATCATTAACTAGTTCAAAACTTTTCAACCTAATTCCAAAATGAATCAGGTGATGTTGATTCTCATAAAGCACAATCTAAAATCCAACCATTATATCATAAAAAAATTTAAATGTAACTTCACACTTCTATTTATTTTATATTTTTTGCGGTGTGCAATTTTTTATTTTCTAAAATAACAAAACTAGATTTTTTAAATGAAAAAAAGAAATTCTATTAAAAAATATGGAGATGTATATTTGGCAAGCTATTGTTATTATGAATGGTTACCTGACAACAAAATTTAGGACATGAATGTACCTCAAGAACGGATGTGAACATATTATCAATGTATGACACTATCATATCACAAGCTAGAGAGCAACAAATTGTTTGGAAATTTTTTAGAATACAGGAGCGGCAAATCCAATTCATGATAATCGATTACTTGGACTTGGTTTTTGTTTCTCAAATGAAAAGGTAAACGATGTATATTACACACACGATTCATGGAATCAACGAGGCTGCTGGTACATAAACTAAACAAATTTTTACTCAAATTCAATATCATTGTGATGGAAAAAAAATTATTCGGTTGATTTGAGAAAATGAACGTGTATTTGTAGAGCTTTTGATATTGAAAAATATCTATGTGTTCATCCTCTTGCTTTTACCAAAAGTTATTTTGATGATATACAAATACATTATTCGTGTTTGAAATTTAATTGAAATAACAAGAGGTGTTGTCATTAGTCTTATTGAAGCGGTCCAGATGAGATACATGAATTTATTGTATTTTCTCTAGATAAAAAAACAAAATCAGGAATAAGGTTCGTTTAACTTGAACATTTTCTAATGGAGAAACACAATGAAAAGGACATAGAAAAGTTCATCGACGGTTGAACGCAGAAAAACATTTAAGTAATACAAAAGGACATTTAAGTACTTTTACATAACTACTATTTAACTTTTTAAAACTTATTTAAACCTAGTAAAATATATATTTGTTTTTTAGAACCTTAGACCACATGTGTTGTACACAACATTGTGCTGCCCACGCTATGTCATCACATTAGTTGTGCACTATGTTCTACCACTGGGTGGGTCCCATGATGGAAAATATTCAAAATAATTTTTGGTCAGTTCTACATTTCTACAATTTGAATTTCAAACTTACATGTGTTTCAATACATAGATCTTAAAACACGAAAAAAACAAACCAAATATTCGATAAAGCATAGATCTCAAAAGAAAAAAAGACAACGATGCTCAATATAGATCTCAAAAGGTGTCACTATGATGATACGATGTGTCTACATTATTTGTTTCTCAATATTAATTATTTAAAGTAAATTGAAAATTGATAAAATCAGGTTGTACCCTGGTTGAGCTTTAAAATTTTGGATTGAGCTTGTTATATTCGTGTTTTTCATGACGTTTCATTATAAATCATGTTTAATGTCTCAAACAGAACATTATATTTATTTATAGCAACAAACAATATATGTGTGATAAAACAAGTAACTAGTACATAAAATCATACTATGCATTGTGTCTTAACTTGTGGTTGATTGGTTAAGTTTTACAACAATTGAATTCTAAAATATGTTTTGATACAAATGTGGAATAACATATTAGGTTAACTTATAACTAAGTCTCAACTCGAAAATCAAATGTACAACAAAGGTACAACCTGATTTTATAAATATGACTCAAAATTTTCATCAATTCAAATTAGTTTGAACATCTTTACACTCATATTTATTATTTTGAATAATTTATGAAAATTTTTAAACTCATAAGAACCTATTTTAACAAGTTAAAAAATGAATTGTGTATGGTTGATGATTAAGTTTTACAACAATCGAATTCTAAAGATCTGATTTGAACAAATATGGAATAAAACATTAGATTAACTAACAATTAAGATTCAACCAAAAAAACTAAAGGTACAACCAGGATAAAACTCAATTTTATAAGAAATATGATTCGTAATTTTCATCAATTCAAAGTAGTTGGAACATCACTATACATATTTATCGTTTTAAACAATTTATGAATGTTTTTGAATACCATAAGCATTGATTTTAACAAGTTAAAAAATGCATGTTGTACACATACACACATTATGCACAACGTTGAACCATAAAGTTGTGGTGTGGGATGCCACGTGCAAGCACATTATGCACAATCATTATATTTATGTAACCTTTTTCTTTTATTTTTTTACATGTTATTCCACACGATGTCTACGTTGTTCCATGATCATCTTCTTTGTTTAATTTTTTACTATTAAATAACATATCAAACAATCATTATGGTCTTTACTATTAAATAACATATCAAACAATCATTATGGTCTAAGATAAACAAAATTTTATGGATTCAAAACATCATAAATACAGGAGATCAATAAAACAACACTATAATACATTAAAAATGGAGCTGCAATGTCTTTAAATGGTGCAATTTTTTTTAAGAAAAGATGAACTGATTTATTGGGATTCAGATGATCGAGTCTATCTTCTTTAACGAAGAGACCACAACTCCATTTTTTATATACTGAAAAATACTTCTACATGTTTTATGATCTCATATATCTCGAATGTTATGTATCCATAAAATAATGTATCTTAGACCATAGACATTGTTAATATGTTATTTTGTATAATATATATTATAAATCATATATATAAAAGAGAGATTTTTTTTCTTTTCTATGGTGCTGCCATGTCAACAGACAGAAGAAAAAAATGCTCTTTTCTCTCCTTAAATATACATGAAGATGAAATACTAATAATCAAATGTACAAAATCTCTTCATCTCCTTCCCATCCTAATTCAAATCCAATGTACAAGATAGAATGTACAAAACCTCTTATGTTTCCTTTCACCTTTTTGTCATCTTCATTTTGATGTTCTTGCAATCTTTTCCCTCATTGACCACATCAGAGATGAAAGTCGTCTTCCTTCACTCCGTTAAAACCATGGTTTGTTTTTTACGTTTCGCTCACTAAATAAACCTAAAATTTGTTATTTAATAAATTTCAGATTTGTTCGTTGGTAGGTTTTAATAACACCAAAATTTGATTATATTACGCACATTGCACGTCTGTAATTAGGTGATCCTTATGCATATTATTATTATTATTATTATTATTATTATTATTATTATTATTATTATTATTATTATTATTAAGAGATCAACCCGCGATGCTGAGACTTATATAGATAAATTGTAATATATTTTTAATTTATAATAGTAATTGTATTTATTTAAAAAGTTAATTAGTTAAATAAAAAATTAAATGATAAATATAATTAATTTTAAATAAATTAATTTATATATAATCAATAACGATTTAGTTTATATAATTAAAATGATGGTATGATAACATTTCATACAAAACTTTTCAAATCATGTCTGAAATGATATAATGATGTAAAAATAATAGAATATCCATAATATCTAATAAAACTTCTAAAATTTTTGTCTTCATATCATATAATTGATTAAATGTTTACTAAATGTCAAATAAAAAAATACAAAATAAAGGAAAATTAAATACGACATGATAAAATAAAGTATTGAGAGTTTTGATATCCAAATATTTTTGCAAAACTGATCATGTGCTCCATCCATATATGTATTCCAATAAAATAATGGTTATAAAAAAATTAAAAATAGATTAAGGTATTGTAATTAAAACGAGTAAAGTATAAAGAGTTAATGACCTTGTAAATGGATTTGGGGAAGTGTGAAGTAGTTGGAATATTAATTTTATATGGAATCAGTAATTGTGATATTAATGGAATTCTAATAGTTGAAGTCTTAGAATAATTACCTGTAACTAATTTAGGAATTAAGGACATCACGACCATAACAGCTTGTTCATCCCATAGCGAGCCATAGCGAGATCTTGACGACATCATTCTTCTTTCATAAAGATAATATTAATATGATTAATTAAGATAGAAAATAACACAATATTTTAATTACCTTTTATATAAATCTTACGTGTTCTTTAATTATATGATTGAATTGTTTGACTTATATCGATGCAAAATTTTCTTCAATCATTGTTCCTATAAAACAACACTTAATTTCCCTTCATATGTTGAAACAGTTTTAAATGCTTTTCCCCTTCAACAGCTACATCAAACTGCATTTCTTCCTATAACAATATATTATTGATTTCTTGCACTATGGTTTGTCCAATCTTGTCATGTTAGGATAATTACATAGTGACTAATCATTCTCAGTTAACAACTTCTTGATCTCAATGAGTGTGTATTGTTGTAGTTCTGTTTCAGACAATTATAGACATTAAACCTGAATTTTATTTGTTTTCTTTTCTTAAATTGTCTTATTTTAGAAACTTCAACAATCATTCCATAGATCGATAGGTTTATTGACTTCACAATATAATAACAATGTAACAAATAGATGACATAGTTGAGATGACATTTCCCAATTGACAGCTTCATTCATAGCTTGGCACCACTCACTATCTCCATCAAGAAGATCTAGCAATGTATGCCTGTTTGAAATTGATATACCGGATATTCTCTAATGTTTTAATGTCATTGTAGCATGTAGGCCTTTTACGAAATTAAGAAGCATTCTATGATAGTATAATTCTTCTAATGCTAGATGTATATTCACAATCCTACCAAGTGTTAATCCTTGTTTCCTTATATACCAAAACTTGTCACGACTGCTCCATATGAATTTTGTTGGGAATTCAACATACATTACTTCTCGTGCTTCTTGATTATTGATTTGCCTTTATTCATGTTGTAAATATTTTTTCATATACACCTAGTCTATTGATAACCCTTTCTAGATCAAAAGAGTCTGCAAATGTCACAATATGCTCATCTTTAAGATGTATTGATAACCTTATCACTGATGGATTTTGATGATGTATATGGAATGATAATATTCTCTAAATAGCCTCACATGCAGAAAGATATCGACATTCCAGAAAATTATTTATTTCATCTACGAACATGATCGGTGATTTTGACGAACTTGAATGACCTTTCGCGCTATAATCTCTTTCGATCATGACAGTTGCTTTGTCTACTCCTTTTGCTATACACGTGAACAAATATTTAATAGCATTTGATTTGCTGCACCACTCTATGTTAATGTGGGCTTTATACTTATTTAATATTTAACACATTATTTCATATATATCTACATAGATTGGGATTTAGGATGATGAGTGAAAGAGCCAGTGTTAGGGACTCTGAACTAAGGTTATTCAATAAAATTATTGAATATATCTATCTGGTCTTTTTCAGTTTTAATGAATTTGCATCTTCAGGATATTAGGGCTTATGAAAACACGAGTTCAAATGGAATGAAAGGGAGCTAGTACTAGTTTTAAGTTCTATGCCTATCAGATGATCTCTTATTTACATTATCCATACTTTAAATTATGTATGTTGTTTATGTTAGAAAGAAGAAGATGAAGTAGATAAGGACACTCACAAAGAATGGAGTGAAGATGATGCTTGCAAAGCAGGGCATGTGATTTGCTCTACCCGTGGCGAGTGCTTGAGAGATAAAAGTGGAAAAGAGGATAGAAAACAAAACAAGTTGAGTGACAGTGTAGAAACAGGAAAAAAAAGCTAATAGTTGTGTCCGTAAAGCCTCTTGCGAAGCATGAAACACTTGTAGATGAGACTTAGAGAAAAAAGATATTTTCGTTTTTCTTCGGTAATGATGATTCTGAAGGTTTGTGAAGCATAAACCTAACATTTTTTTCCTTCTTTTCCTTCCACAGTGTATGTTTTTGTAAGTGTTAGTGTTTAAAGAAAGAATATATGAAGAGCTTCCCCAAAACGTTTGGAGCATCCACTGAAATTTATTATATTTGTGTGAAGTGTGTTCTTATAAGTATTATTAGTGTATAAATTGTATCATTTGCTTGATCTTCATTAAATATTATAATGGATGTGATGAATAAAATAAACAACAATGTAAACATTGTTTCAAGTTATTTTGTAGTTAATACTTTAATGATATAATTTATATATAAATTTTTTAATTTATCTTTTTTTGGTTAATTGATGTTTGGGATTAAAGAGATATGATCTTTTTTTATAAGATTAGTGCACATAGGGGTTATTAGATTTGTATAATAATTAGGAACAGTTTGTAACTAACTTATTGAAATAGATTTGATAACGCTTGAAACGCAACCGCAAATACAGAAGATGATTATAGATATAAATCTCAAATTAATTGACGATGATGTCACAATAATTGATGATGATGACAAAATCATTAAACTATTAGGCATAAATATAATATATTATATATAAATAATACTAATTTTATTTTGATTTATTATGACACCATATATATCATAATCTACGAATCATCTCAATTTTGATCATATATTAATTTAATTTTTGAAAAGCATTTACAGTGAGTTTAAATATTCATATAGTAAATTATATTGAGTCATAATTAAAAGTTATTTTTAAATTAAATAGATAAAATTATAAAAACCAAATTATAATTGTTTTTTTATCAAAGTTCGCGCATAATGCGGGTTAGATATCAAGTACATTTAAGATTTGGTATGACCGATTTGACCATCCCGATAAAACGATGATACGAAAAATACAGAGAATTTATGTGGTCATTTATTCAAAGGTTCTAGTTAGGTTTTAATAACACCAAAAGTTTTTTTATCTAGTTCCGCCCATTTATTATTGAATGTGAAACGTCTATCGTTAAGGATATTTTAGGTTTAAAACATTTGATAATTTTATTGCACTTGCCAATTTGAATGTTGAATTGCTAGGTTTGCATCAGAGACTTTTACATACAATTCATAATATATTTTTTTTTATTTTTTTTGTAACACTCATTTTTTTCATTGGTTATAGATGTTATTGGGTGAGTTAGTTCGATTCGGGATACACAACAAAAAAATTCTTCCGCATTGCAGAGAATCATGTTGTGCCTCATTTTTTCGGAGTATTGTACTTACTCTTATTTGTTTCTCTATATGTTTTTTCATTCGTATTTCGGATATTCACATTAACGTTTCAAACATGTTATAGGGGGAAATATGTGATGATAATTGCTTGGGACGATAAAGCTCTGAATTTCCGCAAGAAAATCAAAATTTTTGGGACATAACCATCTGTTGTTTTAGCAACGAGTATTAATGCAAAAATGGTTGGAGGTATAATGGTTATTTAATAATAACAATGTTATTAACTATTCAATGTATTAAATGTTTGTAATGTATTTTATTACCCATAAGTCAATTATACCTTAACTCGACGTCTGGAACTAAGTTTTATTTTGACGGTGAATGCGAAACAATCAAGGAATACTTTGACAGATAATTTATAATATTATCATATGTTTTTAAATGAAAATGGGTTATTTGCTCTATATTGTCATGTCGTTTATTTTTTATACTGACATCAAATATGAATAGGTTACCATTTTTGAATTATACAATTACATTATGAATGGTAAACATAAGGTCATATTTATCTTATATATAATACTTAAACACCTGTGTTGTTAATCAACATTTTTTCTTAATGTGGGAGGCTGAGTTTATATGTAATGTGCAGATTATCGATAAAAAAATGAATGGACTTATATAGCATGTGCTAAGTGTTCAAGAAAATTGAAGGGGTCTGGGATGTCATTAGTTTGTACATTTTGCAATTATTCTTCAACTGTGGGAATTAATCGGTGTGCTTTGCTTAAAACAAACTATCTTTATTCATATTACATAGTCAACATTATGTTTTTTATTCTTTTACAATTATAGAGTTGAACTGGTGGTGGACGACGAGAGTGATGTTGCAACTCTCGTAGCATTCGATCGTGAGATTGGTAAATTGACTAACAAAAAGGCTTCAGAGACGATTTTAAAGTTTTATCCACATATTTCTTATTTATCGACATTCCATATTGAAACCTTTTAATGTAGCAAATAAATAATGGTGAAAATTGTCTCTGACAATGTCTTAAAAATCCTAATTGGAAGAAATTATACCTTCTACATCAAAGTGACTTCATACAATTTCTCATCAAATTATTAGGCTTCTATTGTGACACGTATGTCTAACGAGACTTACAGTCACATTTCAACTGATGTGGTTATGGGAAATTTATTTGTGATTGTATGTTGTTTGTTTCTAACCTAACTTATTTAACTTGATACTTCTAGGTAACAAACGAGATCTCAGAACCTTTTTCCGGCGACGATGGATAGGAATGCTAGTCAACTAAATCTAAGAAAGGGATTGAATTAGAAGGGGTAGAATGCATAACTAGCAGCGGGAGTATGATACGGTTGAAAAAGGCTCGCAAAAATTAGACATGGTGATTTTAATTACAAAAGAATTATGTTAAACACACTACAAGAAATTCACGGATTATGGACTGAAGAATCAGTCCCTAATCCGTCAGGAAAGGCATTTGGGGACTGATTAGGGACTGGCAAGAGTCGTCCGCAAACGAGCGTCGGCAATCAGTCCCAGTCCGCAAATCGTCTGTAATTTCGGACGTAATAGATAGTCCGAAAACCGTCGGGAAATTCTAGACGGAGGATGCCGTCCGGAAATTTCCCGACGAAGCTGTCCCGTCGGCAAAGTTTCCGGACGGAGCGTCGTCGTCGGGAAATTTCCCGACGGGAAACGCCGTCGGGAACAAATTTTTTTTTTTAAAAAACTTTCCGGACGGCGATCCGCCGTGGGGAAATTTGTCGACGGAAGTCTGCCGTCCGCAAACCTTCCGGACGATAAGGTGTCGTCGGAAAAATTTCCGGACGGAGGCACACCGTCGGGAAATTTCCGGACCACAACTGCCGTCCGGAAATTTTTTTATTAAAAAAAAATTAAAACCATAAAATTTAAAAAAAACTGAAATTAAATAAAAACATTTATACAATAATATTTAAATTATCCGTTTACAAATTAGTAGGTGGAAATTGGGAATCATTATCGTCGTTAGCATCGTTGTCTCCGGCCGTATCCCAATTGATAGAAGGCATGTGTGCCTTCATCATCCTGAGCCACTACTCACGTTCTCTTCTATTTTGTTCTGCTTCTCTTTGTAGAGCGCTGAACTGTGAGTTTTGTTGTTCTAGTTGTGCTTTCATCTCCGAGATTGTATTTTGTAATTCCACGGTCGCGACCTTTTCCTTGCCTTTGGAGGAACTGGCATGTTTTGATGACATTCCTCCAAGACCAAATAGACGCCCTTTGTACGGCGTTACGTGCTACAAAAAAATATTAACAATTAATTTAAATTATTAATAAAAAAATTATTGTAAAAATGTATTAAATTTACCTCGAAATACATCTCGTTGTATTCTTCTTGAGAAAGAGTCGGTTGCGTCCCATCTTCTCTTGGCGGGATTTGGGACACTCGTTGCGATGCCATGTTATCAACATCGTCATGAATTTGTTTTGCCCTGCATATCCCGATCTGTCAGAACGACGAGATCGACTAGCGCGTTCACTTCGCTGCTTAAAATGAGGAGAGTCCCAATGGGCAAGCAACTGTCCCCAGACATCATCAGGAATCCAAGTGGGTTTGACATTGGTGTTCTCCCAGTCTTTTCTCGTTTCGTATAAAAGATTTTTCAATCGCTCTCCCGTATGCTTTTGAAATTCGGACTTTACTAGTCTGGTTATTGTAGGATCCCAATAAAATTTTTGTTGTGTATTATAAAATAATTATGTATTTAAATATTATTTTAACTTTAAAATTTATAATAAAAATGATTAAAGAGCAAAAAAATATACCACGAAAGCGTTCCACCATCGTTCCTTTACTTCGGGATCGGTTCGCGTCCAATTGTAACTTAGACGATCATAATCAGCTTTCATTATCTTTGTGAGATGACGATTAAGCTGCTTACGACCAAACCTAAAAATTAAAATATATTAAAACTTGATACTTAATTATTGACTAAATTAATTTCAATTTAATTTATACCAAAGTTCGTCGGTGTTAGCTGGATCTATACGAGGAAGTTTCCGTCTTTCCTCGTCCATTGCTAAAAGCTCTTCCACTGTTGGTTCTTGATGCATCAGAGGCTCGTGATGCATCATCGGCTCGACCGACGGTGGCATCTGCTGATAGAATGGATACGGTGGCATATTTGAGCGGTTTCTATTATTACCGCCTCTTCTAACACGACGCGACATACTAAAATTGTAATTTAAAAGTTATTATTAACACCACACATATAATTTAATATATGTGTTTTTAATTTTAAAAACATATATTATTACAATTAAAATTGATTGATTCCTCTTTATTTGAATATTTTCAAATATTCTAAACTATTCTAACCAGCCTGCTCTCGTTATCACGTAACCACCCTGGTTTTCTTTTTTTTTTCAGCTTTAACAGTGCCCGGTCCGAATGCAATATTGTTTTACATTCTGGTTAAGAAGACCATCATATTAAAGGCGAACATATTAGTTTTGTTTTTTCCTAGACAAAATATGTTGTCTCATAGTCATAATATATTATGACCTACATAATAATATTCAGCATATAATAATATTTTTTGCTTCGACATTCAAGTCGAAACTAAATCTAAATCGTATAGTTATGAGATCTCTTTCTACATTGACTAAAGATAATATATTTCTACAATCTAATTATACGATATTACAAAACATGTAAATATATATCTATATATATGTAAAAGTAAAACATCTAATAACAATATTCTACTTATTATATTCAAAGCAATTTCTATATATTTAATACATGATATCTCCTTACATAATTTATGGTAATTAGATCATGGATATAACATAATCTCCAGATTCACAGATTCACAGATTCACAAATTCACATATTGTAATATTATTGAAAATGGTCACACATTCACAGAAACATAATCTCCAGATTCACAGATTCACAGATTCACAAATTCACATATTGCAATATTATTGAAAATGGTCACACATTCACAGATTCACAAATATACCTCGGCGATGGTCGGCGAACACGGAAACGGCGAACACGGAAACGGCGCTGGTCGGCGAACACCTGTAGACAAAAAAAAAACAAATGAGAAATACAATCGGAGACTAAAATAGCCGAAAACGGAGAAAATGGAAACAGCGACACATCGGACGCACACGCAGGAGGGAGAGCGACGGTCGGCGGTCGACGTGAGAGACGCGGCGGCGACTGACTGACGGAAGGCGGACGGACAGCGGACAGCGGACGAAATCGGCGAAAAAGGAAAGAAAGGGAGCAAAACCGGCGACGATAAGTTTGGGGGAAACGAAATCGGGTCGAATAAATAAGTATTTCCGGACGGGTGTCGCGAACCGTCCGGAAATAGCGACGGTTTCCGGACGGAACAAGACAACCGTCCGGAAATTGGCGACGGTTTCCGGACGGAACAAGACAACCGTCCGGAAATTGGCGACGGTTTCCGGACGGAACAAGACAACC
Source organism: Gynandropsis gynandra (assembly GCA_036759665.1). Lineage (NCBI taxonomy): Eukaryota > Viridiplantae > Streptophyta > Magnoliopsida > Brassicales > Cleomaceae > Gynandropsis > Gynandropsis gynandra. The sequence continues at coordinate 21,558,915 of CM071865.1, forward strand.
GTCCGGAAATTGGCGACGGTTTACGGACTGACCAAGAGAGTCGTCCAAAAATTGGCGACGGTTTACGGACTGTTGCTGCAACCGTCCGGAAATAGCGACGGTTTACGGACTGACTACGCAACCATCCGGAAATTCCATGCGCGGCTCCAGGTCAGTCTCTAAACCGTCCGGAAATTAAAACTGAAGAACGGGTTTCGATCGAGGGTCAGTTTCGACCGAGAGACGGGTTTCGATCGAGGGTCGGTTTCGACCGAGAGACGGGTTTCGATCAAGGGTCGGGTTTCGATCGAGGGTCGGGTTTCGATCAAGGGTCGGGTTTCGACCGAGGGTCGGGTTTCGGATGATTAGGCCCGTGAGTCAATATTGTTAAGAATAGAAACTCACGCTTCATGCACATATCTGGTGGTAAATTATACCGTGTAATAATAATTGGCCACAACGAATAATTTCTCCCAGACATCCCGAATGGATTAAAACCATCAGTGCATAGACCTAAATAAACATTTCGACTCTCAGCTGCAAAATCAGGATATACCTTGTTAAAATGTTTCCACGCCTCACCATCTGAGGGATGACACATTTCTCCGTCAGGACTTGAATGCTCGACATGCCATCTCATGTCGCTTGCAGTCTTCTCCGATTGATACAATCTTTTTATCTTGTCTGTAATTGGCAAATACCACATACGACGAAACGGAACCGATTTTCCATTTCTTGTCAAATAAAATCGATCTTTTCCACAAAATCGACAATTGATCAAGTCCGAAGTTTCTTTCCAGAAAATCATACAGTTGTCTTGGCAAACATCAATCTTTTGATACGGCAATAAACCCAATGATCTCATCATCTTCTTTGTTTCATAATATGACTCGACTGCATTATTATCTTCAGGCAAATAATCTCTAACTAATTGCGATATAGAATCCATGCAGTTCTGAGAAAGATTATTTTCTGTCTTCAAATTCATTAACCGTGCAGATAAAGACAACCGTGATAAACCACTTCTACAACCATCGTACAGTGGATGCCTAGCATTTTCTAACATTTCAAAAAATGTTTTTGCTTCTTCATTCGGATCTTCTTCAATATTTTCATATTCGTTTCTTTCCACAAACGCATTTTGCACCATTTCTACATAAGGGTTTTCTACATCTTGAAAAGTCTGAGACACTTCATGATTTACGATACCCCTACTAAAATTTTCCACAACACCCCTCGGTCGTGGTGCAAAATTCTCTCCATGAGATAACCAAATAAAATAATTTGGAGTAAACCCTCTTAAATAGAGATGATTCCAAACGGTTTTCTCATTAACGAATTTTTCATTTTTGCATTTTATACATGGACAAACCAACTTACCGTTTTCTCTATAAACTTGTTGATTTGTCGCCACCGTCATAAACTGTGTAAGGCCTTCTAGAAACTCCTTCGATACACTTTGAGTTTCCGGATTAATTCTTCTATACATCCATTGTCTCGAAACGAAAATATTCGATCTCGACGACGATGCCATTACAATTAGAAACGATAACAAGATATAAAGAGAAATATATGAGATTTGTGTGTGAGAAACGGGTAGAAGAGAAGAGATTAAATAGAAAATTTTAAGACCGATTCGAGACGAATTGCGGACTGGAATGAATATATCCCGGCGAACCGTCCCTAAGTCGTCTGTAATTCGGGACGAAATCGGGACTTAAATATTATTCGGTCTGAAAATTGCGGACTGCTGACCTTCGGTCCCCAAATTTAGGGACGGTTTCGGGACGATTTTCTTAATCCGTCTTTAATTAGTCCCTAATCCGTCCCTAAATTTAGGGACGAACATGTCAGTCCGCAAATTCAGTCCCGAAATCCGAATTTTCTTGTAGTGACATTTGCAATTTTAAATTGGTTTGAAGACATTAGTGGATAAATTTTTTTCCAAGTTTATGTTGCATTTTTTTTCATGTTTATGTTGCAATTTTCTCCACATTTATGTTGCATGTTTTTTTTCAAGTTAACAAACAATCAAGAAGATTTGAATATGATTACACTTACCCGTTTGTTTGCCTTGCATCAAGCATTATGGATTGCTAAATTCCCATATCTTATGCTCACAAAATCTACATTAATACAAAAGGAAAGTTAGTGCATCTAGCTTAATACAAGATACACTATCTTGTTTAATAAATTTTGGTGTCTCAAACAAACCGAACTGAGCATTTTGCTAAAACGGATCTAGGTTTTTTGCACCATTAAGATGTAATCCATGCCATCACAATTCTTCTATCTTTGTACGCTCATCTCTTCGTTATGACTCCTTTAGGAAGATGTGTTTAAAGATATATCTTTAAGTATGTTCTTTGATACTAATGCCATAATGTTCTTTATGTGGTAAGGTTATATTTTATGAAATTTCTAATTCATTATATATATCAAATTAATAATTGATATAATAAATTAAATCTATAACAAAATCTCTAATTATTATTGTTACATTGGATCAAATGAGAAAAGATATTTCTTTTTGTTAATTAAATTATCGTATTTCAAATTTAAAAATCATGATAAAAATTTTATAATATTAATTATTGATTATATATATATATTTAGAAAAATAATCGATATGGATGTATTCTTATATTTTAGTATTTAATTTTTATCAAATTTTAATTTATTACAAATATTTTATATTCGTAAGATTGCAAGATTATAGATTAATTAAATCATTAAAAATAAATTATGAGTTTAGTTTTCTATACTTTTTTATCATAACTATTTTAATTCAAATTAAAAGATTTAAAAAAATTAAGAAAACTGTTTAGTTTGATAATTTAAAAAATATATCTCATTTTTTAATTTCAAAATGGAAAAAAATATTTTTTATACCTTAAATATTTATGAAAAGTTTTATAATTTATAGTTTAGTTTTCTTTGGAATCTAGGATTAATCTCATCAACAAAAATAAGCAATGGATATAAATATATATTCACTATATATTTATAATTAACTAGCATTTTACCCGCGCTACGCGTGGGAACAATTATAAATTGTATATGCGTTTATAACATATTCAATAAAAATGTAATGGAAAAAAGACGAAAGAGACAATATTATATTCTGTTTGTTGTAAAGGTTTTATTTATATATTACAAAATAGTTCTTTGTATACAACATTAGTTGTTTGCGTCGTACATTTGCCGGTATCGTCCAAAATAAGTAACTTCAGTCCTGCTCTACTCTTCGCTTTGGAAACAGCCACATATAATTGGTCATGACTGAATACCGGTTTTGGTAAATATACACCAACTCGACTGATGCTCTGTCCTTGGCTTTTGTTAATCGTCATTGCAAAGTATAGCATAACGGGGAATTGTTTCCTTTTAAAATTAAAAGGCAAATTTGTATTTGTCGGAATCAAAGGAAGTCGAGGTATGAATACTTTTTCACCTGCATGCGTTCCAGTTATTATTTTACCTTCGATAACATTTCTGCCGAGTTGGGTCACCTGGAGTCGTGTTCCATTACATAATCCAAGTGTTTGATCTATGTTTCGTAAAAGCATAATTGGAGCACCTTCTTTTAAAGTTAAGCAGTGGTTGGGAATTCCCGGGTATTTTAAACAATTTAAAAATTCTGTGTTGTATAATTCGTGCATTTCACCATTTTGACAGTCAACATTGCATAACGAATCTGAGCTGAAATATTCTTTACATGTACCTGGAATCTTTCGTAGAAGCGTTTCATTTATCTCATCAACGATTTCGTTTGTTGGACACAATATTGCGCGTTCTTCGAAGAATGATGGTTTCTTATACTCGGATTCAAGATTTGGATATACATGGTTCGAAATACTGGTGATTGGGTCTGATGTGTCAGTGATTAACATATCTTCAGGTATATCTATTAAACATTCGCCGTCGTTAGGTTCACACAATGTTCCACTCCTATTTGTAATATCCAATTTGAAAACGATTGTAGTTCATTCAGATTTGAAGTAGTGTTATTCAATTGCAAACGCATATTTTGGGTTAATTTCAATATACGACAGTAGTTCCAAATGTATGAGGAGCTAATACATGCTTGAACCGTGTCATGTCTATTCCCTTTTGTAATTACCGGTAAAATTTGACGAAAATCACCTCCGAGTACAATTGTTTTACCACCAAAAGGTTTAGTTTTAAGAAAAGGGTTTACACTGCTCATGATATCGCGTATACTTCTGTCTAAATTAAAAGAAAAGGGTGTTCACTGCTTATGATATCGCTTAAATTTCTGTCTAAAGTCTCAAAACAAAATTTATGAATCATTGGAGCTTCGTGTATCAATCTATTTAACAACGATTGATTGTAAGCCTTTGTAGGAAATGGCATTGAGGGATATTCTTTTAAAGATCTGTTATTTTTCTGTAATAATTGTTCTATTTCGCCAAGAGTTATGTCTTGGATTTCTTCGTCAGACATGTTCAAATTTGTGATGTGAGTAAATAATTAGTATATATTATATGATATATTGTTACAGAAGAAATTGTGTAGTAACACAGACCTGGTAATCTGAATAAAGCACGACGTCTGTATAATACATCATCAGATAAATCGCGCCATGTCAGTAGCCAAACATATTGCGGAGATGATAGACACTCTGTTGTTAATAACATTACAAAAAGCGTTCGTAAATACGTTGGACTCGCCCAATTGCTTGCTTCTTTTATTGTATTGATATATTCTTCGTCATCGTCTAAAAGACCTAACGATCTACATGCATCTTTAAACGTTGTCTGTAAATGACCATTGATAGTGCGAATATCTTCGAATGAAGTGGGACCACGAATTTTATTTAATAACATTCTTAAATAGTATAGCTCTCCAGCAGTTGGATTAATGTGTTGTAATCTACCAAATGCAAAGCCTCGTTTTCGCGCTGTCCAAATTCGATTTCTTTGATTCCATATGAATTTCGTTGGGAAATCAGTGTAAGTCAATTGCCTTGCTTCAGAGCATTGGGCATTGCATGTAAACCATTCAGTAAACATAGTTCGTTGCATGTGTTCGTTGGATGTTATGTCGCATAGATCGTCATCTTCATCAAATACTATGTTTTGTTGTTCAGGTAAGTGAAATTTCAACGTTTCCACAGGTATACTTCTATAATGAATATCGAATTTAAATATTCTCCAGCAAGCTTCGCAACCCGATATGTATCTGCAACTATAATACTTTTTAATTTCGTCATGCGGTATGTTTATCCCGTTTTTCTCAGAGGCAGTGATCATTGTAACAGCTTTATCGCATCCTTTATTTATATATTTAAATAAATATTTAAATGCTTTTGTCTGATTACACCATTCTAAATTGATATGAGCTCTGTATCTTAAAAGAAGATAAGGATTGTAAGGCACAATGTATCGATTATCTAGCTTAACGCCATCTTTTATTACAAATCTGTCATTGTCCTCTCTTTTGTAAATTGGATATCCTTCATTATTAATATATGTTGATTGATTGAAGCTTTTTGGATATCTTTTTGTGCATTTTCCTTTTTCCATACAGGGGGAGAATTTGTTTACTATTCCACAAGGGCCGTGAACCATTGTTTCCTGAACTGCATTGTATAACAAAGGATTTACTGTTTTATCTGGAATCTCTGCAGATATAATAGCATCGATATTGTTTGATGCCGGAACTTTTGATTGTGTTTTTAGAAATAACAAAATATGTGCGTGAGGAAGGCCGCGTTTTTGAAATTCAATTGTGTAGATAACTGCATCAAACAAATTTATAGTTAGTTTTGTCAGATTATTAAAAACTTTTTGGTTTAAATATTTACATAGCATTAATTTACCTGCATTTATTTCACCGAGATGTTTGTTCTGTTTTAAATCTGTTAACAAATCATCAAGCTTAATTTTAAATAACCTTGTTAAGAGATCGGGTCTATTCTCCGATGTATCATTATAGAAATTTAGAATTCGTTGTAGTTCAGGCCATCTAGGATTGCATGTGACTGTGAGGAATAAATCTGGAAATCCCAAGTTTTTACATAAAATCATCGCATTTAAATAATTCTATTTCATATATCGTGAGCTACCTGTGAATGAGGAAGGCAAAATTACTCTCTTGCCAATATCGAATGCCATAGCGGTTCCTGAATGTATTGCGCTTTCTATGTTATTGTACAAATCGCATCGTAATTTTTTTTTATGATTTCTTATGTAAGAAATTCTTTCTGATTCCACCATGCAAAAACCATCGACGACAAATTGTTGGAAGAGTCTTCCAGAATGTATTATATGAGACGATTCATTGATTCTTTCCTGGAGTCGATATGCCATAAATTCCCTTAAACTAATTCTTGTTCGCGGTTTTACTGATAGAGAAGCTGTCATGCGTAAATCTAGGTTTAAGTGATAACCATCTTCACCATGTGGAAATAAAAGTGGATATTGTAATGGAAGATAGGAAGGGTGTAATTCACTTATTCTCACGTATTCGTTACTGTGTTTTTGCAGAACAATATCGCGTTCATGTAATTTTTCATCTAAATCTCCAACTATCAATGCTGCAACTTCTGTCACCTCAGGTAAGTTATATGGATGGTTTTTTCTTTCTCGTTGTTGTAATAGACATAGTTTCATTTCAAGTTGTTCGTATGCATTTAATCTGTCACGGGCTATCCGAAATATTTTGACGTATGGATTGTGTTGATCAAGCATTTGCTGGATATTTGTAACAATATCTTCAGAAAGACTACTTTGAAATTGTGCTGATGTGCTTCTTGTGCTGGTACAAAACAGTAGGACATTTAGTTATTGATGTCGTTAATTATGGATAAAATAATTTTAACCAATGTATGAGAACCATACCTGATAGCGTTGATCCTATTTTGGATTTCATTATCCGTGTCATAAATATATAATTGCGCAAATTTCGCAGGCTCTCCGAAATTAGGCAATAAACTTCCAATACGATGGTAGTTTTGTCCTTGTATTTTAAATATATACGGGGTTTTGTGAATATTTATGGAAGTATCAATATGACCGCCCATCAAGGTGAACGAAAATATAGAATTGTATGCACGAATATGTTGTTTGAAATGTGCATAATATTCATGAGACCTCTGGAAAAGAGATTTGAAATATTCAGGGGATCTAATAATTTCGGCAACGATATTTTTCCTTTTGAACAACATAGACTAAACGTGGAATCGTCACGATAATTTCTTTTATTAGTACGTTCACTGAACCACATTTTTGCACCACAGAACTGGCAACAGCATGATTGATCCCCAATATCTGCGTAAAAAACAGTGCCTATAGGCACTGAGAAGGGAATAAACAATTGAATTACATACAGTCTATGATTAAATCAAATGCATTATTAGTAAGGATACAATAAATGAATATATACCAAGCGGGTTAAACGTAGATAGTGTTGACATGTGATTAGTTGGCTGTGCAACCGAAGTATTGCCTTCGAAGAAAGGAGATCTATGAGCTAGCATAGTTGCGATACGGCTGCGCTGAAATATTTAGAAAATATTGATTAATTTTGGTTCAAAGGGGTCAACATATCCCATGATTGTAAATATAATTTTTCATATCATAGTTTTCGGACTGTAAAAGTATTTGCATGAGTTTTATATGCTTTAACAGGCGAAAAATGTATTATTCTTACTAAACCGTAACTGTTACGTAGTCATTAAGCAACTGCGTATGACATTATACATGAAAGAAAACCGCATGTAGCAGTCAGATTTTGTAACCGTTTTCAAACTATGTACAAAGGTAACCACATCCAAAAAACAGGGCAGAGTTCGTCAAAATTAACCGAATACAATATTGTACTTAAAACGAAGATAGCCCTTGCAGTAGAAAAGATTTCTAGCGTAATGAGACTTCGAGGGAAGGAGGTCAAAATAGATAGAGTGAAAA